>JAUCMX010000019.1:9950961-10075961 GCA_033459395.1 Hemibagrus guttatus
TGAATTATTTGTTGTTTTATATAATTATATGGAGAATCCTAGAGGTAATCCGTTCTCAGTCAGTGCATGCACTTATAATAGAATATTTAGAATTGAAATAAAAAGAATCTTGCCTTTTAGCAGGAGACTATAATCACCAGACTTTCAGTCACCCTCCATTTGCTGTCTCGTACTTTTTGTTCTCTTTCTTGCTGTAGTTCAGCATTGCCCATTAAATATTTGCCCACCTGCTGGCCTGCAGCCTACTGGTAGATAGACCTGTATTTCTGTTTCTGTGGGACATAATCGCTTCGGTGTGCAGACGATGAGTCACTGAGGACATATCGATCCACAAAAGAGAGAAGAAAAGCTCTCTCAGCACAGCCAGACAGCCTGAATGTGACTAGCCAGTCCATACATAACATAGCAAGTCACTGACCTATTTTCAAAGTTACTTTCAGAAAGCATTTATGCTCAAGGTCTTATAAGGACTCGTTTAGCCTGTTTAGTGTTTAAGTTATGGACAAGAGAGTTTACTACCAGGTGCAAACTTATCCTATCTGTCTTTGCATATGTCCAACATTTTAGATCCCAATAAACATTTTAAAAAGTGAATTTAATATACTAGTATTGCCTTCTCTAGCTCTGATTAAGAACATGCACATATGTGCTAATGATTAAGTGACTTAATTCAGAGCCTTTCACAGAGGCTGTGCTGCTCATTATGTCCTGTTTGGGATTTTTTAGCTCTCTTGTGCCCAGAAAGATTTACACAGTCAGCAACTACTGCTGATGAGATCAGTATTTGAGAAAAAAAATAAAAATGAAAACACTTGACACACCACATTTATGGAGCTTCACTTAGTAAAAAAAAAGAGAAAAGAAATGTTGCTTAACAATGTATCTCTGTGTTATTTCCTGTCAGTATACACAACAATGTGGAATATACGTATATCTGACATTTTGGGATTTGAATCGTTCCCCATTTTTAATATCAGTTTTTAAACACTTTTTGTAGAGAAAGATGCACAAAAAGCTTGCACCAGAGAGCTCATTAATGAAGAATAAATTAGGTTAATAAATATTACAACAATACCACAGCAGATCTAACTTCAGGAGCAGCTGTGCTTGTCTCTTCAATCAGTTTGCTTTCTCACTCGTGGCCTGCTATAAAGCAGCGCTGATGCCTGTGCAGCCGGCTGCAGAAATGGGCTGGGTCACGTTTTAGTAATGATGGAGCTTTTGAGGCCCGGATAAGTCCTGGGCTTCTTAACCTGATTATCAGGCCTGTGCACACATGCAGACATAGAAATATTCATTAGGGACCCACTGAGAGAGCAGATAAAACAGGAGACAGCTGCAGCACGGAGTCTGCGCCACGGCTACGTGCGTGAAATGCAGACATTAGCATGTGAAAGAAAGAGCTTTCTTTAGGCCTTCGGCTTTAAGGCTCAGCTTTAGAATCTGGCTCAGGCACTCACGTATATATATTCTCGGGGCTTCCTGAATGTTGTAAAAGACTCCTTTGGCTGGTTCTTTTCTTATTACTGTAAATGATCTACTTTGTTGTGACCTAGAAACGGTGCAGGTCGACGTCTTTGTGCTGCACTGCAGATGGATTATTTAATTAGCCGAATTTAAATAGATGTTTAAAACCTTTATTATATAACTTTTTTTAAACAACTATCAGTTCAGAGAGAATGTTGTCAACTACGTACTGTGTTCTAATTCAATTCGCTTTGTTCCAATCAATTCCATCCACTTTAGTGTGTTCTAATTATAAAATAAAATGGTTTTCTTTATTTAACATGCAATACGCAGTCTGTCAATTTACACTGAATGATTTGTCTTCAATATAAATGAACATGCCACTCATGCACGTTAAAGAAAAAAAAACAGGGTTATCGATTTTTCTGGACAAATGACATTCCTCCATCACTTACTGAGCCTTTTCCCAACGGAAATATTACTCCAAAGCTCTCATCTAATGAAGCTGCAAACAAGCTTATTTTGTTATTTTTCATAATTCATTCAGAATCTATTCAATTTCAGTGATGTAATGGTAAATAGATGGAAAACTGGCTTTTAGTGGGAGGTAGAGGTTTGTTTTTATTTGGTGACATTGCATTAATCACGGGTTTGCTTTGCTTTTCTGAGCTCATGTGACTGGTTAATTCAGAAAGCAGTATTGCTGTGAAGCAATGTGATGCTTTTTTTATCTTTCGCATCTGTAAATGTCATAAAACATTGATTATAACCAGCAGCAGTAAGAGAGCTCTTGACATTTCACGGCACTTGGAGTTCTTGGCAGAAGCCATGACATCCATGACATCGCTCTGCTATTTTCTGCTCCTTTAGCATGTTACTGCAGCTCTGTGGCTTTCACTTGTTTTTTTGTGTGCTTGTATCAGAGATGGCAGACTAAAAGACAAATAAAAGACCTCAACTGAGCTACAAAACATGCTTTCATCTCGTTCGAGGATGTGGGAAGCTACAAAGGATTTGATGATTATGAATGTAATTATGGCTCATGATTAATTTTATGACTATGATGATATCCTATGAGCTACTTTCATTAGAAATTTTTCTTTTTCTTTAACTTACTCATGTTTGTAAAAAAGATCAATGCCTCATATAATCAGTTCTTCAACCACAGAGAAATAAAGCGACATTCAGGTCACTACTCTTTTGTACCAATTTATACAACAATATCTTCTGGACTGATGCCAGCTATGAGATAAATTACTGTGTCTGAGTAACAGCAGCGTCTGCTATGGAGCTTGAAACATACAGCAGGAAGTTGGTGAGGTTAGCAGAGGGTCATTGCTGTCAGTGGGCATGTGGTTTCTTTACACGACAAGCAAGTGAACTGGGACTATTTAAAAAAAAAACACTGAGTGTATTCATAAAATCTTTGTGAGTCATAGGATTGTGTTAGTGTTTAATTTCTGCATTCACTCAAGGTAATTCTCAACAGGGTTTCATATTTTTAAGCAAACAAATAACAACCCCTTCTTTTCTTAGCATTCAATTCAAAATGTTATTCCGTATGTTACTGGGCCTCCTGGTGGTCCAGCGGCAGGATCCTGTGCTCTCATTGACCGGGTTCGATTCCCGGGAAGGGAGCTAACCCAGCTACTGAAAAGTGACCTCTCAGTACCGGTCCCAAGCTAGGATAAAATGGGAGGGTTGCGTCAGGAAGGGCATCCGCTGTAAAACCTGTGCCAAATCCAAACAGGGAACCTAAAAGAACAACAACATTCAGTATGTTATCATATTTTGGATACAACTTTAGATAACAGACTGTGCTAGACTTATTTTATAACCCACAAAGATTCTAGTATCATTCCAGGTAACATATGTATTGTGAGCTACATCTACTTTTCATCAACCTTATTAGCATCTTTAGATCCATGAATCACATTTTAAATGATTTTTTATGCCTTTTGTCCATAGCAATATATGAGACCATGCACATAGCTAGTAGACACTATTAGGTAACCAGGATTGTTACTATAGTCCCAGAAGCAATTTTATACCAACTGACTATAAGCATGAGACGCGTGTCTAAACATGATGGTTATAATGATGCCACAAACCGCTATTACAACCAGTTTAGTATTGATACTGCTTATCCTACACAGGGTTGCAGGGAGCCTGGAGCCTATCCCAAGAGACTTGGACACAAGGCATAGGATGCCTGGATTTGGGGTTTCAACTGACTGCAAACTGACTGCACAATTACACTCACAATCACATTCACACACTATGGACAATTTAGAGATGGCAATCAGTCATGTTTTTAGACTGGAGGAGAAGACCAGAGTATGCAGAGGATAACGCTAACCATTCTAATTACATATACTGCCTGCTACATTACTAGCATAATGGCTATGAAAGTACACAGTTGACTTATATACCCCAGTACTAGATCTTCTTCTTCTTCTTCTTCTTTCGGCTTCTCCCTTCAGGGGTCGCCACAGCGAATCATCTCTCTCCACCTATCCCTATCTTCTGCATCCTCAACCCTTGCACCCACTAGCTTCATATCCTCATTAATTACATCCATATACCTCCTCTTTGGCCTTCCTCTTTGCCTCCTGCCTGGCAGTTTCATGTCCAACATTCTCCTACCAATATACTCACTCTCCCTCCTCTGAACATGTCCAAACCATCTTAATCTGGCCTCCCGAACTTTGTCCCCCAAACGTCCAACATGAGCTGTCCCTCTGATGTACTCGTTCCTAATCCTGTCCAATCTTGTCACTCCCAAAGAGAACCTCAACATCTTCAGCTCTGCTACCTCTAGCTCTGACTCCTGTCTCTTCCTCAGTGACACTGTCTCTAAACCATACAGCATGGCCGGTCTCACCACTGTCCTGTACACCTTCCCCTTGATTCTCGCTGATATTTTCTGATCACACAGAACTCCCGACACCTTTCTCCACCCATTCCAACCTGCCTGCACTCGCTTCTTTACCTCTTTCCCACACTCTCCATTACTCTGGACTGTTGACCCCAAGTACTTAAACTCCTGTACCTTCTTCACCTCTTCACCCTGTAACCTTACTGTTCCACTTCCCTCCCTTTCATTCACACACATGTACTCAGTCTTACTACGACTGACTTTCATCCCTCTTCTCTCCAGCGCAAACCTCCACCTCTCCAGGTTTTCCTCCACCTGCTCCCTGCTCTCACTACAGATCACAATGTCATCTGCAAACATCATTGTCCAAGGAGACTCCTGTCTGACCTCCTCTGACAACTGATCCATCACTATAGCAAACAGGAAGGGGCTCAGAGCCGATCCCTGATGCAGTCCCACCTCCACATTGAACTCCTCTGTCTGACCTACAGCACACCTCACCACTGTCCTGCTCCTCTCATACATGTCCTGCACCACTCTGACATACTTCTCTGCTACTCCTGACTTCCTCATACAGTACCACAGCTCTTCTCTTGGCACCCTGTCATACGCTTTCTCCAAGTCTACAAACACACAGTGCAACTCCCTCTGACCATCCCTATACTTCTCCATCAAAATCCTCAGAGCAAAAATTGCATCTGTTGTGCTCTTTCTGGGCATGAAGCCATACTGCTGCTCACAAATTTCCACAACCTTCCTTAACCTAGCTTCCACTACTCTTTCCCATACCTTCATTGTATGGCTCATCAACTTTATCCCCCTATAGTTACTGCAACTCTGCACGTCACCCTTATTCTTAAAGATCGCCACTAACACACTTCTTCTCCATTCCTCAGGCATCCTCTCACTCTCTAAAACCCTGTTGAACAAACTAGCTAAAAATTCCACTGCTGCCTCTCCCAAACACTTCCAGACCTCCACCGGGATGTCATCAGGACCAACTGCCTTCCCACTTTTCATCCTCTTCAAAGCCTTCCTGACTTCATCCTTTCTAACCTTATCTACTTTCTGTTCCACAGAGTTCACCCCTTCTACTCTTTTTTCCCTCTCATTTTCCTCATTCATCAGCTCCTCAAAGTATTCCTTCCATCTCCTCTGTACACTCTCCTCACTTGTGAGCACCCTTCCATCTCTATCCTTAATAACTCTAACTTGCTGCACATCCTTCCCATCTCGATCCCTCTGCCTAGCTAACCTGTACAAGTCCTACCCCAGTACTAGATACTACAATATAATACAGATGCAGATATTAATGCCTAAATATGTAGTTCTCATCTTCTTCTTCTTCTTTTGGCTTTTCCCTTCAGGGGTCGCCACAGCGAATCATCTCTCTCCACTTATCCCTATCTTCTGCATCCTCAACACTTGCACCCACTAGCTTCATGTCCTCATTAATTCCATCCATATACCTCCTCTTTGGCCTTCCTCTTTGCCTCCTGCCTGGCAGCTCCATGTCCAACATTTTCCTACCAATATACTCACTCTCCCTCCTCTGAACATGTCCAAACCATCTTAATCTGGCCTCCCGAACTTTGTCCCCCAAACGTCCAACATGAGCTATCCCTCTGATGTACTCGTTCCTAATCCTGTTCAACCTTGTCACTCCCAAAGAGAACCTCAACATCTTCAGCTCTGCTACCTCTAGCTCTGACTCCTGTCTCTTCCTCAGTGACACTGTCTCTAAACCATACAGCATGGCCGGTCTCACCACTGTCCTCTTGATTCTCGCTGATATTTTCCTATCACACAGAACTCCCGAGACCTTTCTCCACCCATTCCAACCTGCCTGCACTCGCTTCTTTACCTCTTAAATATGTAGTTCTCATAATATTTGATTATCTTCAAGGTGGAAATGTAGGTACATGTTAATTAATTGGGGGGGAAACACATTAAATGTTGAATTGTTCATTCAATTGTTAAATCATTAAGTGAAACTGATGGCTTCTATATTCCTCCATGCAAAATAGGTTTGAAGTGTTACTTAGTAGAAATAAAATAACCAATTAACCTAGAGCAAATGTCACTGTAAAAAATCATTACTACATATTATGTAGATCAGATATGCAAAATATGTAACAGTAATTATTCATATTTCTAGTTATATCAATTGTAGTATATTGTGAAATCATATTTAGAATGTGACTTTATTCTTTATTACCCCCAATGTTAATTTGTCTAATATTATGATGATATTACTAATGCGTGGTTGTGTAAAGCCTGATGCTATGCCTGTGTTTGATATTTAAGGTTTGAGTAAATAGAGTAGATTGTCTAGTTTAAATACCTTCATGCTGCAATACTGATGAATTTTCAGTTATATTTTTGTAACCCACTTGCCTAATATGTTTTTGTTTCCAGAGCTATTTCTCTGGGATTTGTATGGCAAATGCTCACGGAATTTAAACCTAACAAGAAACAAGTAAAAGAATAAAATAAAAAAAAAAAAGGAAATCATTTTATAGAAAGAGTCTCCAGTATCAGGGCTTTGTCAGTCAGTAAGTTTTCTGTTTCATGTTAACATGATAACATGAGAGAATGACCGTTTCTAACTGTTGTAATGTAAGTGATAACAAGAATGTCTTGTGGACGTTCCAAAAAAAAAAAGGATAAAATTATGATGCAGTATTTTTAATTTAATAAATAAATGTAATAACTCGCAAATTGCTGTTGTATAAGAGCTAGTATTGGAAAATAAACAAATTTGGTGCAGCAAGCAGTATCACATGATCCTGTCGTTAATTATTTTCATAGAAAGTCCTGTTAGGTCTTCTTGTAGTTTCAGCTGAAATGTTTGTCTTAAATTACTACCAAGCAGCTGAAACTAATAGCATTAGTTCTAATAACAGCTTGGATGGATGGTCTTGTATGCTGAAAAGAAAATCTGTGGATTGTGATCCATACAGAAAAAAACTAGAAATTTTTATTGCATTTATGTGATAAATGTAAGAATCATTGACACCTCAATAGCAGCAGGGGTTAAGATTTTCAAAGAATTTCCCCTCTTTGGACTTTTTTCCATTCAGCTGCCTCGGTGACTGACCCTTTCAAACTCTCAGTGACTGACAGCTGCAGAAAAAGAAAGGGAGGAGAGACCAGTGTGGTAAAAAGGCAGAGGAAGAGTGATGGAGATGAGGGAAGAAAGGTAGGAAATGAGAAGAGGAAAAGAGAATGCAGGCTGAATGGGGAATGGAGAAAGGCAGCAGGGTTGTGGGAGCGGCGTGTGGGCCAGTGGCGAGATGGCAGTGCATGTCTCAGCAACGGCAGAGTGATGGATGGGGCCCGAATCGCTGCTATTCCCTCTTCACTCTCGCTGAGGCCTGACAGCGTGGTGCATCAGGCATTGTGTAAACATAGAGTCAGAGTCGTTTAGGAGGTCAGGACAGAGGCTCTTGGGAGATGCAACACATTTAGAAACCAAAGATCAGATCTCTTTCTCTCTCCTTCTTACTCTCTCTCTCTCTCTCTCTCTCTCTCTCTCTCTCTCTCTCTTTCTCTTTCTCTCTCCTTCTTACTCTCTCTCTCACTCTCTCGCTCTCTCTCTCTCTCTCTCTCTCTCTCTCTCTCTCTCTCTCTCTCTCTCTCTTTCTCTTTCTCTCTCCTTCTTACTCTCACTCTCTCTCTCTCTCTCTCTCTCTCTCTCTCTCTCTCTCTCTCTCTCTCTCTCTCTCTCTCTCTCTCTCATTCCAAAACCATTTAAAACCACCATACGGCTACACTGAAATGGAAAATCTTTAAATAATAATAATTTTAATATTTTAACCATTTTTGAGGTTCAGGGTTTGAATGTAAATCCAACCTACAAATAAGTGCATGTTGTCAATCCAACTGTTTATTTTTATTTTAAATCAAGATGTGTCAGCTCAACAACAGGACAGGGAAAACGTGTAGCATGTAAATGTAAAAAAGCCTGATACGACTGTTAGATTGCAGTTTAGTGTGAAGTCTCACAAAACTTACATCAGCAATGTGTATGAGTCTGTTATCCAATTCTAATGTAAAAGAAAGTTATCTAATTCACTGTCAGACATGCAGTGTCTGTAGATGTAGAAACGATATGAATTTCTTCAGCAAACGACAAAAGGAAAAATATGAATGTCTCCCTTCAGAGGATGGTTATATAACTTTTTGTGCTTTCACATAGCAAAGAGTTTTTATTTCCAGCATTCCTACCCTTATATAGCAGAGACTGTATACAGTATGTTCCCATTTCTGATATTAGAAGTTAGTTTGGTTGAATAGAAGCTGCATTATCCCATAATTACATCACTGTTCATGCAGTTTATGGTTGATTATTAATGCAAAATTTAAAAGAGTAATCCATTAAACATGAATGATTTATAATTGTAATGTCACTCAGCCCTTGTAACTGTTAAATATTATACTTTTTTTTTTCAACTTTTTTTTATACTTCAAATGAGTTCAAATAATAAATGATGTGAAAAAATGTGGTTTTTTATTCAGTGTTTTGGAGCATGCTCAGTGTAACACAAAAAGAAAGCTGTATGTTAATGTTTGTTCCTGTGGAACCTGTAAAAAGACATGAGATGTTTTCACTACAAAACTACAAAAACTAGAAAAGCCCAGGTACTAGAGTTCATTTGAGCCATACGATTAAACAAAACATTCATGTGAGTCTAAAATCCCACTGAAGCCACCAGAATGTGGCAGGAGAACCTGCTTGATTTGGGACGTTAATTGTGGATGGGGTTTTAGCTGCGGTGTGTGAGATGTTTATCTCATAGCAGGCTAAACAGGCAACCCACGCTCAGGAAGAGCATCTTTAAATTGTTTATTTCAATGGAAAAGGAATTAGAATGGTATTATACATTCAATTTTAATCACCGGTTCTTCATGAGCTTAGTTTTATTTGCATCTCATTATAGTCTCTATATACAGATAGCGTGACAAATTAAAGGAAAAAAAAACAGAGAATACTGTTTTCCCAAAAGATATTCCATGTTTTGGTGTTTGGATGATGGTGATGGAAAGCGTTATCTATCATGATGCCCCAAAATCTTCAGTGTTTATGTAATTAACTATCTATGAGATCTGGGTTTAAGGCTATAGTATATGATTGATATCATTTTCACCATCACAGCAGATTTGTGAGCTCTTATGTCCTGGTACGGGTGTGGGATGGAGTCACTGTGGAACAGAGCACTCTGATTAGAACAGAAATCCTATTTTGATCATATTTCATACTGATCTACATTTGTAGATAAAGTCAACAGAAAAGAATTCATGATAAAACTCTAATGAATTCATTAATTACGCTGATGCTCATATTCACGAGTTGCTCAAAAGCTTCTGGTAACACAGTTGCACTTGATTATATAGTGTACAGAAAGGATTATTTTTCCTTATGAGTCTGGTTCCTATCAAGTTTTCTTCCTCACATCATCTCAGGAAGTTTTTCCTTTTCCCACCTCGCCTCTGGGGACCATTAGAGATAAAAATGAATTATAATTTTATTATTTTAAAATTCCTGTAAAGCTGCTTTGCGGCAGTGTCCATTGTTTAAAAGCACTGTACAAATAAAACTGAATTGAATTGAACAAATGAACCGAAAATATGACTCTCAACAGACTTTCTTGTTTCTCCTTTAATTTCTTACCAAGCTTTACTGGGTAAATTTGATCTCTTCAGTCATAATATTTATTTTCCATTAAACCGAATGTACAGTAGTTTGCAGAGAAGAACTTATTTATACACTTTAATTCAAGAAGAAAAAATAGTGTATTAATGCATGAAGAAATTATAAGAAAATTCCGAATAAGGCATTTTTATTTAAATTAACACTCTAGTTTATTCATATCTTTCTAATATCTTTATAGCTGATATATTAAAATGTTACATATACCCTTAATTAAAACACTCCTCATTTATTTTATTCATACTTGCTACTGTGTCTGAAATGTAATTAAATCCAGCACTCATTCTAATTATTCCGGCTAAGAAGTGCTTTGCATCATTATCATTTCTGAGACTGTAGTCTGTCCCCATTAGCATATTACTATTAACCCCCAATGAGTGAATAATTTATATGTCTGAGAGAATGGGTGTTGCCCTGCAGATTTGGGATCTGTTCACCGTAAGCCTTGGAGATGGCAGGAATAATTATCAACACCTGGAACAGTGTTTCCCATCCACTCATTTGAAGTTGGTGGTAACATGAAGTGCCAAGCTGAAACCTGATCTGACAGGAGACTCCCTGACATACTGAGAACTACCCAGTCCCTCTTTTTTTTTTGTTTAGTCTCTGTGGAGGCATAGGGTGGGGTGATGCACAGCATGGTGGGCACGTCTCATTAGTATGGCGGGGAAGGTGGGCATGCTGGTACCTCCCGTGTCGCCTCATCAGCATCATGGCAAGCTGGAGAGTCTGAAAGAGGCAAGAGAGGGCCTGTGGGGAAGGGTGGCGTAGTCATTAACCACAACACAGCCTCATGTTACACTGAATAGGAGATGATATTGGATAGTGCAGCCCATTCTGGGAAGAGATATCAAACAGTAAAGGTTTAGAGATCTGATTGCTACAGTTAGAGAGATTTGTATTTGTAAGATTTAAGGAAAGAATTTACATGTAGTTGAGCATTTGTTACTCTGGTTCAGTCCAGTGCTTGTCATCTTAGTATAAGCTTGTCAGCTTAGTATAGGTCTGAGGCAGAAACACAATAACCTGGAGATACAAACGTGTGTGTGTGTGTCGGGGGGAGATGATATTTGTGGACAAGTGCTACCACTTGTCTCCACCTTAGTTGTTAAGCTGCAAAAATAAAAATAAAGGGACATGAAAACTAAACAGGAAAACACTAAACATGTCCAGCACTTAACCAAGTGTCATAAATTTGCATTTATTTTCGAATAAAGGATGCCCTAAGCGACGGTTGCTGCAGCCATCTGGATGTAATAACGATTAATTTTTTTTATATTTTTTCTACAATATTATTGCAATATTATTGCTACAGCCCCATCTTTTTTTTATTTATGCAAAACTTCACCTACACAGAAAAGAAAATAAGCCTACCAAATATTAGTGCCATCTTTAATCGATCAAGATTTATGTGCGAGTACAGAGGAAATCAGAAGGCGCACTGCAATAATGAGCATGTAGCTTCCTGGGGAATACATTCAATCTAGCAGCTCCTGAGAAAAAAACCCTGCCCTTCTCCATCTCCAACCCACACCTTTATTAACATGCATGTATGCATCACAGGACGAGGCCCTGCTTCAGGCAGGAGAAACACAATTTACTATATGTGGCTTCCATTTATTGGGGTGGAAAGATGTAACTGGGGAAAGGCTCTATAGGTCTGGCTGCTGGTTATTAAAATAATCACAGTGTATGAATATGTCACGGTGTAAATATATCAGGCTTTCTCATTCAGTTCAGAAACTGGATACATTTTAAAAAACTAGCCAGCGGGAAAAGAGGCAGAGCAGTGTGCATGAAAATCTTGAAAAATGTAAATAAGAACGTTCTACACAAAATGTAAATAAGAACGTTCTATGTGAGTTTGATTAAAAAAGCCAGCAAGTTAAGCTAAAGGTCATTTTTACTTTTTTTTTTTTTTGCTCAAACTTCATAAATGGCTTCATAAAAAGCCTAGCAACTAGTGTAAATGTCAGAGGTTTTGTGGTTAAACAGCAAGCAGGCATCATGGCTCATTATACCTTGTGTTATAACTTGCAAACCCAGTAAACTTAGAGGACCCGGCTATCAGCAGCGAGCCCAACATGTGTTTATTGTCTGAGAAGAGAAACTCAAATTAGGATCAATGTCAAAAGAAGATTTACTATAGAAGAATATATTACAGATTCATTATAACAGCTTCTTACAATTGTGCTTGGTCAGCATTTTTTTTTCTTTCTGCTAGCCTGGGCAGCGTACGCAGCATACTGCTGTTACATCATCCAGTTAATTATTACAGATGAGTATAATATTGATAAACATATAAATAATATCCAGCATGCAGAGGAGATTTGTGGAAAATGGTTCACATCCAGAGCAGCTGAATCATCTGGTGCATCCACACTCACACGCTCACACAGTAATGCAGTAAGCTTGGAGAGCGGCTGGGGTGATGTAAGCAAAGGCAGAAGGCTGGCGCTCTGTCTCCTTGTGCAGGGCTAATAGGCCTAATGATGTAAGTGTGCATTATGATCCATACAGATGATAGGGGAATGAGTCATCAATAGAACAGACTCCAGCCTGGGTTTATGGCCTCAGATCCCATCAGGGCCTGTTTGACTGAATAAATCTTAGCAGATTTTAAGACATGCTTTTAGCCTCATCTGCAGCAGGGCTGGGCCTGGTGATGTCATCCGCAACCTGAAGCCAGGGCTCGTCCGCACACACATTAAGCCCTGAGTTTGGGAAGTGTACAGGCTATATGTGGGGTCTGTGAATATTTATAGTTGCCTATATCTTTCCATTCTCATTCAGCTTACTGTCTAGGATAATTATAATCATGCCTGGAAGAGCCACAGAGCTACTCCCCCGACCTGGCACACTGCTGATTACATTATTCTTTTTGATTATAGTAAGCTTGTAGTTTTGATGATAAGATTGGGGGAGAAGAGGCATTTTTTTGGATTGAGATTATGGTAATAAACAAGCTTCCTAACCTAAAATATCCCGACCGGCTACTAAATAGGAGCACCTGCACACCTCCACATTCATCAGATTATCAATCATGTAGCAGCACCAGTACAATCCATAAAATCATGCAGAGACAGCTATAGAGCTTTAGTTAATGCTCACAATAAACATCAGATTAAGGGAAAAATGCAATCTCAGCGACTTTGAATGTGGCATGGCTGCTGGTCCCAGAGGAGCTGGTTTCTGGGACTGCTGGGATTTTAATGCACAACTGTGTCAAAAGAATTTAAACAGAATGGAGAGAAAAACACCAAACATCCAGCATCAGTTCTGCTAGCAGAAACAGATAGTTGATAAGAGATGTCAGAGGAAAATGGCCTGACTGGTTCGAGCTAAAACATGATAAGTAAAAAAAGCATCTCAGAACACACAAAACATTAAACCTTGAGGAAGAGGCAGGAGACCACCTTCTACTCCTTTCAGTTGAGAACAACTTTCCTATGTTTCCTTTGTTTCATGTTTTTCTTGAGGATCTAAAATGTTTTATTCCCATTCCCATAAAATGTTTGATCACTTATTTGTGTTTGTATCTGTCCAGGCCATTTTTTTTATGAACCTTCTGAAAATATAATCAAATTAATCATTTGAACCTCAGCAAACCAATGAATTCATTTAAATGCTATGAGAGCAAAATACCACATGCAATACTCTTCTAAACTAATCAACATGGCCTTAGTTTTTACTAAAAGCTGAATATCTCTAATTAAATCCAATCATTCATAAGTACAGGGAGTGTCATACAAGATAGACCTGAAAACACACTTTTTAGATACGTTTTAGCTGAAATCAGTGTACCAGTCAGTGATCAGTGTACAGTTTCATATTTCAAATAGATCTGCACAGACTCTATACAGCAAACGTGGACACACTGTGTAATATAAAGCCATATTTTTCACAACTTTTTTGTTGGTCATAATTTTTTAAGCTCAGGAATCCCAGTCCCAGTGCACATGCCTAGCAGAAAGCATTTCAATCCCATCGCCTTATTAAGTTGAAGAATCAGGTCATCTTGTACTCGTGTTATTTTTAAATATAGGTGCCGAGTGTGACACTGAGGCTAAGATCTGTGCACCAAGACCTGTGAACTTCTGTTAAAACCCATTCCAAGAACATTATTTTATCCTTTTAAACCAGTGCACCAGCATTCCTTTCAGCTGATGGATTGGAAATTGACTTCAGACATTTTCAATCAGTATAAACAAACGAATTATTTGATCACCGCAAGTCTGATATAAGATTACTCAGGACACTGTTTGCTTTCAGAGTGAGATGTTTTTACCTCTCTTCAGATAACCTTACACAGAATTTTAGTATATTGTCTTCTAATTTTTTATGCTTACCAACAAGAACTTGGAGAATCTCGGAGAGTAGAAATTGATCACCATTTACTTTTGAGATCTAAACATTTTTGTGAAGAAAAAATTAAATATTCGAAGAAAACGTTACCCAGTACCCAGTAGTAGTAGGCTTGGTAAGAACAGAAATAAATACTAAAAACTATAAATTATTAATGCGCTGAGTGTCTACTTTCATATGAGCTCTTAGCCAGCACTATGGAGTGCGACATGATAAAGAAATTCAGTGCCGGACGTAGCCATTCCAAAAATGTAATTTTTGGGCTTCTGATAAAAAGAGTTAAGGCACGATTTCTCAAGCTTGTAGAGCAATTATTACTAAACTTTGATACTAAAGCTTCATTGTCTTTAATGTACACTGTATTTGCTTCTTTCCTCCTTGATCCTTAACATCAGCATGAACATTATAAGGTTGGCCTCCACTTCTTCAGCTTTACCATAAAGCATTGCCTCACTGACTAATATATCTGTATAAAGAAAATAAATATTGGTTTTATTATGGTTATAATTGTTATTTATGAGCTTGGCAGGAGTCCATGTATATGAACATGGAGATGAAGGTATGGTGGTCATGCTGGTGTGATCATGCTATTATGAAAGGCTCAGTGACAGCAATTTATCAAGAAGAGAGTGGCAGAAATTTGTGCAGAAATTGTCGCCGTTGATGGTTCTCAGACTTCATTAGAAAAGACTCACCAACTTTAAGACTTATATCCAATTCTTTCTTTTTTTTTTTAGTTTATGTAGTTTTTTTTCCTAATTACCCATAGGCACAGAGAAATTTTACTGAAATACTATGCAATTTGTCCCTGTGTTACATTTCAGTTATGCAGAATTAAAATAGCAGCTTGGGATTAATCTCAAGCCCACAAACTGCATTTCCATTCGAATTAAGACATGGTTGATAATTAGTCAGTGAGCACCTCTAGAGGATAAATGTTGAAATATGAGCGTCCTCTCTCTCCACTGGTGAGAGGGAAGGAGAGTGAGAAGTGCTTTCTTTTTGATCAGAGCAAATTCAGCTGCTGATGAGGCATAAGTTCCTGTGTTCAGGAATAATTTATTCTAATGGGAAGTCAGGGACCTGCTGCTATGCTGCAGCACACTGGGTCAGCGCTTCTGCAAATGAGAGCTGAAGTCAGACACATTCATTCTGTTTGAGCTCTGAGTCATACACAGCAGTGGCTCAATCATAAGGACATAGTGCTTCAATCTCTTCGGTGTCCTTGATAGTGTCCTTAAGTGCTGATCAGAAACCGGCGCCCTCAATCCAAATCATGCCTGTAATGTTGCTCAGTGTGAAATTGCAGATCAAGAGTGGAGGTAATCTGTGTCCTACACTCTCTTAGGGACTATGGCAGTAAGCCATGTGTCTGAACAGCTACAAATTCATTTTGTATGAAATCCCACAAATCTTCCTTCAAATTTCTGACAAAGCTTTACAGGGACACAAGACAAGGCTTAGACAGAAGAAACCCCCAGTTATCCAGCACAGGTTTGGCTATGTGCCAACAGGTTATGTCCATATAAATATTCTCTGAAAATCAGACTTGTCTTTGATCTACAGTACCGCTGGTGGTTGATGAAATCAATGCTTATTGACAAAATTTGTTTAGGCATCTGAGCAGCTTCCTCAGCAGTGTTATAAATGATCAAACCACAACACCCTCTCAATAAAACAGCAGAAAAAGCACAGATCCCTGTGTACTCCTGTTCTTCCTACCCATCAGAAATCCACTGAACTCCCACCCACCATCAATGAGCTTTCTAACACTCCACCTACAGACAAAAAATTATGTACAGTTTATATTTAGAGACAGAGAGAGAGCAACAAGCTTATTAGGAAGGCATATGATCTGTGTTGGGGTGGAACTCATTCTTTGGTGTCTGAAAGGAGAAAAAACCTCTGCACCAAATATTGAACATTATGTACAGAATCTCTCCTCCCCTCTCTGATGTACTGGACAGTTATAAAATCAGATTTTGCAAGAGGATAATACCAGCTCCATTGAACACCAGGGGACTTTACAACTTAGTTCAATGCAACTCATGAGCAGCAATGTTTTTAGCAGAAGAATACAGCAGAAGTCTACAATACTCAGGTGAGATTATATACCTGAAACAAAGTTAAACTTGGCCATAAATTCTTCAGAGTCTCCAAAAGGTGATTCTCAAGTGCAGAAGCTCCAAGAAGGACTAGAACAGCAGATCTGGAGGGAGAGCAGAGGAGCCCAGGCAGTGGAACTGTGTCAGGATCAAGCATCACATTAGACAGCAGAAGAACACAATATAGCTCAACACACAGAGAATGAGAACATTTACATTTCAGGTATTTAGCAGACGCCGTTATCCAGAGCAACTTACATTTTTGTCTCATTTTTATACAACTTAGCAACAGAAGGTTAAGGGCCCTTGCCCAAGGCCTCAGCAGTGGCAGCTTGGTGGACCTAGGATTCGAACTCATAACCTTCAATCAGTAGTCCAATGCCATAACTAATAAACTACCACCTCCCCCAATTTTTGATTCTGTAGCATTTGCAGAAGACGCATTTACAAGATGCAGCCGCGTATTGTAGTGGTGAAAATAGTTAATCAGAAAATCATTAGAAATTAATTTCTCCCAGTGGATTTAAGATTGTACAGGGGGATAGTTATTTCAGATGTAACTTGTTAAATCAATCCAAATTCCAGTTGTAGATATTGAATGTTGTGAATCACTGCACATGCTGTCATTCATGATTTAAACAAAAAAGTAAAACATTTTTGCACACATATCCTCAAAAAATAAAACGTCTGCAATACACACAATATGGAATTTCACATAATGTTACAAATAATCAAGCCACTATGCAATAATCAGCCTAATGCAATAATCACCACTACACAATGATCAAATACTGTATCTTCTGATGGTGGAAATGATTTTTTCCCCCCAGCACATCAATGCCATCGATCTGCTGGTGTCACCATCAATTCCTGTCTTAACAAGCCAAGGCACTGTTCTGGGTTATTTATGTGGCCCCCGGTGGAGAAGACCTATTGATTTATGTACACAGCAAAAGCCATGGATGCATTCAGCGTGCATCTCACAGGTAGGTGGTAGAACACGATTTATGAAATGCCCCCTGAAATGAGCTTTGAATTTTATTAATCTTCTTTGGAGTCATAGGCAACATCTCTCATGTAGAAACCACGGCAGGGCGTGATGGCAATCTATTTATGTTTTTCTTCCGAAAACCTGGCAGTTGGAAATGACCGTGACTGACCTGACAGGGATTGATTTAGTCGCAGAACTGCAAGTGCACACAAATTAACCTGACTGGAGGAAAGAGGACAGAAAGAGAGAGAAAGAGAGAGAGATGTAGAGATTTTGAAAGGCTAAAGAATTGATCTCAGAGGCATCAATCCCAATGGACAAGCAGAAAGACACATCGACTGAATTAATGAAAAAACTGTAACTATGTCTGAGTTTGGATTCTTACAGGCTTTATAGCTCGCAAGGTGTTCGAAGGTGACGGAGCAATTATCACACAGAAGAGCCCATTCCGTCAGACCTTCTCTGCCCTAAAGTGATATTGGGAAACAATACTCATCTCTGCCACTCTTCCTTATTCAGCTGCCACTCTGCAGCTTGCAGAAGAGTAATGCAGGCTTTAAGTGTCTTGTCCATCGGACTTTTTCAGGCATGCCAAGATGAACGGCCACAGTGACTAGTCTGATGGATCGGGGCACTGCAAAGAGGCAAAGTGATGACTGAAAAAGCTGTAATTTAATAGGCCAATTTCCAGGGCTTAGGCCATGTGGAGATTTCAGGCTTGGGGAACTGAGACAAGCAGCTGAGGGAAGAAAAAGAGTGTGTCAGAGGAAGGAGGAAGTGTGCTCACCAAACCTTCCCCACTACAATTCAGGATTTTTTTTTATTCTACTACCATGCTCTGTGTGAATAAAAAAGGGACTATACCAACTAATCCTACTACATCTGGAGAGGGGGAAGACCCATATATGCTACATGAGATATAGGATAATTGCCCCAAGACTCAACAATCAACTACAGAATTATTGGCACCTTTCATGAAAATGGGTTCAACTCATTATACACATTTTTTTTTTAACTTTTCACTTAAGCAGTTGAAGAAATTATGATCCATTTTACATTACATTAAATCCCTCAAAATAATTTGCCGCAAAATTACTGGATTCTAAAGAATATTTTAATTAAATACAACAAATTATCATATTATAAAAATGTTTTTAAGTGCTCTTTCAACACAAAAGAGACATGCACCATCAGCTACTGCATATAAAAGCACATAACAGTTAAAAAACTATTAAGCTAAATCAGTTGTCTGGGACACTTTAGACTTGGAGAAAGCATATAGACTTGGAGAAAGCATATGACAGGGTGCCAAGAGAAGAGCTGTGGTACTGTATGAGGAAGTCAGGAGTAGCGGAGAAGTATGTCAGAGTGGTGCAGGACATGTATGAGAGGAGCAGGACAGTGGTGAGGTGTGCTGTAGGTCAGACAGAGGAGTTCAATGTGGAGGTGGGACTGCATCAGGGATCGGCTCTGAGCCCCTTCCTGTTTGCTATAGTGATGGACCAGTTGTCAGAGGAGGTCAGACAGGAGTCTCCTTGGACAATGATGTTTGCAGATGACATTGTGATCTGTAGTGAGAGCAGGGAGCAGGTGGAGGAAAACCTGGAGAGGTGGAGGTTTGCGCTGGAGAGAAGAGGAATGAAAGTCAGTCGTAGTAAGACTGAGTACATGTGTGTGAATGAAAGGGAGGGAAGTGGAACAGTAAGGTTACAGGGTGAAGAGGTGAAGAAGGTACTGGAGTTTAAATACTTGGGGTCAACAGTCCAGAGTAATGGAGAGTGTGGGAAAGAGGTAAAGAAGCAAGTGCAGGCAGGTTGGAATGGGTGGAGAAAGGTGTCGGGAGTTCTGTGTGATCAGAAAATATCAGCGAGAATCAAGGGGAAGGTGTACAGGACAGTGGTGAGACCGGCCATGCTGTATGGTTTAGAGACAGTGTCGCTGAGGAAGAGACAGGAGTCAGAGCTAGAGGTAGCAGAGCTGAAGATGTTGAGGTTCTCTTTGGGAGTGACAAGGTTGGACAGGATTAGGAACGAGTACATCAGAGGGACAGCTCATGTTGGACGTTTGGGGGACAAAGTTAGGGAGGTCAGATTAAGATGGTTTGGACATGTTCAGAGGAGGGACAGTGAGTATATTGGTAGGAGAATGTTGGACATGGGGCTGCCAGGCAGGAGACAAAGAGGAAGGCCAAAGAGGAGGTATATGGATGGAATTAATGAGGATATGAAGCTAGTGGGTGCAAGGGTTGAGGATGCAGAAGATAGGGATAGGTGGAGAGAGATGATTCACTGTGGCGACCCCTGAAGGGAAAAGCCGAAAGAAGAAGAAGAAGAAGTTGTCTGGGACACTTGAGTATTTGCCAGGAATTAGATGTATGAGCAGGGCTGGTGTGAAAGTACCAAGATATTTTAGTGCAAAATGTACTTAGGTCTTTACGTCTCTTACACCTCTTACGTCTTTCACATACATATAAACATGACTGGAACGTGGTAGCTTAGTGGTGTACTGATCAGAAGGTTGTGAGTTTGAATACCAGGTCCACCAAGCTGACACTGCTGGGCCCCTGAGCAAGGCCCTTAACCCTCAGTTGTATAAAATGTACGTTGCTCTGGATACGGGTGTCTGCTAAATACAGTAAATGGAACGCAAGATGTTTCCTTCATGTTTATTCCTGCAAAGTTATACACGTATAATGAAGCTGGTTCTCACTACAGTAAATGAGAAAAAGAGAAGGGTTCTAATGTTTATTTTTAATGAAGCAGATTTGTTATTTATTATTTAATTCATTTCCTTGAAGTTTGAATAAAAAAGACCCTAAAGTATTAAAAAAGTATCCTAAAATATTCCACGTACAGTATATCTATAAAATAAGAATTAATAGGCAAGTCAAGATTGTTGCTAAATCTTGTGCCAGATACACAGCCTAGTCTCTTATTAATCAGTAAATTAGCTTAACTAATGCAATGCCTTTTAGTGTAAACAAATAGACTTCAGTTCAGTATAATGCCCTCCTGAGAGATGGACGAGTCAACCTCTGACCCTGACCTCATCAGAAATCAGTGAGGGCATCAGACAGACATTCTAGTGTCCACAGCTTCACATGAGCTTTGATTTCTACATTCCTTCTCATAGGATAGCAAGTATATCTTGCTTTTACATCCAGCAGGGCTTTGTCAGTGATTTCCGCTACTCAAGGTCATCACTGTTAGTCCAAATTATTGTAACTGAATGTAGATTTCAAGCATCCCTAGAATTAAGGTGAGATCATCCGTTTCCAAGCATAAATCAGGCTCATTCCTAACACCGTTCATTCACTAAGGACACGGTCGTCCACAGGCAATAACCCATCACAGTGTGATCAGTCACAGTGATATCTCTACATACTTTAAATTACATAGACAGTAATTAACCTAGAGATAAACAACACAGTGTAATTAATTACAGCTGTCTCGCCTGCAACTAATTCAACATATGATCAATTTAGATGGAGTGCATGCCTGTGCTGGATCTAGCAACAACTCGCTAGTGATAACATGCTATGCTCATAGGAGAACCCTTATAAAGCTGTTCCCTTTAGTTATTGTTCCGTTGTGTTGGTTAGCTTGTAACCGTGTTCTGAATTTTCTTTTGCCCAGCATTACTGGGTCAGTAAAGCTTGAGATCAGATCCAGCAGGATTGGAGACAGTCACACCACTTGGCTGTTGATGAAAAGCAGAAATGGCTGTTGTTCTTGTTCCTCAGGGTCTGTTCTGCTTCTTGGCCCCTGAAAAAGCAGACTTTCCAAACAAACACAATCAGCATGGACACATGTTCTAAGCAAGCAACTCTGCCCCACTTAGATGGAAAAGACATGGTTTGGTGTCAGAGTAATAGAATATGGAATTTGTTATACTATATGCTTGTGTATATGTACTGTGACAGTGAAATTATGGTTATAACAGTGTATACAAAGGAGATCTTAGTTGACAGGGATGGAAAAATCAGTTCATCAGCTAGGCCACAGGGTAAGTAAAAGCTATAAAGTGTTGCCCAGTCTTGCCCTGATGTTTTTGTCAACCAGGAACCTAATTAGCAAGGATAACAAATGGTAGCTAACTTATATATAGTGGTCTAGTTGGCCAGGTAAGTGAATTAATATTAAAATTAAGGAAATTAATGAGTATATGATTATTTTCTTTTTCTAACAAGGTTTCTAATGTTTGCATCAACAGTAAAAAAAAAAAAAATGAGCAAGATGCTGGCTAACATTGCATGGAAAAGATATTATTCATGTTTGGTTAGTGTCTTTATTTTCTGTTGGTGTTTAACTAGGAAACTGTATGCAGTATGCAGGAGAGTTATATAACTACTTAAACACAGCCATAGATTACAGCTTTCACTTTGTAAAATTCAATTAGGTGTAAGGATTTTTCTTTTTTTTGGTTTTTAAACTGGTCACTACTTGTCAACTGGGTTAAGGTGATTAAAAATTGAAACAGCCCAGATACCCGGGCTACTGAAGTTTGTGATGACTCAAAATCATGGCAAGCAGGAAAGAAATTCACAATGGTGTTTAATAACGACATGCCGATATTAACGAAAAACTTAACACATGGGTTAACACACGTGGCATAACATGAGGGAGAGGAACAGGAAGGAACAAGAAGCACGAGTATGCAATGCCCTGAACATAAAACAGAAAATGTATTCATATCATGATGAACTAAAACAAGAACAGAACCATTGAAAACTGATTCATTTAAGAGAGAGAAGAAGATGGAACCAAAACAATAACAAAAGCACATGAGGAACCAAGAACAAGAGAGAAGAAAGCAGACGTATTGAAGCTGGGAAACACAGCATGCACTGAGAGGGGGAATTTATAACATTTTATTTTTATATTTTCTGGTTAGTGAGTTGTCAAAGTGTGCCATTTTGTGTAATATTATATTTGCTAAAATTAATAAAAAAAAAAAAAAAAAAAATGAGGGGGACATGGTAGCTTGGTGGTTAGCACGTTTGCCTCACACCTCCAGGGTTGGGGGTTTGATTCCTGCCTCCGCCGTGTGTGTGTGGAGTTTGCATGTTCTCCCCGTGCCTGGGGGGGTTTCCTCCCCCAGTCCAAAGACATGCACTGTAGGTTGATTGGCATCTCTAAATTGTCTGTAGTGTGTGTGTACCCTGTGATGGGTTGGCACTCCGTCCATGGTGTATCCTGCCTTGATGCCCAATGACGCCTGAGATAGGCACAGGCTCTCCGTGACTCGAGAATAGATCGGATAAGTGGTAGACAATGAATAATTAAAAATAGTTTTTTTACAAAAACACTTCATTTAAAAAAAAAAATTGAATGACAAAATTATATATTGTTTAAGTAATTAAAAAAAAATTTATTATATTTTTTTTAATTCATTTAATCTAATTCTTGGGTAAGGTCTGTGTTTTCTATAGTATCTAGCTGTTCATACACATAACAATGGTTTGTGAGCTGGACATCTCAGTAACATTGAACTTCTATGTAATATAATGCACTCTTTTAAACAAAAAGGATACTCTAGGGTTCTTTGGATGGTTAAGTGTTCTAATTAGAACCTTTTCTGAAACGTGAATACTCTGGGGTCTGTATAGAACCGTAAGAATGGTAGATTGAAGCTGTTTTTTTTTTTTTATGTATACAAGAATCTGTTCCGTTATGGTGTTGAAAGAATGTTAGAATTTGAGACACCTACATTTGTTGGCAATCTGTGTGTGTGTGTGTGTGTGTGTGTGTGTGTGTGTGTGTGTGTGTGTGTGTGTGTTTGACTGCCTATGCTTGTTAATGTTACATCATACCACAGTAACTTAAGGCGTAAGCAAACTTGGAATATATCTGTGAGCACTTAACTTCAGCTGAGGTTACAATTAAATTATAAAAGCTACCGCTATTCAACGCACATCTCCATCTGTGTATCGAGTCTCTTGGTATATTGTAACCTTTATCATTATCTATATAACTGTAGAAAAGGCCAACACAACATTTACTGCTATAGTAACAGACACAATCCACACACTCACCTGCCCAACAACTTACTAGGACATTTTAAATTGTTTTTTTTCTTTAATTACACACCTGTTTCTATGTGCATGCCCAAAGCATCTGATTTATTAGGAACACCTGTACAGCTTCCTGTTCATGCAGTTATCTGATCAGCTGATCATGTGGCAAAAATTATGTGGATAAAGTTGAAGAGCTTTAGTTACTGTTCACATCAGAATGAAGAAAAGCTGTGATCTTTAATCATTAATCTTGGCATAGTTGATGGTGCCAGATGGGCTGGTTTGAGCATTTCTATAACTGCTGATCTCCTGGGATTTTCACACAGAACAGTTCTCTAGAGTTTAGACAGAATGGTGTGAAAAACAAAAAAACATCCTGTCTCTAGAGGGTCTGTAGGATGAAACACCTTGTTGAGAGAGATCAGAGGAGAATGGCCAGACTGGTCTGAGCTGACAGGAAGTTTGTAGTAACTCAAACAAGCACTCTTTACAACTGTGGTGAGAAGAAAAGCAAATCAGAATGCAAGGCACATCAAACCTTAAGAAGTGATTATTTGAGTCACTATATCCTTCCTGGCAGCTCAAACCAATCTTTCAACAACTATTTCTACTGTTGCTCACTCAATGTTTTTTTTTTTTTTCACACATCATATGTAAAATGTGTAAACTCTAGAAACTGTTGTGTGTGTAAATCCCAGAAGATCAGCAGTTGAAGAATTAGCTCAAATCTATCCATCTGGTATCAGCATCCTTTCCACAATCACAGTCAGAAAGATCATAATTTTTCCTCATTCTGATGTTGAACAGTAACTGAAGCTCTTGTCCTGATTTTTTGCATTATGCTCCTGCCAGATTATCAGTTTAACAAACAACCGTGCAGCTGTTCCTAATAAAGTGGACAGTGAGTGCATGTGTATAGACTTAAAATGTCCAAGTTGTTGGGCAGACCACAAGCTGTCAGTACACCTTAACTTTCTGGAGCTGTACTGGAGCAGTGAACTCTTTCTCTAACCATTCTTCCAAAAGATATTCACTCCATTGGTGTTTTGAGGATGGTGCTGAAGAGCCATGTGTAACACATTACGCTAAAATCCATCATAGGTGTTCAACTGGATTTTAGATCTGCTGACTGTCAAGGCTCTAAAGCATGATTTAGATAACTGTCATACTCATCAAACAATGTCACTGTGGCCTGGGAATGGGAATGGGGGCGGAGTCATGCTGGAAGAAGCCACTCCCATCAGGATAGAAATGTTTCATCATAGGATAAACCAGATCAATCAGACAAAATGCCCATGACAGCAGAACAGAGCAACAAGTTTCTATTTATACTGAATGAATAATAGACTTGTAATTGAGCATCTTTGTCCCGGGCTCAAATAAAACGAGATGCTGACGATCCAATCCAATTCCAATCGCAGGATGTGCAACACTGCATGTAAACCTGAGATGGTCAAGTTCTCTCATAAAACCATCCAGTGATATGTTGCCACCTTTGTCATTAATAGACTTCTTATATTTCCCTGAATAAAAAAAATCCATTGACCTTTTTGAGTTAACAAGGCTGTATAAAATACCACTTAATTTGACATTTTCAAGTTTTATTACAGGCCATAATATAGCTTTGATTGCACCAGCTGTTGGTAATGTGTGGTTTTGAATGCTGATGAGTAACATGTATATTAAAAAAAAATGAATAAAACTTTATGGCTCTGATCAACTAGGAGGATGCTTTGGTTTTAAAGTACAATATAGATGCAATTAAAAATCTTAAATTAGACCAATTAAAAACATGAGATGAGGTGTGAACCTTATGTTTGTATGGATCGTTTTTAAAGAGTGTGTTTTATTTCAATTCATTTTATCCAAGAACTTATAAACTGATCTGATTTTTTTATTGCTGCTGTTTTGCCTAAAGGAGCACTGTTTAGTTTTAGATTTGGATCTCTAAAGTGGGAAGTTGGAAGAGCATACATTGTGAAATCCAAACTACATGATAGTCTCATGTTAGAAATCAATACGGCTATAAAAGATAGCCTTTGGCACAAATGAAATGTGCTTGCTTTGCTTCACAACAGATTTTGTGCATAGAGTATGAGGTAGAAGGTTAACTGTAATGTAATCACTGAGGCAAACATAAAACAGCAATGCAAAATGTGATATGATGTAAATATGACAAATGATTGAGCACACAACTCTTCATGACAAAAAAAACGATTAATTACAATTAATCTCAGTGCCAGCATTCCACTGGAGCCTGTGCTGGACTTGTCTGTTTCATGTATTGCCTTTACAAAAGCCGGTAGCAGTTCTTCAGTATAATGTACATCTGAGTAGGTGAGTTACTAAAAGCAATCTAACTATGTACACTACAGGAATATCTAAAAAATTATAAGAATAATCAGTATAAAATAATGCTTTTTACTTGTAACTTCAGGGTTGGGCTTTGATTCCCAGCTCCGCACTGTGCTTCTGGGGTTTCCTTTTGGTATACTTGGTCCAAGAATATGTGTTGTAGGCTAAATTATCCGTAGTGTGTGAATGGGTGTGTAAGTATGTGTGTGTGTGCGCAGTTGTGTCCAGTGATTGGTTCACACCTTGTCCAGGGTGTCCACATTGGATTGTTCCCCATGTACTCTGGGATAGACTCCAGGTTCCCCATGACCCTGTATTACCACTGTAAGTGGTACAGAAAATGGATGGATGGATGGATGGATGGATGATAATAATAACCATAACTGTGATGATGACAATGATGATCATAATTTGTATGTGAAAAGTTGGAGTTTGCATTAAATCTTTTTGCATTTTGCATTAAATTTTTGTAGCGTGTAGTGTGTGCATTTGCAATAATTAAAGACTTTAGCAGCTGAATTTTGAATACGTTTTAAAAAAATTAAAAAATCTAAGCTCCAGGGTCCACAGTTTCTGTTCCTGAACTTACAGTCTGTGCTATGTTTCAATGCATGTTCTCCTAGTACTGTTGTGGGTTTCTAAAAACATACTGCTAGATGGATTGGCTATGATAAAATGTCCCTAGGTGTGTGCACGATGCTACAATAGACTGGTATCCCTTCCAAGCCATATTCCTGGAAGTGTATTCCCAAGTATGCCATGGATCCACTGTGACCCTGAAACCTACGCTTGAAAACAGGAAGAAAAAAGCTGCACTGTGAGTTAGTTATACATTCAATCACATTCAATCAGTTGAATGAGATTTCGGCAGATGAACGTGGAGACATCAGGTGTGGTATTTATTAAAATCTTTGCACTGATGTGAAAATCTGTTCAGAACTTGGCTCTTCAATCCAGTCCTTAATTTACACTACAGTCACATCAGTCTACCTGTCCAGTGTGTCACAAAATATTATCTCATACTTAAGACTTTCTCATTAATAAGACTCATTGATATGGAGGTAAGATCTCTGTCCCTGTCTTTCACACACACACACACGCACACACACTCGCTTGTCTCTCAGTTCACTAAAATAAGGCATGGTTCAGACAGGCATAGGAATACAGATTCAGTTGCCATGAAGTCTGCCATCCCTATTTTTCACACATTCTCTCTCTCACCTATTTCATCTTATCTTGAGAATGAGAGAGGAACTACATCTGTGACACTATTTAAGCAGCAGCCAAAGGCCCCTTGGCTGAATGCCAGCCACTCCATGACAAAGGAACAGATCTGTGCTCAAATGACAGCCTGAAGGATTTACGATGCCGAATGCGCATCTTGCAACTCTCAGTGGTGCTGTTGTGTTTTTGGAAGTGAAGGGAGAATTGTTTTTTAAAATGCACTGAACTTCTGACCCTCATTTGTGACTATTGTAAAGGGAGACTGAGACTAGGAATATGAAAGCAGTGCTCATAATGATCTATTGAGATTCACTGTACTTCACTTCTACATAGGAATACACATTATTTTTAATAAATATTGCATAATCTAACCAATTACTAATATGAATGAATGAATGAATGGTGATTAACTTAAATCTCTTATTGATCATTCTATATTTGATTTGATATATTTGATATATATAATATATATATATATATATATATATATATATATATATATATATATATATATATATATATATATATCATATATTTGATTTATTTGATATATTTCCATTGTTCTAATTAAACTGTAATTATACAGAAGCAATATTTTCTCTGTTAGATGAGCCTTTACTTCTCTAAAACCTTGCTATTAGGACGGCCCGCTGAGATCATCCTCGTAAGCTGGAAGTGATGTCACTAAATAGTGACCGGAACCATGTTATCATAACAGACATCTGAGAAATCCTTTAGTAGATCTGAAGCAGATCACACTGCAGTGCTACCTCTCAAACAGACAGTAAAAGATGCTGCAGGGAAAATGGGTGTGCTTTGTTATCCTGTGTGCATGAGATGATGTCATACTGAGCTTAACACATAAGGGAACAGGAGGGGAGAGAGAGAGAGAGAGAGAGAGAGAGAGAGAGAGAGAGAGAGAGAGAGAGAGAGAGAGAGAGAGAGAGAGAGAGAGAGAGAGAGAGAAAAGAGGGAGGAATTGCAGTTCACAGATGGTAGCATTTGGTTCTTTGTGACCAATTTAACTACCCACCATATTAAGGTTGATTGTAACTGGTTCACATATGGATGAGGGTGAAGGCTATAAAAGTGAAGGACAGAGGGAAGACAAATGTCTTCAACACGTCTAATAGGATCATTCCTGGCCTTGTTGAACTTCAGTCCATTACTACTTTCATCCTTATGGGATAATCAGTATATTAGTAAGGAGTAACACGACCAGCCGTGCTATTATAGGAAACTAATCCATTTTGGGGCGGAGTGATGTGGCCTGACACAAAGCCGAGTTACATTTACCACACAGAAGCTGATTATTTTACATTCTACTGCAGCACTGTTGACAGTTCATAGTAATGTGCTCCTTCGAATACCTTTGAATATCTTATCATTTATATTGTAACAGCTCATTCACTTGTATGGCAGGTGTTTTTTTACAATTTAATAATAAAATTCTAGAAAATGTACAAGGTATTTTAATGCTCAAAGGCATAATCATTGAAATGATAAAGGATTCTGTAAGGAGATTTTTATAGATCTTACAGTGCTTTTTTACAGACAGTGAATCTTGAGGACAGGGGAATTTGTGCTTTTTTTAATGAACCCATAGAAAAAAATAAGTGTAGTGAAGGAACAAGTTTTTTGTATTATGCCTGGTCCTGAACTTACACTATATGTCTAAACATATGCTATATATCATCACACATGTGCGTGATTCTTCACCAAACTGTTGCACACAATTGTATAGAATGTCATTGTATGCTGTAGTATTACAATTTCCCTTTAGGGGAACTAAAGTAGCATGAAGACATGGTTTGCCAGTGTTGATGTGGAAGAACTGGAGTGTCCTGCACCTCAACCCCACTGAACACCTTTGGGATGAACTGGAACACTGGCTACCCCCCAGACCTTCTCACCCAACATCAGAGCCTGACCTCAATAATACTCTTGTGGATGAATGAACATAAATCCCCTCAGCCTCACTCCAAGGTATAGTGAAAGGTTTCGCAGATGAAATCATGAATATGATGTTCAAAAACACACATGAGTATGATAGGCTAGTGTCCACAGGTCCCTGGGGGACCAGTGACAGGATCCCATGTGCTCACCACCTTAGCCTGGGTTCAAATCCCGGGCAGGGGACCATCCCATTGACTGAGGGGTTAACTCTCAGCGCCACTCCCAAGCCTGGATAAAATGGGAGGTTTGTGTCAGAAAGGACACCCTGCATAAAACCTGTGCCAAATCAAAATATGTGGGTTGGATGATCTGCTGTGGTGACTCTGAATGGGGAGCAGCTGAACATCAACAACAATCCAGTGTATTTGTATTAGATCTGTCTGTGGTGCAGGTGGTGGCACTGAGGCCACAGCTCCAGGGTCCATGGTTCATTCCTGAGCTAGGGTTACTTTCTGCATGGAGTTTCAAATGTTCTCTCTGTTTTCATGATGACTTCCTCCTGGTTCTCTGGTTTCCTCCCAAATCCAGTAGACTATCTATTAACATACCTTAGATGTGATGCCTGTTTGAAAGTGGCTGTGTTGCCATGCAATAGACTGGTATGTCTTCCCAATCATTATTTTTCCATGGCTAAATTTAATGTGAGGGTGAGCAATAGCATGATACATACAGTAGCTTAATGTTGTGGGGAAAATAAATAACTTGACAGATCAGTTAAAGGCGTTTGGTGACTATCATTAGCGTGGCAGCTATACTGTCATGCTGTAGGCTGCATGTAAGTGACTGGTTTCATTGTTTCAAGCAAATGTTAACGAGTTTGCATCCATCAGTAAACTTGAGTCACATGAAAACTCACAATAACAAATTTGAAACACTAATTCAATACTGACAACAGAATCGTCGGTGTGCTTATTTATCCCCCACCCGCCAAACACCCGTGACATTTCAGCATGTAAAATTGCATAAATAATTAGAGCACTGCTTACTTGTAAACATTTTTCTGACTAATATAATTATTACTCTCACTGACATTTACATTTTGACGGTCACTCAGTACTCTCAACTACACTGTCAGACACATCAGGTCAGTGTGATCACCTGTAATGAGGTTTTGACTGTTATAGTTTGAGAGTAAGTCATGCAGTGTGTATTCAGATAACAAGGTAGTTTAAGTCTTACAGTGTACATGTGGCTTAGATGTAGCATTTCAAATTAACCTTTTGTTGCTTTATACAGTAGGTCAAATTCCCTGTACAAGGGAAAAAAAAAAAAAAAAAAAAAAAAAAAAAAAAAAAATATATATATATATATATATATATATATATATATATATATATATATATATATATATATATATATATATATATATATCATGTGATCTTTACATGTGAAAAAATGTACACAATTCACATCTAAAACATAATTTTTAGAACATTTTTACACCTAGTGGATGTGATGTAGCGTCTGTGTGTGGTTCATTTATTTTTACTTTTAACACACAATGAATTTATTTTTATCTTACATTTTATGTCGATTTTTTCATGTATATAACGTGTCTTTATTTTCACATGTGATTTTATTTGCCCAACATGATTTATTTCATTTATTTATTTATTTTATTATTTATTTAACACTGTAAATGTTGTAATGTGGTTGGTTTTAGACATTATGTGAGTACATATTATTTACTGATGTCACTTGATGTTTCCGTGAATTCATTTCATGGCATAATATAGTAACATGTTTTTCATATGATCACATAGCCATCAACTATATGAAGTGTGTGTGATTTTATATAAGGGTCCACATCATGTGACAGGTGATTTTGTTTACTTTTTAACCCTTATTTAGATTCAAGCTTCTTCTTTTTTCTAACAGAATTTCACTGATTTTAGTAACTGGAACTTAAAAAGAAATGTAACTGATAGAATGGCATTAAATAATACCTGTAGTAGACTTCCCTTTGGTCTGTGAGATGAATGTCGTTTGACAGAGACTGTACATGTCACACTTCCTTCATTGCATTAGCATGTTATGTCCTTGTTGGTAATAAATGAAACTCTCAGAAACTCAACATACAAAAAAACTAGCAAGATGCTCTATGGGCTACATTTCACATGCAAATCTGAATCAGTCACACTGCCTACACACTATATGGAGCTCCCATATGGTGCTGAAAAAGAGCTTAGCAGTGCATTACAATGGCAAGAGGTTTCACTAAGTGTAGGCATCAGTTGATTAAGAGTGTATCCTAAAAATCTAGAGGGCCGGTTACGTGATCATGTCGGAGTTGTCCTGCTCTTCACATTGCTCCATCTGCTGTTAGCATTAGGTACTCTGATAATCTGCTGTTCATTTATAAACCACTCTGTAAAATAATGTGTGGACACATCCCTTGGTTTATTAACTAATGAATGAACAATGACTAATAAGTAATGCTATTTCCAGGAAAGCTTCATTAGCTGTTCTCGACTTACTTCCAAGCTTCATGTAACTGATTTGCTTGATTAAGCATTTGTTTTTCCTCTCTGTCTGTGCACATGATCTACATTAAAGATGTTTAGTCAGCTAATTGCCAAATGCCCTCTGTAAAAATGTACCTTGTAAATAAGCCTGTCTCGATTCCTTAGTGGAAAGAAAATAAATGCATGAACTTTTAATGAGGCTGTAATGAATGTATGAATGAAGGGAAGGAAGTGGATTGATTCAGTGGACAGTAGTGTAGGGGATATCTGCCTGCGGCTGGGTCCTGTAAATAGTTAATTGTTGGTGTTAATAAACAATAGACAATAACGAATATTCCCGAGAGCTATTTCTGTAACAATAATTACAATTTTCATTTATTTGGTTCTGCCTGTATCAGTGCTGCTCTGTAGGGTTTAATGTTGCTAGACTAGCATCACTGTCATGTGTTTCATTACATGAATTTTATGTCATGGGGATGTATTTTATTATTTTAAAAAAATGTTGTTTTTTTTCACATCACTTTTGCCTTGTTATGTTATGTTAGGTTAATTGGCATCTCTAAATTGTCCGTAGTGTGTGATTGCGTGAGTGAATGAGAGTGTGTGTACCCTGTGATGGGTTGGCACTCCGTCCAGGGTGTATCCTGCCTTGATGCCCAATGACGCCTGAAATAGGCACAGGCTCCCCGTGACCCGAGAATAGATCGGATAAGCGGTAGACAATGAATGAATATTAATACATATTATTAATTAATATTAATTAATTTTATTAATTACAGTGAGTAACATGGCTGAATGAAAGCATTATATTGGTTTTTAATGCAGGAAAAAAAGTTTCATCTGATGTCATCAGTTACTGCTGCTTTCACAATAGAAAGCAAGTGTGATTTGTGAATTATTCCTTAGTGAACTAGCCGATGATGTCAGTAAGTCCTATAATGCAAATATGTTCAATTTTAAATGAACCTTAAACTGTTGTCCTTCAAACTTTTGCTTTCTTTCTCTTGTGTTCTTTTAATTTTTCAGTGGGCTTTTTTTTTAAATAATAAATGTGTCATTTGTCCTGTTAAATTGAATTCTAGCAATATCACATTTTTATTGACTTTGCTTTGAAATTGCTTTTTTATTGACAGATATTGCATCGCAGACTGATTGAGATGCCTCCATTCCCCCAAATCAAGGTCCTGGGTTGTGACTTCAATTGCATTACTGTATATTTCGTCATTATGTAAATTTCGCAAGCCACACGTGTGTACAGGGAACAAATATTATCTATTTTTTCAGTTAGTTTCTTTATATAAACGTCTATTTACAGAATACTCTTTTATAAACATGCAGTGCAACAGTTCTAGAAATGCAGGCAGTGAAACTTATCAACATCTGCACATAACAACACCCCCCCCCCCCCACACACACACACACAGGGTGCAGGCAGGAATCAAACCGCCAGTAACAGCGGTACGAGGCAGACATGTGACCCACTAAGCCACCACTCCCACCTCAAATTCTCTGTAATAAAAGTTAAGCAGCAGATACAATAAAATGAATGCAGGAAACTGCATGACATTTTAAATATTTGGTTAATAAATGCTACTCATTCGTTTATTTGAATCTGTTATATAACAAACATAATGCATGTGTTGTTTTGTGTCATACTGTCAGAAGGTGGAGTAAGATTTCATTGAGCAATTTAAATAACAACCGTAGCCAGTTTTGAAATCAAGCTAGCTGTCATGCCCATTCTGGCAACCCAACACCTCCTTTCCTTCCTCCCTCAACAGTACCAAAGGGACTGTGTTAAATTTCTAAGCATTCTACAATGCACACCTGTTCTTAATTTCCTGCCTTATGTAAGCTTGTTGTTTCACCATGCTACTTGCTAGGTCTTGTCATTCAGCCTGTGCTTTCCTCTGGTTTTTTAAGTCCTTTAAATTCCTGTTGCCTCTGCCTATATTTTTGTTATTGCCCCCTGAATCTGTGTATTCCAGAACCTTCCTGTTCCTATCCCTATTATATAACTGTGTCTAAACATTACATTTGACCTTAGATCAGTGCTGAGAATGGGTGCTGAGAATGGGTGCTAATTACAGAAGGTTCACAGAAATGTCTGTAATGTTTTGTACTACCATGTATCATGTGTAGTGATAATTTATTGTTGGGTTCCACCACCTGTATGTAGAGTGCCCATATGTTACGCTAGGAACATGTGCTTGCCCCAGCTTTGTGTTCTATTTGGACTGCTTTCCTTCACCTTGGCTCCTGGCCAAAATCCCTTGAACAACTATGAAAGATAATGTCTCACAGCCAAGAGATCCCTCAGAAGCACACATTATCAAAGCTAGCACTGGGAGATAAGTGCTTGTCAGTGTTGTTTGTGCTTGCTCTGAAGCTAGTCACAAGAATGACCTGAGAATGAATGACAAGGCTGTTGTGAGGAGACAGGGATGAATGCTGATTAAGCCAGAGAGCAACAGTCTGAAGTCTGAAGATGTAAAGTACTGTCTCTACAGTGTTTCTCTGGACTGGATTTCATTTGCATTGACTGGGCCTGGCCTCAAAGCAGAGCTTTTTAGTGTAGAATCCATGCCTTTTTAACAGGAGTACAAATTTGATTAGAAATGATATTTGGGAAGCTCTCACACTTTGGTGTAGCAATTCAGTCCAGCACGACTAGACTCCAAAAGGGCTATCTAATCACTCATTACCTCCAATGCCATTAAAATCCTTGTTATAGATTTATGTAGTATATGCTGTATGTGCATTCATGAAAATATCCATTCAGCCAATCAATTGGCAGCAGTGCAGTCCATAAAATCATGCAGATATAAGCCAAGAGTTTCAGTTAATGAAACACCAGTATGAGCGAAAATATCATCTCAGTAACCGTGGCTTTAGTGGAGTATTTCAGAAACCGCTGATCTCTGTGGAAAACTAAAAACATCCAGTGAGTGGCATTTCTGCACCAATGTTGAGACCAGAGGAGAAGGTTCAGACTGGTTTGGACTGACAGAAAGGCTACAGTAACTCAAATAACCACTCTTTGATGAAGAGATAAGCATCTCAGTATGCACAACAAGTCAAATGTGACACTGAATGGCTACACTGGCAGAAGATCAAGTCAGAGTTCTATTCATTTTAGCCAAGAATAGGAATCTGAGGCCACAGTAGATACAGACCCACCAAAACAATACAGTTTTTCCAATCTTCAACTGTCCAGTTTTGATGAACCAATTATAGCCTCAGATTCTTGTACTTGGCCCACAGGAGTATGTGCTCCAGTAATTCACTCTGCTCTGACTTTCAGTGCTCTGATCTCACACAACTAATCCACGCCTGGAGCGATGTTTCACAGCACAGCACAACCAGCATTGACAAGTCAACCAGCATTGAACTGGATGGCAAATGTTTGCTAGCTAGTTTAAAAAGCACAGCAAAACAAAAACACACATACCACTGAGAGCTAACACGTACAGTAAAACAAAAAGATACAAACAACGCAATTCACCAGGCTCGTCAGAATCACTCGTCAGGACACAGTATTGATCCAGCTCAGGAACCTAGCTGGCTGGTAGCTAGCTAACTAAAAATGCAGCCCAGAGACCAACAACTCACACAGGTGCTGATTAGGCTTTTCTTACACAAATCAGAAATACACTGATGCATGGTAAAATATTTTCTTTCCTGCCTTACAAAATATTTTCTTGTCTCACTTGATACAGAGTTTTCACTTTATCTACATTCCTGTTGTACAATCAGGAAGACATTAAGAACCTCAGCACAATAAATACAGAGCTAAATAAAGTGTTCAAACTAGAGTCATCAGATTCCTCCACATTAGTGACACTTACATGGACCATTTCAGCCATTTTTTGTAAACCAGATCTTCAAAGTCACAAATGATTATTTGTCAGTGGACCTTTGTCAGCGGTATCTTTAACCAGTGCAACAGATCAGTTCTCAGTGAGAATCAGATATGAACTTTGACTTGATCACTTAAAACATTCACCTTTTTTGTTCTTGACCACTTTTGCATTGCTTTGTCCTTGTGTTTGGGACCATTACCCTGCTGAAGGGTTAAGTTTCTTCCAAGCTTTATTGCTTTTCCGTAGACTGAAGCAGGATCTCTTGGTATATCACCCTATATTTTGCTTCATCCATTCTTCCTTCAGTTTTACCAAGAAGCCCAGATTCTGAAAAGCGTCTCCAGACCATAATGTTACCACCACCATGCTTCATACAAAATGCGCATCTCCACTGGGTCACTCTCATGCTTTCATATGGCCCTTCTTGAGCAATGGTTTCTTTTCAGCCTCTGCTGTCATACAGTCCTCAATTATGCAGAGCTCTTAAAATGGTTGTCTGATGCATCCTGACTCCACTCGCATCCACTGTAACTCCTTCAGAGTGACTGTTGTCTTCACTGTGGCTTCTCTCACCAGGCTCTGTCTTGTTTCTGTGGGTCACGTACTCACTATTGATCCAACAGTGCTTACTGGGATTGGCCCACCTCTCAGATATAATTTTACACCATACTCCTTAAGTTCTAATAAATCCTATAACCTTATTTTTAAATTCATTTTACAAGCCACTGTAATATAAATTCTTGATGGAAGACTTTCTTTATCGCTATGTCATTTAGAAAAGTCATCACTGATGATAACTAGTCGTGCAGTTACTTCATGTTGTTCATGTGCAGTATTTCATATCTTACTATTTCAGTTCATTTGCACTCCTCACTCAAAGTCTGCAGAGCCAAAGCAAACATCCATATCAAACAAATCCACAAATCCATCCAGATTTGCTCAAATCTATGTAAATTAATTATAATTTTGGAAAATCCAAACAGTTGTTTCAAATGATTTGACCATTTAAATGTTCATATTGTGTGTATGGTGTACTGTTTGATTTGAAGAAAAAAAAAAGAATAAAAAACATTTTTCATGGTGTATGGAGATAAATACGAATAAAACTTGGAAGGAAGTAGCAGAAACAAGTCTGGTGAGGGTTCAGCTAGTGTGTTTCTAGTGCATTTAGCTTGATTTGCTAATTTGGTGTTAGCTACAATGAAGCAAGCTAATCAAACAAATTTCACACTGATTAGAAAGTTATTTAATGTGTTTAAACATGTTTATCATGTTTACTCACCTCTGGTGAGTGAGTGTTTGTAGCTAGTGATACTAGTCTACATAGTAAAATTGAGTACACTTTTAATACCTTTTAAACAATAATAATACATTTAAAACATTTTATTGGTTTACTGGTGTGGTAATGCAGTGTCAAATACCATTAGATCATTGTTCTGGATGAACATGTAAAATACTGATGTAGTTGGCAGAAATTAGATGGTATATATGTATAAATAATTGCAATTTTCCACCTAAATATTTTGCTAGCTACAGTAAGACTAGCTTTGATGAGAAAAGTGGGGGCCTTGACATCAGCACTGATACAATCAGATCTTCTTTCAAGCCTGAGGTTGTAGACCTCAGATATCTGAAAACTGTAAACAGCTCTGACCGAATTACTAGTAGGAACTACAATTCAATAACACTTTTACTCAATAATACCTTTAAGCTATTATTACTTATTTTTAATGAAATTATTTCCAGAGTGGAGCTTTATAATAGGAGAAGGATGTGCATATTTCTCCTACTCAACACCTCATACTGGCCTCCACATTACATCACTTAATTGTTCTACCTCTGCCTTCATTATCTAATTATCTTCCTAGGATAGTAATTAGCTAATTAGCTGAATCAGGTGAGCCAGAATTGAAGAACTGCTATGCTACACTACACTGCACAACGCTAATATTAGAACAGGTATTTCTCAGTGCAAATAAATAAACCTTTCACTTTGTGTACCCTTTGGCTCCTCACATGTACAGGTGTATATTTACACAAACTGTAGTGAAACTTTGCTTTGTTCCAGTCATCTTACATATGAGGGATGACACCTGCTGCCTGCTACAGTAGCACTTCATAGAGCAGAGCCATACAGAGCTAAGCTTTTGGATCTATTTTTAATTAGCTAGAAATGGAGCCCCTTCTGGGGCACCCGGGTTCGCAAAAGTTCAACCGAAAACTCTTGTTACCAGATTTTACCCCACCTACACTCTCCACCAACACACTCTCAGACATCAAACAATTTATCTGAAGCATCTGACATGTTTGAATTCTTTTCTCTGTATTTTATGCTATGTTTTATAGCTTACATAATTTAGTTCTTCAGCGCCGAAGCGATGACTAGTACTAATGCTACATTCTGCTGATAACTGTAGATAAATAAGTAAACATGTGCATATCTGAATGCTTTACTAGGTAAAAAGGAGCGCACTAAGGCCTCACTTGACATGTCTTAGTTCATTCGAATGTCTACATTACAATTTATCCAAATATCCAGCAATGGCTTGTTTTACCTGTGAAACTCTTCTAAAATGATGAGCATGCTAACACGATATGACAAATCATATTATAGTGATGACAAATCAAAAGGCAGAGAAAACTTGCTAGGTTTATTATTTTTTTTCTATAAAGATGACCACTAAGCAGGTTTGCGCAACATGCGGCATTACATTACATTTATTCATTTGACAGGAGCTTTTACCCAAAGTGACTCGCAAGTGAGGCGAGCACAATCCGAGCAGCACATCACAGTCCAACTTACAATGAAAGCATTTTCTCTCCATCTTCACTTTTTTCTTTAAATACGACTATGGCAGGACGTCTGTGATGGGGAGACACATTTAATATGTGTCTGTCTTCCCCATTTGCTGTGTAAAGTTTAATGAGAAGCTCCAGGGCCAGCACCACATGAATAATGCATACATTATTCTATTTTAAAGCCCACACCAGGCATCTATCTTCAGTATGAACCAGAGCCAGTGTGATGGACTGGTTGGGAATGAACAGCCCGAGGCAAGCATGGCATAGGCGCTGCTCAGAAACGCATTACCGTCTGGGAACGGGTGTGTGTGTGTCTGATTTTGTGTGTGGCTGCTCCCCTGAAAACTTCATAAAACCCACTGGCTGGCAGAGAAGGTTTATTCCTGAATGACTAGTTCACCTCAGGAGGTTTACGTATAGAGAAAGAGCAAGAGAATGGTCTTATAAACTATACTGCATATCTGGAAAAGAAAGTAATAAAACAGTCTGTTTTCAACACAAATGTATACACACACCTTCCAGAATCGTATGAATGAAGTAAAGAAATACAAATCATCTGACATAAATTCCCACAGGTCACCATAGTCTACATAATGATCCACCCGGCCTTCACTGACCCCCTGTGGCTCATCAATTGAAAGGTCTAATAGCTGACAAGATTGTCAGGTCGATCTATAAGCATTATGACTTGACTCCTTGTATTGCTATCAAAAGCTAATCAGGCAAATGGTGTCTGTGCAGTTCCCTGTTAGCACTGTGTTTTATGTTTTAGATCTGGATTGTCTGCTGATAAGAAATCTGGGCTTGTGTGTGTGTGTGTGTGTGTGTGTGTGTGTGTGTGTGTGTGTGTGTGTGTGTGTGTGTGTGTGTGTGTGTGTGGTGGCAGGGATCAATCACTAACAAAACTTTTTTATATAGCTTGTTTGTCAATTTCTGCTTTGCTCTATTTATTTTCAGACACACACACACACACAGACACACACTCAGCTCACTGCTCATGCAGCGGAAGAAACAAAGATTGCATGAATATATGTGCAAAAACCAGGGCTTGGGTGTACCATGTTAGCCATTACTCCCAAATCCCACTCTCCTGCCATGCCCCCATACGCTACTAATATAATATCACATCTGGCTGCAATGCTTCCTGGACCACCTTCTCAAGAGTCAGAGTTAAAGCTATTTTCCTTGTGCACTGTGGTAATTTCTTTATAGATATAATTCTTATACTCAGAACTACTAAGTGTAAAGGGAGTGAACATATCTGGGTTAGTATCAAAGAATTCAAGCAGAACACCGGCTTTAAAAAAAATAATATGAATCTATGAGTGTGTACAGGACACGTTCGATCTCTCTACTGTCTCTTAACCGTTCTGCTGCAGAGAGACAAAAAAGGTTTTCAAATTTATCCAAACTCAAGGACACACTCCATTTAAATATTAGTCACAGCTAACTACAAAGCCACAACAACTGGTTATATTATAACCTCTAAGATTACTAAAGACTATGCAATACAAAGAGCATTTCCTCTCCCATCAGCTCCTCATTTCACAAGATCTACACAGTATACTTTGTGAAAAGGACAGACGGATGGACGAACGGACAGAGAGACAGACAGATGGACACACACACACACACACACACACACTGGACAGGTGCATATTGTTCAAGAGTAAGTGCCATGATTTAATCTGTACTCTACCACATGGTGGATGCATACAATATACACACATTGCATGCATCCACCATGTGGTAAAGGACAGATTAAATCATTGCACTTACTCTTGAACAAGCTGAGGTGAGCCAGAGGAAGAGCCTGAAATTAAATTACCTCTATCTACCTTTATAAATCATTCAGCCAAATGCAGAATGTCAATACCACAAAATAGCTCTTGGCCACCATTCTATCTTTATAAAAGCCTATCAAACATTTAACGAAATGAATAGGAGGCCAGGTCTGAGGTTTTTGCCCTTTACCATTTAACACTGTGATTAATGGTACATGACCTGCATTTTTTCAGTTCTTTCAGTTCATTTTTTCAGCATTTATTTATTCTTTTTGTTTTCTTTAAACATGCTTAAGAATTTGTCATAGATTAGAAATTGATATGTTTTGATATTACTTCATAATTGTATATTGCAAATGAATCTTGTTGACCTCTAATCCTGTACTGACTGACAATCTACACAGCAAATCTGAGAACTGAAATTAAGCTCCATACCAAGGCTGTTCAACTTCAATGCATTTAATAAAGACAAATAAATAAATAAAGAAAGAAATAAATAAAGAAAGAAAGAAAGAAAGAAAGAAAGAAAGAAAGAAAGAAAGGAAGAAAGGAAGGAAGAAAGAAAGGAAGAAAGAAAGAAAGAAAGAAAGGGGGGAAATGGTGGTCCAAGTGGTTAAGGCTCTGGATTGTTGATTGGAGGATCAGGGTTCAAATCACAGCACCAGCAAGCTCCACTATTGGGCAATTGAGCAAGACCCTTAACCCTCCCTGCTCTAGGGATGCTGTATCAGAGCTGTCCCTGTGCTCAGACCCCAACTTCCTCAGCTGGGATATGAGAAGAAAAGAATTCTACTATGCTGTAATGTATAATAAATATAATAAAGACTTCATGCCCTCAGTTCTTAAAGACATTGGGTCAGAGGGCCAGTCAGTCACACTGTATGACAAATTAAAGGAAAACTGATGGCTCTGTTGCTAGCATGGTTTGTGTCCACTAGTCCTCTTAGAGGAAAAAGGTTAGGGGAATATTTAATGGGAAAATGGTGTTCCTCCAATACAGAGATTGTAGAATTTATTAAGGCACGCTGAAGCAGTTCTGAGGCTCAACACCTCACTAAGAAACTTTATGTTGACTCTTCCTTTAATTTGTTCCCTCTGTATATACTTTTGATTGAAGTGGTGCTGTTTATCTATAGCTCATCTCAATATCCAGACCAGTTTATCTCTGATAGTGTCTGATGCAATTTGTAGCTGACAAGATCCACCTATTTTCACAGAATGAGGCAATTTCACTGACATGGCAGTTAACCAATCAACCATGAATTTAATCTGTTAATTAATATATTTCACAGCTTAATATTCAATTTACTTTCCCCCTTTTTCCATTTTTCAGCTCTGCCCTATAATATTGCTGATATTACAGTGATCAAGGCTCTCTAATAATGGCACTTCAACCACCTCACTAATATTATTAACTATCTGTAGCCACAGTCTGCTAATTTTAGAGCATTAATAACGTGTGTGAAGAGCACCCTTATGTCTATTACATTTCCAACATGAATCACTTTGTCTTAACTGAAATCTCACTAGCAGTGTCCAGTAGACATAGTGCAATACCTTTTAGTTAATTAAGCATGCTTACATCTCTAGGGATATCTTAAGCCATGATCCATCTTTCAGCATGTCTTATGCCACTATTACGACATTTTTCTTCTGGTAGTTTGGTGCTTAGGCCTTTTCCCCAGGTCCTTTTTGGACCCTTAAGCTTGAGTGATTGAGAAGCATTTAAAGCTGTGCAATTTACAGATGCTTTCAATTTCTCCTCACAGCATGCCCAAGATATCTCATCAATTGCCGTTTTATAAATTAAAGGCATTTCTAATCAGAACCTAGCTTTATATTTGTAGATCTTTCTAGAAATCTGTCTTCTTATAGTACTGGGTTAGTTGTTGGACAAATACAATAAAATGATCCACAGAAAAACATACTCTCAACATGACCTCTCAACTATGTCCTGAGCCAGCAGAATCTTAAATTAAAAATGAAAAAACTAAATAAACAGTCTTCTTGGTAATGTGTAGTAATCCATTATGCCAGATGGAAGTTTTACTAGTGAGGTTAAAATTGTTATTTGATGAGCAGCTCTCCAGGTTTTCCTTGCTTTTGTTAAAACAGGATCCTGAAGGCGTTTCCACCCTCTGTCTGTGTAATTAAGTTAACAGTCAGGTATGGCTCACAAGGTTTTCCCTTAGTTATAAGCTAGGATGGAGGGATTCACCAGAATGCTGGCCACTCTTGATCAAGAATATATATAGTATTATAAATATAGTATTGTACTATATATCAATAGTATTGTTTTAACAGTCCTAAAAAATAATAAAATTACATAAAATTTAACTAACTAATTTACTAAATAAATAAATAAATAAATAAATAAATAAATAAATAAATAAATAAATAAACAAACAAACAAACAAATAAATAAATAAATAAATAAAATTCACAGTACGGGGTACCGTGGCTTGGTGGTTAGCACGTTTGCCTCACACCTCCAGATTTGGGGTTTGATTCCCGCCTCTGCCGTGTGTGTGGAGTTTGCATGTTCTCCCTGTGCCTCAGGGGTTTTCTCCGGGTACTCCGGTTTCCTCCCCTGGTCCAAAGACATGAATTGTAGGTTGATTGACATCTCTAAATTGTCCATAGTGAGTGCATGAGAGTGTGTGTGTGTCCTGCGATGGGTTGGCACTCCGTCCAGGCACAGGCTCCCCATGACCCGAGATTAGACCGGATGAGCGGTAGACAATGAATGAATTCACAGCACTGTTGATTTGTTAGTCTGATGGGAAAGCCAGTAGCAGCCATTAAATAATATACTTATTATTTTTTATTTTATACATTATTATTTTTTTTGCATTATTTTTTACTTATGGAATGTCAATTTCTTAAAAAGAAAAAATTTCCCCTGTTAGTCTGAAACCCATGTGTAATCGTGTTCATTTATTAAGCACTCTTATTGTTTTGTACTGAAAAGAGAAGGTTTGTTGTTGTTTATCTTTTGGGCAGAGGAATTAGGATAAAAGAATAGGCTTTCATTTTCACTAGTTCATGTTGTAGCTAGATTTACTCTACCAATAAAGGAATCTACTCCTAAAATGACTTGTTATTAAAAACCACGGGTGGACAAATAACTAGCTTTGGTTTTTTATTCATAGTCACAGGTAGTGCAGTTTGTTGATAGAATGTTCAACAGCATTTTTTTCCTTCACTGACCAATCAGAGAAAGAAAAAAACATACATCCTACTCACTTATCCAAAACGTTTCAGTATGCTTTGATACCAGAGACATTATCAGGAGAAAATTAAGACTGTTCATTATTCTGTATATACACACGTGATGAGCTCTTTTATTTAAATTACTTTGTTGATGCTTTTTAGTCTAGCTGCTTGGCTTTACAGGCAAGTATAACAAGGGACTGAAGAAACACTTTGCTGCTTTCACATGTGGACTAGCTAATAAATTTATGATTTTCCACACCTGAGAAATTGTTGAGACTAAAATTTGGACCAGAGGTACAGGGCCACAAGTCCCAATCCTCAGCAAAATCCTCAGCCCATCCTTTTCTGAAAAAAAGAGGAAGAAACACTTTTACATTTAGAAGCATCCCAAACATGCTTAAATCATCTTTACATGCGGCTGCACCAAAGTGTTACACACATACAGTGTCCAATACATAGCAAGTAACCACTATTACTGAAGGAATCCTTGAAGCCGAACGTTCTCCATGTTCTCAACAAATAACCCCAATACACCCTGTCAAATGCGGTTCTGCATCAAGTGAGAATAGCCTTATCAGTATATGACTGTTTCAAGTCTGCTACATTAAATGAGGTTGTCTGCATGCATCATTTCATGGAGCCCACCTGATCAGGGTGAATGAGTTTTGAGTATTTCTTAAGCAGTAGCATGAGTACATTATAATAATATCTCACCATACATTTTGCAATGAGACAGGGCAATAGCTCGCCACACTTTAATGGGTCCTTAGCCTTGTCATATATCAAAGTAATAATGTTTCTTTGCATGCTATTTGGAAGATGACCTTCCTCCAAGGCATGATGAAACAATTTCACAAGTCATGGGCTAAGAACATCTGAAGAATTTAAAGAAATACATTTCTTCTTAAAAGCCATTCTTTTTTTTTCTTCTTTTTTTTTTTTTTTTTTTTTTTTTTAGATATTTAAGACCTTTGAGTGCTTGATGGATCCAGTTTCACCTGATCCAATTTCCTTTCACCCAGAAGTCAAGAAATGTAGCAAGCTCAATCCTGAAAGGAATCTTTCCAAACCCTTTATATCTTCAGCACACTGGAATGACCTCAGATCACCAAAGAAAGAAAAAGGATAATATTAAAATAATGTGTCTATTATATATAATCATGTCTCTTATGGGTGCCATTTGTGTCCTACTGATATTAGAAAAAAATACATTTTGTTCCAGCCATTATAACTACACTACCTTCAAATATAATAATTATTTTTTGTATTAAATGCAATAATTAATTTCATAAGCTTTACATATCCTTTTCTATGACTTACTCATCATAGGTTATTACAAGGAATTATATTATAGTTGAGTCCACAACCTTCAGCCTTGTTACTTTCAACCCTTAACAAAGAAAGCTGTAATGTAATTGCTGCCTGTCAGGAACCATTCTGAACACTTAAATGTGTGTTTTATTAAGTTAAATGTTGAATATATTGTGTATAAAAAGTGCTGGTAGAATGGCAGTCCAATCATGCAATCACACATGTATAAAGTTGTTTTGGCCTAGGACAAAAGATTCTTAGAAAGCACTATAGCTTTAAGAACTATTCTATATTTCTATATCTTTATTATTTACTGTATATTTATCGTATGTTATTGTTTTAATTTTTATACTACTTGGATTTTGTTGATATTACTCCTCTTACTTGTGCTGCTGTGTCAATCTTTTTAATAATGATTAAGAAATGTAAGTAAGGGTCTCATCTCGTCTCAAACTAATACATGTGATTGCCTGTTTTCTTTGATTTAATACTAAAAAGCTATTTTATAAAATAACTAAATACATTTTTAAACAATACACACTGTTGATGTTTGTTGTTTGTCATTTTTCTGGCTTTTAACCCTATTCATATTATTTCTGCCCACATATTTGACTTGAGATGAACTGCATCCCAGCATTTTAGTGGAATCAGTTATGAGAGTATGGACTTGTCTTAATAATCATGGTGTAGACATTCTGTAGCACTCATATCTAATTCTGTGGTAGCTTGATTTGTTTGTTTTGTTGTTTTATTTTTATTTTTAATGTGAAATAAGATGTTCCTTGACAAGTGTTGCTTGCCTCCTACACTGTGACCCCACTAAAAGCTGTGGCCTCATTATTTTTTCCAATACTGTGTATCCAATGAAAGCTGAACATCGTTCTCGTTGGGAGAAAAAACAGTTTTTCATTCTACAGCATGTTGATTTATTTCCACCCATGTGTAGTGGTATGTCACAATGTTCGCAGTTCACATGTCTTTATTTCTTGGATAAGCATTAAGAAATTGATTATGCTGTACAAGGCCATAAGGAGCAGATATCCACCATTTTCTCTAATCACTAGCTTTATGAAGTGAAAGAGCAGCTTTTTCTGTTATGAGCATGAAATTCCTGTGTATTCTGTGCATGTGGAATTACGGTCAGAGAGTATAAATGTGTGTTCAGTGTTTTTCACATCAGTTCGCTTTGTCTCTGTGAGAGAGCCTGAGAAAAGGCTGACTGACTCCTGTTTTTTCAATGAAGCACAGATGGCAAGTCTTAGAGAGATACTGGATAAAGCTGATCATATCTTCCTTTCTTCTCTGCTTGTAAGTGTCATGCTATATGGATACTGTGTGGCCTTTCTGTGCGTACCCTAAATAGGTGATTTTACCCTAGAGGGTGTCAATAATCACACAGTTATCTTCTTTTAGGCAATATATCAAAGCAAAAACCAAGAGAATCAATACAGCAGTAAATATAGACCAATTTCCCCATGTTTAACTCACACTGGTTTCTATAGTATTTGTCTTATAGAAACAGAAATAATATTTACTGCACGATCATATATTCGGACATTACTACATATTTTGAATGAAGCTGTACATAAACCAAAACAAGCATTTCCCTCAGGATCACAATGCCAACATGCACAGAGCTTTCTCTCTTTATGAGAAAGGGTTCACCTTTCTCGGCCTATAAAGCCCTGACAGCTGTCAACTCTCAAAAGACGCCCACCTTTTATTTCACACGAGAGTGGGTGAGCAAGGGAAGAGAGGAGGAAGAGTGAAAGAAGGAAAAGAGAGATGGATGGTTATTCGAACAGAGGACAGGCAGAGGACACTTGAGTGCTCCGTGTCTTTAACAGCTCTTGCATGATATAAGATCAGAGTGGTTTCATATTAGCCTATTGACTCACGGCATAGGGACTGATGGAATATTAAGAGGTATGGAAGGAAGGAGGAAAAGAAAGAAGGTTTTACGTTGTAATAGGAGGAAAAAAGAAGAAAATGTAGTGACTGCCTGTTAATTCCAAATACATTAGGTTTTCTGCATGCATATGGTTTTATAAAATTTCTAATCTGGAGTAAATGGTGTTTTTGCAATTTGTTATTTGTAACAAACACATATCAGCAAAGAAATCCCAGTAGGAACATGACATCTTATGGTGGTGTATTATTATTTGAAATTCTGTATCTGAGGTGTATGTCAGTGATGTTTCCATGTTATGCCCTGAAACATGTGGCATCATGGGAAAAATATGAAAACATGACCTACAAATGAAAAGAAATGAAGTAGACGACAAATAAAATCATTTCAATTTAAGCGGTTAAAAATGAAAAAAAGCACACAAGAAAAATGTGAATTCATACATGTTTGTGTAACTTTTCTGTAAGGCTTGGAGCTACACAATGGACACATCAATCTCTTATTACACCGTGCTTTTACCTTTTTTATCCAGGTTTGAGCCGTATTATGTACACATGTACACTTTGTACATTCATTCATTGTCTGCCGCTTATCCGAACTACACTCGGGTCACGGGGAGCCTGTGCCTATCTCAGGCGTCATTGGGCATCAAGGCAGGATACACCCTGGACGGAGTGCCAACCCATCACAGGGCACACACACACTCTATTTCACTCACGCAATCACACACTACGGACAATTTAGAGATGCCAATCAACCAACCATGCATGTCTTTGGACTGGGGGAGGAAACTGGAGTACCCGGAGGAAACCCCCGAGGCACGGGGAGAACATGCACACTCCACACACACATGGCGGAGGCGGGAATCAAACCCCCAACCTTGGAGGTGTGAGGCAAACGTGCTAACCACTAAGCCACACTTTGTACATTATAGTCTAAATGAATGAGGTAAAGATGAGATTGAGGTAACCTGAATCTTCTCGATATTAATAGCCCAAAGTATCTCATTTTCATGGGTAGCAGCACATCTCATTGTGTGAGCCTTGTCCTGTGTGTTGTTATTTTTAACAGGCTGAGAGCTAGTTGTTTCTTGCTGATCATGTTTCTGTTGCGACACACAACCAGGCTGCCCATCTCATCTCCTCCACGTTCTGCGGCTCTCATTTCCATTCCAAGGCCACCGAGGGCCTTTACAGCAGAAGGATGCTGTGCAACTCCGACATCCCAGCCAAGCCGTGATGCATAGCCCCCACAGCATTGTATTACAAGGATGCTTCATTAATAATTGTGCCAAAGTCCTGTTTGCGTGTCTGTGGTGAGATGCGAAGACCAGGCCCACCGAGGCCTGGGGTGAAAGACTAAATTTATACTTCAAATAAAGCATTTAAACAAAAATCCTCATCACTCCACTCCAACCCTCCCCCTTTCATGTCTTTCCCCTGAATACACTCCAGCAGCATAGCCACTAGAGACCTAATCTCTGTCTATCAGTCTGTCTCTCTTATCTGTCAGTCTCAGCCTCCCTCCTCTCTCTCTCTCTCTCTCTCTCTCTCTCTCTCTCTCTCTCTCTCTCTCTCTCTCTCTCTCTCTCTCTCTCTCTCTCTCTCTCTCTCTCTTTCACACACGCACACACACACACAAACACAAGGAAACAGGGAAGCGTGGCCATGATTGATCAGCAGGATTCTTCAGATGTACAGCAATCATTCATAACCCTGGAAGGCTGGAAATCACTGAGACATGGCCAGCTCACTCTTTAGTTAATCTTGATTAAATACAGACAGACACATGTAGGTGATGTAGGTGTGAATGCAACTCTCTCTTACCAAGTTTGCATACCAAAGACTCTATGTGACAACACACACACACACGCACACACACACACACACACACACACACACACACACACTTACCAGCACTTTTCCCACTCGTACTCCCTTAGAGTCACGGTTATGTTGGTTACTCTGACCCCTATTGGCTATAAATAGCAAATCCACATTGCTTGCTGATCACAGTGGAGGCTGTAGCAGGATTTGGGCAGAAAGTTCAGACACAAAGAAAACACACACATTAACCAGAAAGGAGATCCAGTGCTAAATAAATGCCGTGACACTCAAATGTAAAGCATGTCTGACTCCAGACATGTTCTCTTAGTGTATACTTTGCTTTCAGAATTTCATCTCCTGTAGGTGAGGTCCTAATCCTGACTGCATGGAGAGGAAAGGGAAAGAAGTCTGCATCACATGTGGAATGTAAATACAGTATTCAGCTAAATTCAGCTATTCTCCAAACTATGAGTCATCCCAAACTCACTCGCTCACTCACTCACTCACTCATTTTCTCATTTAGTCATTTTTTCATTCACTCATTCATAATCACTCACTCACTCACTCACGCACTCACGCACTCAATCACTCATAATCACTCACTCAATCACTCAATCACTCATATCACTCACTCACTCACTCACTCACACACTCACTCACTCATAATCACTCACTCAATCACTCAATCACTCATAATCACTCACTCAATCACTCAATCACTCACTCAATCACTCAATCACTCATATCACTCACTCACTCACTCACTCACACACTCACTCACTCATAATCACTCACTCAATCACTCAATCACTCATAATCACTCACTCAATCACTCAATCACTCATATCACTCACTCACTCACACACTCACTCACTCATAATCACTCACTCAATCACTCAATCACTCATAATCACTCACTCAATCACTCACTCACTCACTCACTCACTCACACACTCACTCACTCATAACTCACTCACACACTCACTCAAATCACTCACTCACTCACTCAATCAATCACTCAATCACTCATATCACTCACTCACTCACTCACTCACTCACTCACACTCACACCCCTCACTCACTCATAAATCACTCACTCAATCACTCATAATCACTCACTCAATCACTCAATCACTCACTCAATCACTCAATCACTCATATCACTCACTCACTCACTCACTCACACACTCACTCACTCATAATCACTCACTCAATCACTCAATCACTCATAATCACTCACTCAATCACTCAATCACTCATATCACTCACTCACTCACTCACTCACACACTCACTCACTCATAATCACTCACTCAATCACTCAATCACTCATAATCACTCACTCAATCACTCAATCACTCCACTCACTCACTCACTCACACACTCACTCACTCATAATCACTCACACACTCACTCATAATCACTCACTCACTCACTCACTCAATCAATCACTCACTCACTCACTCACTCACTCACTCACAATCACTCAATCACTCACTCACTCATAATCACTCACTCAATCACTCACTCACTCACTCATAATCACTCACTCATAATCACTCACTCAATCACTCACTCATAATCACTCAATCACTCATAATCACTCACTCAATCACTCATAATCACTCACTCACTCACTCAATCAATCACTCACTCATAATCACTCACTCAATCACTCATAATCACTCACCTCACTCACTCACTCATAATCACTCAATCACTCACTCACTTAATCACTCACTCAATCACTCATAATCACTCACTCTCTCACTTACTCACTCATATAATTAATCACTCACTCACTCACTCACTCACTCAATCACTCAATCAATCATAATCACTCACTCAATCACTCATAATCACTCACTCACTCAATCACTCACTCACTCACTCACAATAACTCACTCAATCACTCAATCAATCATAATCACTCACTCAATCACTCATAATCACTCACTCTCTCACTTACTCACTCACATAATCAATCACTCACTCACTCAGTCAATCACTCACTCACTCACTCAATCACTCATTCACTCACTCACTCATAATCACTCACTCACTTAATCAATCACTCATAATCATTCACTCCCTCAATCATTCACTCTCTTACTTAATCACTCTCACTCACTAACTCAATCACTCACCCACTCAATCACTCACTCACCCACTCACTCACTCACTCACTCAATCACTCATAATCACTCACTCAATCACTCATAATCACTCACTCTCTCACTTACTCACTCACATAATCAATCACTCAATCACTCAGTCAATCACTCACTCACTCAGTCAATCACTCATTCACTCACTCACTCACTCAATCAATCTCTTACTCACTCACTCACTCACTCATAATCACTCACGCAATCACTCACTCACTCACTCATAATCACTCACTCAATCACTCATAATCACTCACTCACTCACTCAATCAATCACTCACTCACAATCACTCAATCACTCACTCACTCATAATCACTCACTCAATCACTCACTCACTCACTCACTCAATCACTCATAATCACTCACTCACTCACTTAATCAATCACTCACTCAATCACTCATAATCACTCACTCAATCACTCATAATCACTCACTCACTTACCCACTCACTCAATCACTCACTCATAATCACTCACTCAATCACTCATAATCACTCACTCACTCAATCAATCACTCACTTACTCACTCACTCAATCAATCACTCACTCACTCACTCACAATCACCCACTCAATCACTCACTCACTCATAATCACTCCCTCACTCACTTAATCAATCACTCACTCAATCACTCATAATCACTCACTCAATCACTCATAATCACTCACTCACTTACCCACTCACTCAATCACTCACTCATAATCACTCACTCAATCACTCATAATCACTCACTCACTTAATCAATCACTCACTCAATCACTCATAATCACTCACTCAATCACTCATAATCACTCACTCACTCAATCAATCACTCACTCACTCACTCACTCACTCAATCACTCGTAATCACTCACCCAATCACTCATAATCACTCACTTATTCACTCACTCACTCACTTACTCAATCATAATCACTCACTCAATCACTCACTCTCTCACTTACTCACATAATCAATCACTCAATCACTCAATCAATCACTCACTCACTCAGTCAATCACTCATTCACTCACTCACTCAATCACTCATTCACTCACTCACTCATAATCACTCACTCACTTAATCAATCACTCATAATCATTCACTCCCTCAATCATTCTCTCTCTTACTTAATCACTCTCACTCACTAACTCAATCACTCACCCACTCACTCACTCACTCACTCAATCACTCAATCATTCACTCTCTTACTTAATCAATCACCCAATCACTTACTCACTCAATCACTCACACAATCACTCACTCACCCATTCACTCACTCACTCAATCACTCAATCATTTACTCTCTTACTTAATTACTCACCCAATCACTCACTCACTCACTCACTCACTCAATCACTCATAATCACTCACTCAATCACTCATAATCACTCACTCATAATCACTCACTCAATCACTCATAACCACTCACTCTCTCACTTACTCACTCACATAATCACTCACTCAATCACTCACTCATTCACTCACTCACTCACTCAATCACGCACTCAGTCACTCACTCAATCACTCATTCACTCACTCACTCATAATCACTCACTCACGTAATCAATCACTCATAATTATTCACTCACTCACTCAATCACTCACTCACTCACTCAATCATTCACTCTCTTACTTAATCACTCTCACCCACTCACTCACTCACTCACTCACTCAATCATTCACTCTCTTACTTAATCAATCACCCAATCACTTACTCACTCAATCACTCACTCTATCACTCACTCACTCAATCACTCACCCATTCACTCACTCACTCACTCACTCACTCAATCATTTACTCTCTTACTTAATTACTCACCCAATCACTCACTCACTTACTCAATCACTCAGTCATACACTCTCTTACTTAATCACTCACTCACTCAATCACTCACTCACTCACTCAATCAATCAATCATTCACTCACTCACTCACTCACTCACTCATAATCGCTCACTCACTTACTCACTCACTCAATCATTCACTCACTCACTTACTCGCTTAATCAATCACTCAATCAATCACTCACTCAATCACTCACTCATTCACTCAGTCATTCACTCACTCAATCAATCACTCACTCAATCACTCACTCACTCATTTACTCACTCACTCAATCACTCACACATAATCACTCACTCACTCACTTAATCAATCACTCATAATCACTCACTCACTCACTCACTCCCTCACTCAATCACAATCACTCACTCACTCACTCAATCACTCAATCATTCACTCTCTTACTTAATCACTCTCACTCACTCTCTTACTTAATCACTCACCCAATCACTCACTCACTTACTCACTCAATCACTCAGTCATTTTAAATCACTCATTCATTCACTAAGTCATAATCACTCACTCGCTCACTTACTCACTCAATCACTCAGTCATACACTCTTAGTTAATCACTCACTCACTCAATCACTCACTCACTCAATCAATCATTCACTCACTCAATCATTCACTCACTCACTCACTCATTTACTTACTCAATCACTTGCTCATTCAATCACTCACTCATTTTAAATCACTCATTCATTCACTAAGTCATAATCACTCACTCGCTCACTTACTCACAATTACTCATTCACTCACACTCACAATCACTCACTCACTCACAACCATTCAGTCAGTCAGTCATTCACTCACTCACACACTCATTTACCTAGACACAAACTCATTTAAACACACACACACACACACACACTGTTGAAATTTTTCTGAAGAATGTAATCATGTTTACACACACACACACACACACACACACACACACACACACACACACACACACACACACACATTAATTTATTCACCCATCCACTCAGAAACAAAAGCAGGCTTTAATGGCCAAGTATACCAATTATACATACAAGTCATCTGTCATCATTTGGTTACAAAATAGCACACAGCATACATAAGTGACAATAAATATTACACATTAGTAAAATAACACATTCCTGTCATCACTCACACTTACTTATACTCACTCACTCACTCACTCACTCACTCATTCCTTGATGGAATCACTCCTTCCTCTACACCTTCATTCACATCTTCTCTACCAAATTTGCCAGCAGTCCTCCAGCAAGAGCTTTACTTCAGAGAAGCAGGGCATAGGCAGGTGCAAAAAGAAATGCATATGCAAACACACACACACACACGCACACACAAGGTGGTTACTGGAGGGTAACGGGACCTATATAGTGGCAGGGGGAACATCTGTGGTATTGGGACGAACACAAAAGCCCCCCTCCCCAGTTCAAACAGGAGCACAGTCTCTCTATTGACTCAGGCTTGAAGAAGAACACCCCTAATTTAAGGCTTTCAGCAGCTCTCATCATTAACATTTCAGTGTGTGTGTGCGTGTGTGTGTGTCAGACGTCTGTGTCTGTGTCCACCCCCATCCAACAAACTGAAGGAAGAATACATTATTATACTCTTAGAGCCCAGCACACACACACACACAATCACACCAGCCCTGTTTTCTGAACATACTTCACACAAGAGCTTGTTTGTGTGTGTGTGTGTGTGTGTGTGTGTGTGTGTGTGTGTGTGTGTGTGTGTGTGTGTGTGTGTGTGTGTGTTTACCTAGCAGGCCTGGATCATTTATATTTATGTAAGCTCAGTAGCTGAATTTGTTTAAAGCACTTGTCTTTTTTTTCCTTTGGAAGAGAAGAGATTTCTGAGAGTCTGGTGGATTATCCATGATAGAGCAAGCATATTAATGTCATCTGAGAGATTCAGCGTTCATTCTGTCATCACTTCAGATAGACATCACAGTTTATCAGGGGATTTTATTTCTACAGTTGAACAGTATGAACCACAAGTGAAGCCGGAAGCACTGAATAAATTAATGCTTTGGCTGGCTTGTTACAGTCATACTCAAACTAAACACAAATAGTAATGATGATGACAGAAAACATAAACGTTTCTAAATATGTCACTTCATATTTCATATAACTTTGTTACTGCATAAATTTGTTTTACTGTGTAATAAGGACAGCACTACAATGAAAAATTCATAGTCATAGAGTCATAGTCATAGATTTGATAATGTTAACCTCACAACACCATCACACAAACACACATCAAGGGGCATCTAGGGGCAATCTATCTTAAGCAATCCACCTACAGGCATTTTTTTAAAAGGTGGCAAGAAACCAGAGAAAGTGGAAGATGAACAGAGGGAGAAAATACTCATGCATGCATAGACAGTAATCCGAGTTCAGGCTTAAAACCGGGGATCCTGGAACGATTATCAATTATAAAAGCTTCCCCACTTCTCCCAGCTCTTATTCTTGTTGATTTGAAGGCATAATTTGGAGGAAATACTAAATGGAGAGACTGTATTTTTTTTAAAGCTAGCTTCTATAGCGTTAAAACTTCTAGCCCATCTGTATACAACTCAGAGATACGCAGAGTCATAGATAATAACTACTCATAAGACAACATATAATTGATCAAAAGAAGTTTTGTCAACGTTGCTAGGATTATTAGTGAGCAAAAAGTGATTCTCTCAACTAAACAGTGATTTATTCTTTTCTAAATTAATAATCTGCATATTTTTCAACACTGCATCTGTCATATTTAAATGCTGTTGTGAAAATAAGTCGCTTGAGTTGTTATTGTGACAAAATCCTGTTGCTTTTTGGTGCTGAAATCAAACCCAGCACCAAAAACCAACCAACTGCTGTATGTGCTTCAATATGATGCTCATTATGATAGATGTTTGCAGTGTAATGCCTGAAAGTCTGACCTTCTATTGCTCTTGTGTCTAACGCAAAAGCTTCATATATCTCTTTTTACATAAGAGGAGCAGACAGCATACAGCAGATCGGTGTATTGACACATAACTGCTAATTCTCCATGCAATACAGTATGCAAATGAGGACGCAGAAATTAGCTCATGCTTGAACAGACACAATCAATAATTAGCAGCTTGATGGTCCCCAAGCTGCGCTGCCTCGCTTGCCTCAGCATCCCTAATGGTCTCTCAAAGTATATACGACTGGAGTCGTCCATCAAACCCAATGAGACAAAAAATAGGACAGAGGTTGCTTGCAGGCATTCTGCTCGAGAACCGTCTAGGAAGAACCTCGAGTGTGCAGCATCCACTCCACAGCACGCACAAAATAGGCATCCTTCACTCCAGTGTAGTGCAGCTGTTTTAGGGAAGGTTGTGACAGTGGGTGGCAGCTCCGCAAATGGGTTATGAGAGCTCTTCAGTTAGTCACTATGAAAAGACGGTCACGGAGAGAGTGACACACACCAGCTGAGGGAGAATTTTTCTTGTGAATATGAGACAGACAAATCCATAGAGAAACTGAAAAAACCCATAAGACTTTTACTACAACAGGGGGCTCAGTTAAGCTTCTAATCAGAGACTTTGACAACCATTAAGGCGAGGATTTCACTTCTGTATTTTCCCAACAGCCTTATTTAGGTTTCTCAGCATGCATGGCACGGGTGCAAACTCTGCTGTGTGTAATTGTCTATGAAGTGTTGATGATAACAACAACTGTCACTCAAATGACTCTAATAAGAGTGAGTCCTCTTCGATAAACATGTTCAAGCTGTCAGGTGCAGACAGTCAAGGGTTAAATATGTCATGCAGCCAAAGCTCACACTGGAGCAATTAAATGCTGCCTGTTCTAACCTCCTGACCTATGGGGAGCCATGGCACAGCTGGGAGATATTGGGAAAGAGTCAAAGCCATGCCTTCTCTAAAAAGAAGAATAAGAGTGGAGGGGGGGTATAATTGACACAACAGAAGCCCAAATGCCTGAGGGTGTTATCACAGCAACCAGTTCACAACCGCAATCATTTACAGTGTGCTGAAGAGCAGAGACTCGAACCTGCGTGTCCAAAGCTACCTTTACGGCCCTGGCTTCACTACGCGTGTTCAGACACCAAGGGCCCTCACCAATCTATTAGAATCAAAAATGAACATTTTTTATTACTTCTTCAGTGCTCTGATCCCCATCCTCTCTCAGGCCATCTATGATAACAGTACTATTAGCTCTATAGATCAATGTGTTTTTATTTTCTCCAGGCTGCACCACCCCTCCCCACAGCCACCTCCTCTAACAATGTGTGGACAGTATTGGGTATAGGGAAAAAAAACTGAATTACTTTATCTCTCCTCCCAAGGGAGGCCTGTGCAAGAAAAGTTGATTTGCAGCTGCACAATAGCAGTCCTTATCCTCTCATCTTCACCTCTCGCTCAGTCCAGAATGAAGAAGCCAATCATAAAGGCAGCGGCGGAAGAATAGGAAGAAGATGAGGGCAAAAAAAAAAAAAAAACAATTACAATTTTGCTGAAATGAGGGCGAGGAGGTCAAGGAAGAGACTCTGAGAAATAACCAGAACACAGGAGACAGAGGAAGAGCATCAGACCGCCATCTACACTCCCCTCCAATCATCATCAACTGTCTTTATGTTCAGCCTCCTATCCTATCCTATTACACACACATTCTATGTATAAACACATACACACACACACAGTTGGGCAGCCATTAGACATGCTCTAATTACTTCACCAATAGCTGGGACTGAAGGTCAGAGACACATTCATTTAGAATACAGTTAGCAGACCTAATTGAGGCTTACACAACACCTTGACATATGGGTGTTTGTGAGTATTCTTGTGTGACCCAGTTTGGGTAAACATCAGAATCCTGTATCATGGGGCATGACTGACAGATGTTTAGGGTTAGATGTTAAGACAAGCTGCAAAAACTACCTGAAGTCTCTCTCAATCATCCTCAATTATCATTTTTCTGTTGTTGCAACAGCACATAATCAGGGTACACATACAGTCCTGTTCTAGATATGAGATGTATTAAGATTGTAGGAGCATACCTGCTGCCGCTGTAGGTCATTATGTAGTTCTGTGTTTTATGTAGCACCAGGTCCTGGAGGAACATTGTTTCTTTTTACTGTGTACTGCACCAGCTGTATATGGCAGAAATGATATTAAAATCTTTTTGACTCAGTCAGTTTGGTATAACAAATTTCCTAGCATTACTGCAATCACATATTCCATAAGCACTTTAGACCAATTCATTGTCCACAGTGATGTTTTTTTCACTTCCTGCTATCAGCGTGATTATTTTCACTGAAAGTGCCAGATCTAGCACGAAGATTGAGGATGATTAATGTAAATAGGTTAACAACCAAACAATACGATTAATCAGCTTCCTTATTTGTGCTCATTATAAAAGTTTTCCTCAACTACTAAACTGATTATCATTTTTGCAGTTATAATGAAACATTCTCACTCTCATTTTTTTGGCATCCATTCGATAAACCATAAGTGGGGCATTGGTGACTCAGTGGTAGATTTCTCACCTACCATGCGGAAGTCCCGGGTTCAATTCCCAGCCAATGCCCAAACCCCAGCAAACCCCTGGATGCAAAGCCTGGAAAAATGGGAGGGTTGTGTCAGGAAGGGCATCCGGCGTAAAACCTGTGCCAAGTTGTTGTGGTGACCCCGAACAGGGAGCAGCTGAAAGCAACTCAATTCTATAAACCATAAGTATGGACAAATATATGGATCATAAAAACAAGAACTGAGAGCAGAGCATGATCATGATGCTTTTAGAAAAACGGTTTGCATTCTAAAGAAAGCCTTTTGTGTTTGTGTGAGAAATCAGTATTTTTGGCTTCTCACACTACTGCCCATTGCTTGCTCTGGACTGATCAATGGGAATAATTGATTCATTGATTGCTCCAGAGAGCTTGTCCACCGAACTCCTTCTGTGCCCAGATCAGAAATCATTTGGCCTGGTGAGACAAAATGGAGGCATATGGATCCACCTGCTCGATTAGATTAGCTCCCCTCTTTCTGCAGGTGACCCCGAGCCGTCAAAGCGCCCGGGCATTACAAATGTACGCCACTCACCGCAGCCCAGACTAAACACTGTTTGACTTTGCTTCATTTGGATTAATTGAGTTCATTTCACAATTAACCTCAAAGAGGATAAGAGTCGACCTCTGATATTGATCATGCTCAACGTGTTTAAAAGTACAGGATCTAGCTCATCTCTCGCTTTCCTCCATGACCAGTGCATTCAAAGTCATGATCCTGACCTTCATGATATTCTGAAGATTTGTTTCAGTGTAGTGGCAGCTGTCATGATTGCATTTATGTATAATTTTCCTGCTTATACTACCCCCAACATTATCACATTCAGAATCAACATAACATCAGCGTAACAAATGACTGGATAACTGATTTTTATTAAAATCTTCAAAGCATACAATTACATTACACTGTTTATTGTATATTTGGATTGCTCTTTGTTTTTTGCTTTCAGGAAAATGTTACTCTGTTATAACAGAAAAGCCAGATGATTAAGCCAAATAATCCATAATGGTTATATTACAGTTAACTATTATAATGAAACATTCTTGAAATCCTACATTTACAGTCAGCTGTAAATGACGATTTATTTCATACCTGAAACGTCTCAGTCTGTTATTCAGGAATTATTCAGTAGTGCAGCTTATAGGAAAGGCATGTACAATCTTGGAGAAATGTTTTCTGAAGGATTCTTCAGATAACGCATCCACAAACACACACACACATGGGAAAACAATCTTTTAGGTTTGAGGGTTTTTTTTTTTCTTTTTGTTTTGTTTTATTTTACTAGGAGTGCGTTTTGAAGAATGCGAATGTTTGCCTGGACCCACTGAAGGATGCTGGGAGTTGAAGCTGACAATAAGGAAACACTAAACTTAACGAACCAGAAGTCCAATTGTAGTCTTCAACAAGGTTTCCAGCACACTTAAAGGCAAGGACCTCAGTTAAGGGCCACATTAGGGCTGAGATGGTATGTAGAGTGTGAGGAACACAGCAGTCTCAGCAAGGCTGTGTGCATCTGCTCAGTGTGTATCCTTTATTTTCAATATATTTATAGTTACCTAATCATTTGACTTCAGTAGCTGTTTTCTGGACTCAAAATGAGCAAATTGGAAATTTCCATTTAAAACAGAAAGACACTATGCTACCTTGAGTCCAAGATTTGTTGCTGCAAGATAAAAGCCATTATTATCTCTCTATGGGTCAAGAGCAAAATTCAAGGTGTCACATCTCTCTATATATAATTTTCTCTCCTCCATGCAGGCCCAGACATCAAATAACTCTGAGTGACAGTTATGAATATCACTCAATCAAATGAAAGAATAATGGAATATTGAACTTTGGAAACAATGAGCATTAATAAACACAGGCTTCTGCTATTGATCCCTTCACATAGAGCATCCTGTATGATTGCTCGACTGTTTCTCTCTAATGAAAACAGAATAACGAGGTGAGATTTAATGCAACCAGCATCGTATTTGCTGACTCAAGTCATCTGCTCCTAATTAAGTTGAAGAAACCAGCGCTTGACCGTTTGACTGTATGCTCGGGATTCATGTGTGTTCCCAGAAAATCAATAGCCCTGGCTGCTACATTTACATGTGCATGTACAGCTGGTAGAGTCTCCGAGTGGTATGTTAGAGCTGCATGAACCATTGTTATTGCTCAACCAACTCATTTTACCTTTATCTTCTGTATATTATATTATGTACATACATTTCAACCTCATCCCCAACTGACAGTAGAAAGAAAGGCCAATGCTTCAGTCACTTACACCACAAAACTGTTAGACTTACGAGAGCAAGATGACAATAAATCAAATATCCATAACAATAATAAACCAGCAAGATTAACGGCTTATTAATATCACAACACTGTATTCATTTGTGGTTGAAATTTACCACAAAAACAATAAAGCCTCACAGAGTGTTTATTAGCTTCGAAGATCTAAATGTCACCTCATAGTTTATACAGGTCTATAAATTGGCCTCAAACAAAGCTTAGCTCATTTTTACAATGAATCAGTTCTCTGTTGAATTTTATCTGGGTGTAGGTTTTAATAGTCTGGCTTTATTTTTATATTAATAAAGAACATTAATTTAAAAATAAGCTTTGGATAAGGTAGCAGCGATCTTTATTTAGCATCAGTCAGTGAAAGAAACGGAAGAAAGAAAAGGTTGATCATAGTTCCCGTCTTCTCGTGCAACAATCGTCCTCTGCACACACACATTTAAATGCAGAATATGCTACACTGTAAATTACAGGGCATAATTGTACACTAGAAAAATATCAGCCTTCTATTTGAGTGAAGTACACACAGATGGCTCTCCCATGTCAGATAGAAGACTTACAATTATTTTGGGCTCCCATGTCAATTTCACTTGCATTTATTTTTACAAACAGCTATTTGAATATGTCATACGCCATATTTTATATCATGTGCAAGGCTTGTAATCATGTCTCTTCTATTCTGGCAGAACAGAAGATGCCCCCATATGGGACTGGCAGGGTGGACAGGCATCACCCTTTTCTCAGCAGGTAAATGCTAGCTGTCGAGGTTCCTGTTGCTAATTAGCTATCTCTGCCTGTCACCCAAATGCCTTCAAGAAGATTCACATTAATGCACCTTAACACCCCCTCACATCCCCACACTTACATCAGGTGAGCCAAAATGAGACAGCTCAGTGAGTTTGCTCATTAAGAAAATGGGTTGTATTCATGCTTAGTGGTTTGTGGTCAGTGTTAGGGTGTACTTGGGAAAGGACGTTTATTTGTAATTATTATTTCAAACAGAAAAAACAAACAATGTCAGGATGTTAACACATGTACAGTGAAGCCAGGCTTTATTATTTAAACGTTTGTATCCCAGCACAAATGAAGGAACAGATTATGTTTGACCTTAAACAAGGCTTAGTCTAGAACATTTTTGGCCAGAGAACAAATTTAACTTTTAATGAGAAATAATGATTGGTTGTACCAAGATGTTGAGGTTCTCTTTGGGAGTGACAAGGTTGGACAGGATTAGGAACGAGTACATCAGAGGGACAGCTCATGTTGGACGTTTGGGGGACAAAGTTCGGGAGGCCAGATTAAGATGGTTTGGACATGTTCAGAGGAGGGAGAGTGAGTATATTGGTAGGAGAATGTTAGACATGGAGCTGCCAGGCAGGAGGCAAAGAGGAAGGCCAAAGAGGAGGTATATGGATGGAATTAATGAGGATATGAAGCTAGTGGGTGCAAGTGTTGAGGATGCAGAAGATAGGGATAGGTGGAGAGAGATGATTTGCTGTGGCGACCCCTGAAGGGAAAAGCCGAAAGAAGAAGAAGAAGAATGATTGGTTGTACCATAACACTGCTTACTTGTCTGAACTGTCGATAATTTTGATCAAAGATTCATAACATGTGTATTATCAAAGCTCTTAGGGTCAACATGAAAGCAGGCCCATTTCATTTTTTTATATTTAACATTAAAAAAAATTCATCCACCCAATTTGTCATCCATTTTTTCTTGACAAAAATCACACCACATTGTAATCAACTCATAATGTCTGAGTGATATTATTTGTACTATATGTAGATATGTACTGTAGTGATTTTTCCCTGCTGGTGGTCACTGTGCCAACATGCTGATAAGGTGATTCCAAACATCTCTATCACCAGCCACAGCTTCCAGCTCCTCCTGGGAATCCGCTGTCATTCCCAAGCCAACTTTATAAGATACAATCTCTCCAGCAGGTCTCCATCCAGTGGGCTGCTGGAAGCCACCAGGAGACATTTGTCTCAGTATGGAGGAGCAGTTGGCTCTACTCCGAGGCTCTCCCATATTGCTGAATTCCTCAACATATCACAAAGAGTATTGTTTCAGTCACTACTTAGAGCTCAGGATATTCTGAGGATTGTAAATTTACTGGCAAACAGTGAGTCTCGTCCATAAACTGGTCTCTTGCTTCAACACCATAGACCAGTACAGTACATGTAACACTGCTGAGGCTGGCATGATCCATTTGTCAATCTCCCACTCTATTATTCTAAGAATGTACCGTGTATAATTACAGTCATTTTTTAATAACAACTCATATATCACGCTCAGGCTTTATTCTTCAATGTTAGTTGAGCTGATCTTTCTGTAGGAGAAGATCAAGATTAAATCACACCACCTCTTGCTCTGCATACCAATCAGTTTCATTCCTAGGGTTTGGCTAAAGAAGGGGAACATATACCCTCCTTTTCCATGTGTACACTTTAGTGTCATTCCTCTACTTCAAGATATTCTCATTATCTCATTCTCACAAGATATGGCGGCTAGTCATAGCTGACAATGCTCTGCCGGTTTAATGATCGGTTGCAGCTGAGAAATTGGTGATACTTACACACATATCACACTTATCCTCATAGACAATAATGTTTAATGAAACTGCAGTACTGGCATCTCTCTGTGACTCTAGCTATCATAGCTATTCTGCCTCTAGAAGGGTGATGCCCTTTGTCAAAATGAATTATTTTAACAATCTTTGACTTCTAGTTACACTTGTATTATGTAGAGAAGCCAGGAATTTGGTTCCAAATATGACAGAAAATCATGTGAATGAAACATTAAGATAAATGGTATAAATTTTTTTAAATTGATTTTGGTGGTGTGTCACCTTCTAGCTTGCTCCGAGCTAGGATTAAATTAGACAAGACAGACAAAAAAAAAAAAAAAAACAGTTTTTGGTTATGGTTTAAATTTGTTACACATACCCTGAAATAGTCACATCTTTGCTTTTTAATAAAACTTCATGACAAATTAGCCTAATAAAAGAAAATGTTACCTTTTCCTTTGCTTCCTTTAGTTATTCAGCGAAATGCCAATGGTTCCTAGTTTTACTCTATTATTACAATATCCTCACAGTAGTATTACAGTATCTATACAGCAGGATCCTGATACAATATAATCTGCCCATGCTGTGAACATTTTCTCAGAATACCACTCTGCACGGCTGTATTGAACTGTAAAAAGTATCATATTGGTTTGAGCACAGTATTTTATTGCAGAAACGACAGCAATTCTTTACAGCGTAAAAATGATTTTTTTTCTTCCTTGAAATTTATTGAGCATTAAAGCTGTTTTTAATGATTACAAAGCAAGGGAGCAGGTGCAATTATCGAATGTATTGCTTCCCTCTAGTCCCTGTGTCTGAGAAGCACATCTTTATTAGGTACTGCATAAAAATCTGGAAATACAAGTTTATAATCACTAATGTTCTTATGATCCGTAGTGATAAAATTCAGACGCGGTGTGCACGAATATTCCTTGATAACTATTGTGCATTCTTCAAAAGCGCCACACCGCACCCGCTCATCCCTCTTGGTGAGCCATTATTCTGTGCATTACGCTTGCCGAGATGGTTTATTGGTGTGATATAGCATTCAATAATGTGGGGAAATTCACCAGGCAATGAACATTTGAGAGATGAATCTCATTTAAGAGACTGATACTGATGATGTAATCAACATGCAATTTACTAATAGAACAGGAGCCAATAACTCACTGCTACATTTTTATGGGCTAGGAAATGTGACATAGTCTAAATGCCTGCCTTTAATAAAGAACCACCCAGCCCCTAATAAATTACAAACCTCTATGCGGGCATATGAGTTTGTGCGAGTTATAAAATATGCGCACACAGTCACAAAATTAGACACTATCTGAAATGTACACTAACCAATACACTGCTCCCTTAATGGCTATCACATTCTAACATAAAATATAGCTAATAAAAACGATCAGGATTATTTACAGGATTATCAGGATACTGTTCTAGAGAAATTGTAGATGTTGCCATACTGGTGAGTTCTGCAGTTTTAGCTCTGTTTTACCATTTAGCAGGTAATACAATCAGATCCCATTCTGCCTCCTGAACTTCTCTGTATGCAAGATTTTACTCTGAACATATGCTCTTGCAATGCAATCCCTTGTCAAAAAATCCTAAAGGATTCCAATAAGAAACTTCTAAAGGACTCTAATTGGAATTTCTCTCATATTTTAAAATCATTCCTGTAAGATTCCTATAGGAACTGTCTTATAGGGCAAGAAATAAATATCCTGTAGGAATCCTTCTACAAGATATTTAATGGGATGTAGTTTTATTCAGGTCTATGTGGGATTTCATTCATTCATTGTCTACCACTTATCTGATCTATACTCGGGTCACAGGGAGCCTGTGCCTATCTCAGGCGTCATTGGGCATCAAGGCAGGATACACCCTGGACGGAGTGCCAACCCATCGCAGGGCACACACACTCTTATACTACGGACAATTTAGAGATGCCAATCAACCTGTTACGGGGGCAAGTGCCCCCGATGGACCACTAGGGGGCCTTCAGCAGGGGTTTTGTGTATTTAGTCATGTGTTTGTTTTAGCCACGCCTTTCTCTAATGTGTTCATGCCTGTGTTCACCTGTTCCTAATGTGTCTGTGATTATGTTCCTTATTTATAGTGGCCGTCTGTCTGCATTAGTTTGCCAGTCCTCGTCTTTGTGTAACGTCCGTGTGCTTCTGTGTCTCCTTTGTTTAATAAAACCCCTGTCCACCGTCTAACTCCGCGTTGGGTCTGATTGCTCTACACCGGCACGACCAGCGTGCTCCCTCAGCTCAGCAGTTTGTGACACAACCTACAATGCATGTCTTTGGACCAGGGGAGGAAACCGGAGTACCCGGAGGAAACCCCCGAGGCACAGGGAGAACATGCAAACTCCACACACACGGCAGAGGCAGGAATCAAACCCCCAACCCTGGAGGTGTGAGGCAAACGTGCTAACCACTAAGCCCCCTGTGGGATTTCAATATAGTATTAAAGAAATAGAAGTTGTAGGAATATGTCTACAAAATTTGATTGTAAATGCCTGGAAAACAGAACATCTTGTGCTAATATTTAATTGTTTATCAGGACAGTACATGAAAAATTTTTTAAAAAAAAAAAACCATTTTAAACCTTACCCAATAAAGGTTAAGATGTTTACATAGTTGGTAACATGAATGGTTTTTTAGCGCGTGCACACACACACACACACACACACACACACACTTATTTATATCCATCCCGTAAACACTGGAAAGTTAGTGGAAATTAAAGAGGGTGCTTTGGAAGTTTAAATATATAAATAAAATATATAGTTTTGATCATGCGAAAGGTTTTACCAGGATGCCACACAAATAAAAATAATGCTCCTGAGTAACTTCAGTTCAGTGTTTTATATTGTATATGCTAAGTGGTGCTGGTTATTATTTGACAGTGATGTCTGCGCTATAACATCTCAAGGAGACAATAGACAGAAGATAATGTCATTTATGTTAATGTTATCTCAGCACGCTGCGTTAGCTGTCCCCGTGCTTGCGAGCCATTGCACAGAGCACAGCCTTGCACTTAACACGTTAATTGCTACTCCATTTTCCAGTACCTTACCAAATTGCTTCCTGAGTGTGGTCACTGACATCTTGACCTATTGTAAATTTTACAGTGATTTATTGGGATCGTCCTGAGGTCCTCTCTACCCCATAACAGAGTGGTCCCATGGCCTGCACTCATGAATATTTCACATGCCCAATTAAACGACCACTGAGCCTGGTGTTTTGGAGAGCACGCCAAGCCGGATGACAGAGGAACCAGTGGCATCTATATGTGATTATCATCCTTATAGTCACAAAGCCTCAGAGTTGTTTGTTCATGCCGGCATAATCCTCCCAGCACTCGTATCAGCTGGAAAGGTGATATGATGGAAATGCTAAGCAGAGACTGCTGAACCTTTCCATTCGTTACAGAACATGACATTCACATTTCTCCAGCGCCTGTTTTCATTGTGCGAAGATGAAAGGAATGATTTCCATCTGGTAATGCAATTTAAATTTAAATCAGCAGTGATTTCCCAAAACATACACCTATATTTGACACTGCTCAGAAAGTTTTGGTGCCCTTGCTTGTCTTTGCACTTTCTTCTTGCTGTGATATATTTTTTTGCTGTTGTTTTATGTTTGTATCTCTTTGGTTTGTTGTCCAGCTCTCTTCTTCCGTCTGAAAGATCAGAAGCGATGAATTAAACAGCAGGTTGTCTCTGTGCAGGACAACGTCTGAATAATTGAAGTGTCAGGTTGGGTGAATAAAGCAGAATCTATCTGAAAGCTCCCGCCAGTATAATTCAGTCCAATTATATTCAGTGGAATGTACGCACATAATTCTACACAGTGTTGGACTGAATTTACTCTGCAGGTTGTGTATATCTCATGTGGAGAATACAGGTGCAACATGAGATTATATCTAGAGAAAGAAAGACCAACGTGTTAAACATATAGGGGTAGAATGCTATGAGGTTGCCCTCTTACTCATTCAGTGGGGTCAAATCCATCAACTGCAGTTGTGAGGCAAGCTTTACTTGAACCACAGTAACTGCAGGGAGCTTTTAAAATAGAACACAACACACACACACACACACACACACACACACCACACACACACTGGCTTGCTCTGAACTCACATTTCTCTCTTCTCTCTTTATGTGCTTGATGTTATGCTGATGAGAGCCGGCTGCCCGAAGGGGCCTCGGCTGGCCTGTTAGAGCAAATTTCTCCTGTGAGGGTCACTGAAAATTTGATTCAGAGTTCCCAGGGGAGAGGAAAGAGGTGGAGAGAGGCTGGCCTGGCCCAGGTTACTGCCACACTTGCAATGAGTGAAGGAGGGAGGAAGGGAGGTGTGTTTGCGACCCATTGGGCAAAGCAATATCCTCACCTCCTGTTAGGCTAAGCAATAACTTCACAAACAGAACAAGTCGAGCACAAACGAGCCCATCAGCACCGCTTGGGCTGAAAGGCCTGCTTTGTTTTGACCAGTCACTAAATATCACCAGCTGGTCGTCAGTGTTTGAAAGCTTCTGTAGTTGATGTGACTTTTTATAATACTGATATTTCCTTAAACATTACCTCTTACTGATGAATAATAAATGTGTGGTGGTTTGAAAGAATCCATCAGATGTTACAGGAGCCTAGTAAAGCAGCCAACAATGTTTTAACAAAATTTGACAGAAATTTGATTGAGTTTTGCCAATAATATGCATTGTTATACTTTTGTAGGAAATAATATATTACGTATACCTTTTCTTTACATCTCTACTAACCATAAATATACACTATGTTCCAAATAATGACAGAAATCTTTTCAGGCTACTTTCTAACCTTGCTTGAGTGACTGCGAACAAAGATGACGTGAAGTAAGCAACCAATTTTAACAACTGGAGTCAGATTGCCAAAAGATAAAAAGTCTAAAACCTTCCTAGCTGTGAGTGTTGCTAGCTGTAAGTGTGATTTCCTCATGCAGTGAATAATATCATACATTGATAAAGTTTTTGGATAGTTATGTGCCATAGAATAATATGGTTTGTATATAGATATCAGCCGCTATAATGTCTGTGGTGCTCCAGCAACATCACATTATCACAAGAGCACTTACACAGATAAAGTTTTTAAATGCTTAAAATTAGTCAGCAATTCTCTTCTACCAAAACTACATTAGGTACTTAAGCTGGGTGTTGTGTCAAAATTAGAATGAAATCTTTACATGTCTCCCTGTTCATTTTTGGGAGTAAACAGACCTCAGAATGCTAGAACTTCTTTTTGGCATGCAAAAGAGAAACATACAAAAAACTGTACTTGTCAGAACTGTGTCTATATCAAATCAAATAAAATGTCCATATATGATGTCAAGGGTTTTTACCCTAAAGAATATAGATATAGCAGTTTTATATATATATATATATATATATAACTGAATGCTACTGATTCAAGCATGCATTGAATTTAGTGGCAATCTGTTACCTGCATCCCTCATCAGTAATATCTTCAGAGACCAATGTCCCCTTCTTTCTTTCTGCATTTAATCTTCTGGGCTCATTCTGCGGGTAGCATTGGAAGAGATTGATGATGGTGATAAAAGCGGTGACTTTGTGGGTGTGTTAATTATTATTCATGTAATCACACAGAACATGGGCAGGAACAGGATTTACAGCATCAAGGCATGGCAGTGGATCTGGAACTGAGGTAATTTGTGATTGCACCCTCCTCTCCCACAGTATTTCACTCCTCCTCAGTGCACACGATGAAAGGCCTGTGTCTGTCAAACCACCTGGGCTTAGGAAAGGCAGCCTAGACCACTCTGTGTCTCGCTCTCTCCCTCTGTCTCCCTCTCTCTCTCACTCAGTATCTCTTGCTCTATTATCAGCACTGTGTTAAGAGCTCAGGAAGGTGAGATGAGGTTAGTATGAACCTGGACTGTCACACTGGTCAGCCTTGACTCATGAATTCTGCTCACGAATTCAGTCGGGCAACAAAGGTTCACCAGGGACAGTGCGTGAGTCAGAGACAGTCTGGATGTCGCTAATGGATTCTTTTGATCCAGATCCTCACTGTTGATGAAAGCTGTCCTCATCAAACTCGCATATCCCTCTCATCCCATCCACACACATCTGCCACCTCTCCATCTGTTTTCAATGACCTTCTCACAAGAGGAGAGAAAAATTTCATCTAACATCCATGATGTTAATCTTTATAATGTACTTTTTGCCTTCTTTAGCACTACATAGCTAGTGCCCTCTTGTGGATGCTGTAGGTCATCAATATCAACTACCATCATCAACAACAAAACTTCTCTGATGAATAAATGAACAGACGATGTAAGCTACTTAGCTTCATTCTTTCTGAAAAGCTTCTTTTTAACCATGGGCTATGTGTTTGCTCTACCTCCAAGGAGTAAGAAGAACTGTTAGACTGGATACTCAGGCAGACATGTGAGCAAAGTGTTCATAAATAATGTAGACTAGTCAACAGAAAGCGTCAGTATAACACATGGCACAGTTTAGTCATCCTTGAAAAAGCCCTGGTCTTGGACAGCCTCCACTTCTGAGAAAAGCAAAGACGGAAAGAGGATAAAAGAAGCGAATGGGATAGCTATCAGGACAAAAAAGAGGTGAGATTGCTAGAGGGGAAAAAAGGGGAGAGAGTTGTGATGTAGAAAGAGTGAATAAGATTGAATCAATCACTAAAGAATATGAGAGATAAGAGAAAAGATGCACATAGAGGATATAGAGGAGAGAACTGATTTAGCTCCTTGTTGAACTATTGTGATGGTGCTCGGGGTTAAAGAGCAAAGTGTGATGAATACGATCTCATTAGAATGGCCATGTGCGACTTTAATTTCCTGAACGTGTTCCACCTTTATTAATGTCAGGAGCAGCACGTAGTCAATTGCATTAGGGCTTCGATCACACTCTAATGACAAACATCAAGCAAGGGCATTGTTCTGCAAAAGCTCATTGGGACCATTAGCTAGGCAAATAGGCGTGATGTGTAAAAGACATCACAGGTCTAAACTAGAGCAGAGAAAAGCCACAGTGTCAGTATTTTCCGCTCTGGTCATTATAACTTCATTACACTCTCAGAATAAAAGGTACTAAATGGTACTTCTTAGTGTAGACACTTTTCACAGAGTTGGTACTCTTAATAGTATGTCCTTTGGACCTAGTGATGTAAAACTTATCCAAGGCAAATAGCTGATCCATATTGGCCATGATGGTATATTTATATTGTCTTTTGACTGTTTTCCAAAGAACACTGCATTCCTAAGCATTCCCATACATTTTTTCTTTGTGTGAAGAACTTCTTCAACGTCTCTCAGCAATTCTTCAGCATTTCCTACTTCATTTATACTTTTACAGCCTGTGTAATGAGTATGAAAAGTACCAGAACAATATTATTTACACATTTAATTTGCATTTTTTTTATTGCCTTTTTAAAGAGGGCAGTAGTGTTACACTGGAGGTGTCAGAATGAATACCTGGATGTTCCTTGCAAGAAGGAAGACTTATTATTTGAAACAGACCATTGGGGAAATATTCTTGGTTTCCAGAAGAAAATAGACACTTTCAGAATGACTCAAGTACTGAACTAAAACATTCTTCTGTCATGCTCATATCCTTAAAGTGAAGTCAAAATGGAGGCTATGAACCATAACTCATGTATCTAAAGTGTATCTAAAGTGGTTATGTTCTACTAAAATAGATTCCTGTTAATTAAAATTTTGGCTGCTAACAAATGTCAGTATGTATGATAACATAACATAACTAGCTAGAAGATTACCTAAATATGGCAGATTACACATAGCATTTGCCATGAATCAAGTAACATGACTGTTTAAAACACTGAATAATCTGAGTAGAACTTATAGTGTTTTGTTGTTCTGCCACTCAAAGCATCTCCTTTTCCCTGGGAATCCCAGATCCGTCACTTTTGCCCTAATTTACCTAAAATCTATATTTGTTAGATTTTAATTTTTCATATGTGTATCAGATTGCTTTTTAAAAAATCACAAAACATTAACCTTAACATTAAAATAATATATTTAAAAGACTTTGTCAGGAGTGGGTGCCTCCATAGGTACAGAATCCAGACCCAAATGCAGGGATAAAATGAAGAGCAGAAAAACCGGGATTTATTAATAAAATAACAAAACTACAGACACTTGGAAACACTAGGGAAAATGAGGCAAACAAGCACAAAATAACAAACACAAAACAGAAACCAGAAGGCAAAACCAGGTAACAAAAGGCAAAGACTCAAAACACAAGCACAAGACAGCAGGTATAAATAGGGAAGGTAATTATTGAAACATAAGGAACAGGTGTGCAGAAAGAAGTAGAAGAAATGAAGCCTTTATTATCGCCACACATACATTACAGCACAGTGGAATTCTTTTCTTCGCATATCCCAGTTGAGGAAGTTGGGGTCAGAGCACAGGGGCAGCTATGATACAGTGCTCCTGGAGCAGGGAGGGTTAAGGGCCTTGTTCAATTGCCTAACAGTGGAGCTTGGTGGTACTGGAGCTTGAACCCTGATCCTCCAATCAACAACCCAGAGCCTTAACCACTTGAGCCACCACTGGAGGAAGGATCAGGTGGAGCAAGCACATGTGCAAACACTACAGAAACAGAAACACATGGGAACATAACATAAAAGAAATCCTGCCAGATTGCCCTCTGGTGTCCTGGCAGGGATCTGTCCAGCAGTCCATGACAGGTTTACACGTAGCTTAAACAAAATTTAAAAAAAAAATTCACATACAAATACTTTTGCCAACTTCCCAGCTCCATACCCTCCCACCTCTTACAAGCCTGTGCTAGCTCATTGGCAAAATTTCTTATTTTGAATCTGTGTAATAAAATACAGCACAGTTTTGCTCTGTAATTGGTTTTTAAATATGCAAAATATGCATGTAGTTGTGAGCAGAGTTGTACAGTGTCGCTGCATGAAGATGCTGAGATCTAAATGTGATATATGTACTGCACAGCAAGAGATGTGTGATGGTATATTTCTTCTGATTTTAGGAGCTCATATGAGATTTATTTTCCAGCTGTGTACAGCTGTAGCACTGGTGTAATGTATATGGACCTGTTTACTGGAGCAATCACGCTGAGATGCATTGGCTGTGTTATTTTGCACTTGAAATCACTCAGGACCCGGATGTGTCGGCTGGTTTAATGCTCACTTATCGAGTGTCAAAAGGGAGGGCATGCTAATACTGTAATATTTAATTGGTGTGAATTGTTGAATGTTGTCCTAACATCCTTTGCATATGTACAATAGACTTAGACTTTGAGTAATCAGCTGGGGTTTCCACCAACACAACCACGGGTATGGAGCAACTGGCAAGCTTCCCAGAAGTGATAAAGGAATTATGATTAGCTATAAATTCCAGTTTCTGTGTTACAATATAATATAAATGTAATAGAATAAATATGATGATGATCATCTACAATATATACAAAAGTATCTGCACTCTTAAGAATTGCCACCTTCATAAAATTTCCCCAGACTATCCAGACCTTGGATAGAAACCTCTTTGATGTTTCTTCTTCGTGGGTTTTCATGTAAAAAACATGGCAGTAGGTGTATTTACTGCTCTACATTGTCCTGAGGTTTGAGTGAGTGTATGAGACAAGGCCTGTCTTCTGCTATGGATTCTTGCAGTAAACAAACCAAAGTAAACCTTCAGCAGCTGTATGTTTGTGATCAACAGCCAAAAGCATTTTTTCCATTCCACCATTTCCATGTACTATCTCCAGTAGATTCCATCTAGTGTCTAGACAGCCATGATTCATCACATGAAAGATGACTGTAGCTTCAAATGCATTGTCTTGGACCTGACAGACCTGGAAGAACCTTGAGATGTCCTGCCTATCTGCTACCCTATGTAAATGGCACTTGGTGAAGAGGACTGTATAGGCATGAAGCTGTTCTGCTGTAACACAGAAACTGTCTCATTGAGATGTAGGATGGCTGTTAAATCTACATGCTTTACAGCACTTGTCAGCTGAGTTGATGGCTATGCATTTTCTTCTGCAGGTGTGAGAAGATGTAAAGCTTGAATTCCACACATTTAATAATACAGGCCACAAATCATCAGCAAATGTTTCAGACAACGATGGAAATTTGGATGGTGGGAAGTGAGTGGCAGTCATTGGAACAACTTAATTTCCAAGGCATTGCATTTTCAAAGGTGAAACCATAAAAGCCTTCATATGGATATTTGCCTGTCAGGCACTGAAGCCAACTACAAAGCCCAATCTTCTACAAAAGTCTCAAAGCAAGTGATTTATGTTCTGTAAAATCAGCAGTACATTTGCACAACTTTATATATTTTTTCTTTGCAGCATTGCAAGTCTGCTGCGCCAGACTTCTACCTTTACTCATTTTCAATTATGGCATCTCATACAGTAAAATAAAAAGATCAGCAAAGAGATATTCTGACAGCAGCTGCGCAAGTTGAAGTGAAACTGAAAAGACAGAGTTTTCGAAACGATTTTGGGCGAGAGGACAGCATTCCCACGGGACGCCTGTCATCTCCTAGCTCGCCCTTCGCTGATGAAGCACAACCATAAAGCCTTCATAAAGTCTTCATAAATATGCATTACCTCAGCTATAGCTTCAACTCGAGGAAAAACGACACTCACTGTGAATCTCAGATTGCAAAGCAGCTGCTCCTAAGGCTAAAAGACGATTCCTGAAATGTTAATATGCTTTATCTGTAGTCTGAAGTGAAAATAAAAGTACCACTGGTGTGATTTAATTATTTAAAATCCACTCATCAGTGCTAAGGGTCTATGGTTTGAACAAGACTCGCATTTTAAGACTTTCATCAATCCAGCTGCGGCATCTGCACGTACACATATGTCGAAACAGGCCACACAGCGAGAATGAGTCATTTGTGTAATTCGTGTCTCAGTAGAACAGCTGACAGTCCTGACACTGAGCAGCCATCTCACACGGCATGGTCAGGGGTCATGTCCAAGGCCAGAGTCTGGGAGTGGTTGGCTGACCTGGCTCTTCAGCGCTGCATTTTTATTATGGCTTTGGTCTTTTCCACAGGGACACTTGAACATTGCCATGTTTTATGGAGGTCTTAGCCAACCTCATGACCTGACTGCTTGATAAGGAAAAGCGTTGTGTTTGCTTAACAACAGTGACGGTTCAGGCAGAAACCTCAAATGTCAAACCCACGCAGAGTTTTAATGATGATCTAAGGGAATCGGATAGTATCGCTTAATATGCAATGCCAACTACTTTAATTAGGCAGAATACTTTATGTTAAATGTCAAAAAAATACCATAGAGTGAGTATAGGGCAGAGAACTGTTGCTTAGATATTTTTTAAAGCTGAAGCAAAAGGTTATTTGAGAAAGTTGTAATAAAGGCAATCTAGAAATACCACTAGCCTCATGGGAAATGCTTTTTATAAGCACAGAAAAATCAATGATTAATGCTTATAGTGTACTGGGCTTCTTAAATCCTGCTTGATCTGATGTGAAGGAACTGAAAAGGATGCTCTTGGTGTCAGGTAATACATTATGAATCGCTTTTCGCGATTCATCAGAAGAGTCATCACCTTCACATGTGAATATCTGCATCTGTAATTTACACTTGTCCTCATATTATATTATGTTTGACGCATTTTCCCTATGTTTGTATTTTCATGTGTGATTTTTTTTCTCGATTCATCACGTAGGGTGTGTTTTTAGGTGCATTTTCACATCATATTCTGCAAAGAGTTCTTGAGCAGTACATTGTCTTTTAAAGGACTCTCTCTCTCTCCTTTTTTTTTCTCTCTCAAGCTACTAGAAAACCTCTTAGGAACAATAGCAAAGCAGAACCTCTCCAGTACCCAGGTACAAGTAGCTGCATTGTGACTCTGTCAAGAGAAGGTCTCTGGAGGACTCTACTGTGTTTGGACACCTGTTTGCATTTTGGATTTTTCCGGTCAAAGATGTGTGCTGTATCTGGCCACAGATGTGGCCACCAAAAATGGCCAATGCAAGAGCACACTGTGTGTATCTGTGAGCAGATATTAAAATAAAATAAAAAATTTTCTCATGAATGGCTAAATAAATAAATAAACCTAACTGATAACATTTCAACAGCAGATATGATGGGCAGTAGTTGTCTTTTGTGATCCTTGTTTTTAATTAAATTAATGCCAACATGAAGGCATTTGGAAATTTTGATAGGATTGTTTTTTTTGTGTGTGTGTGTGTGTGTGGAGTTTGCATGTTCTCCACGTGCCTCGGGGGTTTCCTTCGGGTACTCCGGTTTCCTCCCCTGGTCCAAAGACATGCATTGTAGGTTGATTGGCATCTCTACATTGTCCGTAGTGTGTGATTGCGTGAGTGAATGAGAGTGTGTGTGTGTGTGTGTGCCCTGCGATGGGTTGGCACTCCGTCCAGGGTGTATCCTGCCTTGATGCCCAATGACGCCTGAGATAGGCACAGGCTCCCCGTGACCCGAGTGTAGATCGGATAAGCGGTAGACAATGAATTAATATATTTTTGTATTATAGTGAGTGTAAGTGAATGGTTTATTAATTGTAATTCAGGAAGTCAAGGATTTTTACATACTCCAGGTCATTTAACATCAACATTACAAACACTTTAACCTGATGTGAGTTTGACAGTAAGGATATGAAAACTGAAAAAAAATAATGAAACTGTTCATGGAATTTGTCTACACTCATTTCATGAGCAGATTTGAATGTTGATGAATAAGCATTATTCCTAAAATTGGTTTAAACACTGTTGTGAGGCTCATCTTTTCAGGATAACTGAACATGTCATGAGTGTGTGTGTGTGTGAAAAGTCCACAAATCACCCATCCTCCTACATGAGACATCTTTTACTTAATGTCAAAAATCCTTCTCTAACCTGCTTTGTCAGTGATTGGTTAGTTTATACTATTGAGTCCTACAGATGTGTAGAATGTTTAACTGGATTAGATTCTTCTCCCTTGTTGTCAAACACACTTTGTCTCCTGATGTCATTGTTGTCTCAAGGCCAGTCAACTGTGATTAAACGTCTCTACCACTGATCTGTTGGGCGACAAACGCAATTCATTTTTATGACTGGGTCCAGTTCATATCCACAAGTCAATGAAGTTTGAATGAAATAAATACCCTCAGACTGGGGACTGCCATTCTTCTTATTTAACATCATCTATTCGATCAATCTCATATTACATGAGACCCAACTCAATATCAACCACACAAAAAAATTAACTCAACGATTGATCCACTCTAAAGCAGCTAAATTAAATCTGTATCTGATCTTTGAGTCAACTCTGCCTGTGTCTGATAAGCAAGAGTCTCCCTGCCTTTATCAATCTCGAACTCAGCCTGTGTGCTCAGTCATCTTATCATTCCGCATCAGAGGACGACTTCAGGAGATTTAGTTACTTCGGCATCACAGGAAAGCCTCCAATCACAGCAGTGTCGACGGTGTCCTTAACTTCACTGAGACCGCTGATTTGCTACGTGATTCAGGTTCCTCTAACTGTGAGGCAGTAGCCTGGGGCAAGGCCATGATTGTATAGTGTGTTTTAGAGATGCTGCTTGTAGGCATGAAGGCTTGTTTATAAGAGAGGGCATATTGTTAAATTACATACTTGTAAAATAGGTAGTAATAATTGTAATATTTATAGCTCCTTGGATTTCTGTTTATTTACATTGCTGATAGCCAGTGAGTGGTGGACTGAAACATTACAGCATGCTGAATCAACCAAATGCATACGTGCACAATACAATTCAATTCATATTATTTTTGTACAATGCTTCTAACAATCACAAAGCAGCTTCAAAGGCTGAAAAATAAAAAAAAATCTAATTAACAAGCATGCCAAGAGGAAGTGGTATCTTAGTGGTTATGGTACTGATTGAAAGGTTGTGAGTTCACATCCCAGGACCACTAAGCTGCCATTGCTGGGCCCTTGAGCAAAGCTCTTAACCCTCAATTGCTCACTTATATAAATGAGATAAATGTAAGTCACTCTGGATAATGGCATCTGCCAAAATGCTGTAAATGTAAGTCAGAGGCAGTGGTGCTTGGGAAAAAACTTCCTGAAACAATATAAGGAAACATTGAGAGGAACCAGACTGAAAAGGAACCCCTGTTATCTGAATGACACCAGATAGTGTGATTGTAATAATATTTCTATAACTGCACACTATGTAGTCAAAAGCAATAGTGTAACCAGAGTATTTTGAGCAAATTATGAGTAAGAGCATCAGAATCATTTCTACATTTATTAAACTTTTAACACAAAATCTTTCCTGCCAAAACTATCAAATGTTCAATGACGGAGACACGAGTGCAAAACCGACCACGGCAGCAGCAGTTCAAAGCCGCCTCCATGGTCTCCAAGTGGTACTATCCACAACAATCCACATTGATACCACAAAACTCTCCATCATTATGCTACATTGTCCATCACTAAAACTAGACAAAAACACAAAGCAACACAAACCTGCATATGCACAGATACAGATACAGACACACACACACAACTCTCCACTGCATTCAGACAGCACTTCATCGCTGATTCAATCCTGGCCAAAAAAAATCACCACAGTGAATGGGAATGGGAATATGTTTATATTCGGTTGCCACTCTACAGAGGTATGTGAGTGTTACAGCACGACTAGCTAAAACACATCTATCACACCTGTCAGCTAAGAGCAGAATGGGAAAAGCTCTGGGCTTCACAAACGCCACCCAGAGACACACCAGAAAAAGCTAACCATGTTTAATTTTGTTCCATTCTAATGCACAGCTTTTGATCGATTATATCGGGTAAGAATAATGTGAATATCAGTTATTGTTCTTTTATATTGTTAAATGTTTTAATCAACTAAAAATGGAAACTTAGGGTGCTTAATAAGGCAATGCTTATGTTTGTGTATAAAATATGTATCATAGCAAAAATGCATTTATTTTCTGTTTCACTTATCCAACGCAGGGTCAGAGGGAGCCTGGAGACTATCCCAGGGGACTTGGGGTACAAGGCAGGGGACACTCTGAACAGTATGCCAACTCATTACAGCCTTGTGAGGTTCTTTCAATTTATTCGCATATTTGATGACAGTGTATACATCTCATTTCACTAAGCAATAGAAGTGCCTATGGATTTGATTGTGTTGTGTTTGTTTCAATATCAGCAGATTTTCAAGGAAAGTATTTTGCCAGTCAGTGATCGTTTTCAATTGAATTGAATCTAATTTTATTGGTTGTGCTATTACCAATGGATACTGTTAAAAAGCAGCTTTGCAGGAATATAAAAATTCAGAAGATAAATTATTAAGTTTCAAATTGAAATTTATATTTATCCCTAATGAGCAAGCCTGAGGCAATGGTGGCAAGGAAAAACTTCCTAAGAGGATATGAGGAAGAAACCTTGAGAGGAACCAGACTCTGTTACGGATGGCTTGGACGGTATTGGTGGTTCCTTGTTTCGTGATACACTCTGAATTCTGTATTTTCTGTTGTTTAGTTTTATTCCTAGTGTTCTATAGTGTTTTTTAGTTTTGTTAATTCCTTAATAAAATCCCTAGTCGGATTATATCCTGAATTTGGGTCTGGACTCCGGGATGGATTCCACCACTAGCGCCGTCCTCATGTGAGTGACACCAGAGGGTGTGATTAAATAATGTTCTTTCTGTACACTATATAGTCTATAGTCTATATATTTCTGTACACTATATAGTCAATAGTCTATATATTTCTGTACACTATATAGTCTATAGTCTATATATTTCTGTACACTATATAGTCTATAGTCTATATATTTCTGTACACTATATAGTCAATTTGAACTGTGTAACTTTTGATCAACTTGTGATTATGAACATCAGCGTAATTTCTGAATTCAGAACCAAATTTCATTTATATTTACATTTATGGCATTTGGCAGACATTTATCTCATTTATACAGCTGAGCAATTGACGGTTAAGAGCCTTGATCAAGGTCCAAGCAGTGGCAGCTTGGTGGTCTGGGATTCGAACTCTCAACCTTCCAGTGAACACTTGCCCCCTTATTTAAGTGAATAATGATTAATAAATTCATTAATAATTATTCATTTTGGAAAATTGTGTCTGGTTTTTGGTTTTGTGTTTAAGATGTTAAGGAATACCATTTCAGGAAATGTGCTTCAGAAGCCATTTACTCAAAATGAATCAGATTTCAAACCTTGAAAACAAAATACAAATGAAACCTTGGTGAGTCATTCAGATCTGATCGTCCCTTGAGGGTCGTAGCATCTGGACAGAATATCATGTCATGGCTATTAGTTCTTTTCCCAGTGATTGAGTTACCTAATGGAAAAGTGAAACCATCTAATGGTCGCATGACACCGAGCTGTGACTGTGCTCCATGAACAGGACGTGTAAATGTGTGCACTGGTTTCTTAGCAGTCATTTAAACAGCAGGTGCACGTTGCACTATACAAATTCTGAGTGGAGTTACTCTACCTGTCAGAGACTAATTAGCATGTTAGAAAGCGGCCTTAAAATTTCACAGTGTCATAAAATAATGGGTAAATATTCAAAGGATTCGTTTACAGCTTGTGTCATCCAGCGTAAACCATTACAGAGACGGGCACACAAGACAGCACGTGATGTTGATTACCTGCTATAAACCTCAAGCGTTCACCATCATTTTCATGTTTCTTCTGTACACACGGCACTAAAAAGCCGTTATTCTGTACAGATTACGATGATATACATGCATGAAGAAACAGAGATAACTGTATATATCAGTGGTGTCACTTAAATGATAACACTTCACTTGTTTAGAAGTCAGTCCCTCCAGGATTTCATTATTTTGTGACCGCAGAAATGAATATAGAATTAAGCACACTCCATGATATTCAAAATAGAGATTACAATTCTTTAAAATTCCAGCTGATTTTCTGCAGATTTGAACCAAGACACAAGATGTGACATCATCACAAAGCATTCAACCAAAGCCCTCTTCGATTCATGTGCATCATACATGAGTACATGTATCATAGAAAGTAATTACGTGTGTTTTCACTTGTAGGAGTTTAAAAAAAGAATCTTGCATGTGCTTGCGTGCTTGATTTCCCCGATTCAAACAGTTTTCTGCAAAAAAAAACAACAAAAAAGCTGCAGCAAAACCAGGCAGTTTTGGCCACCACAATTCACAATAAAGCTCTGTGGAATCTCAGAAGGCCGCTTGAGAAGTAGTCCTTCATTCTTAAATGATGGAATTACACTTCATCTGATTTTATATTTCAGACATAAAACAAACAGCTGAATTCTCTGATGTTTTAGCGATAAGGGGATATATTTTCAGCAGGTTAGAGTGGACACGCTACACTACATGCTGTTAAAGCTGCCTCGTCATGCTCTTCAGGACAGAGGCACTGATTCAGCGTGGAACTAAAAGCATTAGCGACCTTCATTTTCCGCTTCATTAAACCTGATAAGATTTAATATCCATACTGCATTTTCTCCCGTTAACTAGCAATATTTTATTAGTTGATTCAGCTCACTTTTAATCGGCAAAGTGATTTATTCCCCATTACAGCCCATGTTTATTTTTCATCTAGACAGATTAGCTCAGCTATTTGTACTACTTGATTGGAAATCATGCACGTCCACTATAAGCCTGTTTTAGGGTAACATGAAGCCTGGATGTCCTAAACTGCAATGCATTTACAATTTCCCCAGTAGACCTACTACAAACATGCACACATGTTAGTTTGAAACGTACTTGGTTTATCGGGTGTGGTACATATGTAGTTATTTAAATAAGTCTTCCTGACTAAGCTAAGGATTCAATTTCTTTGTATTCTTTAAGAATGGGGGAAAACAAAAATAAGGACAAGAAAGAAGAGACATGCTTTTGTTAGGGGAGTTGTTTGAATTGCGCTCTACTCAAACGACATACTCTGAGAAAGAGTGCAGATTGTGTTACACTGGAAATGAGTTGAGGAGGGGGAGAACACGCGGAGGGGTTTTAACGCCAAACCGAGTTAGATAGGGAGCGGTCTGTTGCAGAGAGCTCCCAGGATGATGAATTATATATTAAGTTAATCTCAGCATGTCTCATAGGCCTTGATGGTTGCCTGGGGGAAAATAAGCACAGTGTGGCATCTGTGGACAAGCCTGACGTGTTTTCTACCTCTCCAAGCGCCACTCCACAACTCTGCAACAATGCCTAATGAACACGGCCAAAGGTGAAGGACGTACTTCCACATTCAGTAAGAGGGATGCTGATCAGCCAGGCTAGCTTGAATAAACTCATACTGCACATACTGCACATAAGCTTGTGCCACTTTATTCAATAGGAGCTGATTGTGTGCTATAAGGATGACACGTGTGTATATGAAGGTGTAGAAGTTTTGATAGCTGCTGTAATCACATTGATATTTCACATCATGTAAGTGCAATAGTAACACATTGGAAATCCAGCACAAACCACACCTAGACAGATTTTATTATTTGTATTCAATATCCTCGTTTCCTCTCTCCCTCTCTCTGAGACGCACCTGTGATTTACACGATGATTAAAATCCCAATGAGAGGTAAGGGTACCATCATAAGGTAGTCACACAGGGCCATGTGAGTGATATACCGTGCGAGAGACGAGCCATGTGGAGCATCTTAACCATGACACATGGGACTCCAGCTGATTGCCCGTGTGTGTGTGTGTGTGTGTGTGTGTGTGTGTGTGTGTGTGTGGGGTGTGTGTGTGTGTGTGTGTGTGTGTGTGTGTGTGTGTGTGTGTGTGTGTGTGTGTGTGTGTGTGAGTGAATTTATGACTTGCCATGATGACTGAACACACTTTTTTCGCCCATCGTCAATCAGTGTGTTTTATGAAAGATATCAGCAGACCGCCACTGTCACAGTAAATTGCCGGGTCAGTGCTCACGGGCTTGATGGCTTTTGAAGGAGAGAGTGGTAGAGCTCGAGCAGGCCCTGCTCCCGAGACTCACACACAAAAGGTCCTAATATTATAAAAACGAGGCGAGGGTTTGCTCAGGTGTAACGTAGTAACTCAGTGTGCGCTGTCAGTGGCAACCAGCAGGCAGGAGGGCAGCCATAAATTCAGTTTGTTATGAGCAAATAAATGAACGTGCTTTAGGTGGATGACCACAGACATTTTCATTTGAGAAAGGTTAGAGACTGGTCGACAGTAATGTCTCTTTTTCAGAGAAAAGTGGGCCAAATGTGAAATGTGACTTCGCTGAGCACTTTTGTAGCTCAGGTATGGATTAGGTTTGTGGAGCTCAGAGAAATGCAGTAAATCAAGCAAAAAGCAGAAATGTTATTTTCAGTATAACATTCAAATATTTTCAAGATCATATGAAACTTAAAAAAGGTCAAATCTAGTGTTCTAAATACTTCTTCAGTTTGTCTCTTTAGTAAACCCTTTAGTGGTAAGGGTTTATTGTAGAAGATACAGTTTCTTCAATTGCTTCAGGATGTAATGAACTCTTTCCTCTCATGTAATCTTAGGGAGTTTTTCCTTTCCGCCATGTCATCTGGCTTGTTTATTGAATCTTGCAAATTGTCTATTGTCTGTTTGTATATTCTTATATCCTTCTCCTTCTGGTGATGGATGCCATTTTCTTTGAGGAAGAGGAGGACGTTCCCAAAACCCCACCCCTGCAAATTTAGTAGCATTTAAATGTGTTAAATGTCCTTTTACTTCAGTATTATGTAGGAGGTGGGAGATATTCAAGTTCACATATGTCCATTTAGAGTACAGGACTAGTCAGGAGGATATATATAAATTCAAATAATAATATATTCAAAGGGGGGCACGGTGGCTTAGTGGTTAGCACGTTTGCCTCACACCTCCAGGGTTGGGGGTTCGATTCCTGCCTCCGCCGTGCGTGTGTGTGGAGTTTGCATGTTCTCCCTGTGCCTCGGGGGTTTCCTCCCCCGGTCCAAAGACATGCATGGTAGGTTGATTGGCATTGCTAAATTGTCCGTAGTGCGTGAGTGAATGAAAGTGTGTGTGTGCTCCCCGTGACCCGAGAATAGTTCGGATAAGCGGTAGACAATGAATGAATGAATATATTCAAATTAGAATATACAAATATTGCTATTCAATTTGGGAACCCTTGAAGAACGTATCTTTCTTTGAATGCAATTAGGGATTTTCATGGTATTTACCTATTCAGCCAAGACTTAAAGGTGCAGTGTGTAACTTTTTAAAAAAGTTTTTCGAAATTTGCAATAATCATATTATTTTAGAACACCAGTGATTCGCACTGTCGCTATGTAATGCAGCTCTGTATTTTCACTGCCTCAGGCTTTTCTTTACATTTTTCTGGCCCAGAAATAAGCTCAGCTCTTTACAATATGAAGCTCTACCATGTTTCTTTAAAAGCAACTTGCATCATTTTAACAGAGGGAATGAGGTCACCTGGGAGAATGGCAAGGCTTGTGTGTATGTTTATTATTAAATTTAAATTGTAGATGGCAAAAGCTCTAAATATTGCAAACTCCTGCTAATAGTGAGTACTTTTTCAGCAAGCATGTTATCGCAGGTGGGTCAGTATGATCCAGAAACTCAACTTAATTCTGTCTCTATCCTGTCTCAGTTGTCTATACTGTCACAGTTGTGTGCTTCGAGTGTAGTTCCCAATGACTAGCGTAAAGTCGCTCGAGCCATAAAGAGAGCTCAGACTGCTGGCAGCCGTGGGTTTAAGGTGCTTTCCTTTGAAGTTTCTTTCCTTGTGGACCTGACATGCGATATGGTCCAATATGTGACATCAAAAGGATCTCTATGCTGTAACATCTGTGGCAGGAGCCATTAAAGGACATATCAGAAAGAATTTCTACTTAAAGCCCACATAAAATAAGAAAGCAACTACAAGATGTAATGTTTTTTTCATGCCAAGAAGTACTTGATTTCAAGAAGCATGACTGTTGTACTGAATAAGGAAAAGCCTGGCAGATACGAAGCGTAACATTTCACAACAGCTGCCCTCAAACAGCAAACCTTGGTAACGCTGGGAGTTTACAACGTCAGTTGTTAAAAGCACCACAGCAATAAAAGTGACTTAACGCAGAAGTGTTTTTCAGCAGCGTTCCTTGCATGAGCGAGCAAAATGTCTTTACAGTCATATGTATCGACTTAATTAAATAAAAACCTATTACACTTGTGCAGAACTAGTCATGACAAGAAAGAACAGGTTTGTACACATAAGGGGAACAAAATGCAACAAGCATCAATTACATTGGTGACATGAATATCATGTGCTAAATAAATTACACTGGCACTCCTTCAACCTACACAAATTCATCTCCATTAACCAAGGTGGGTGTGAGCGAAGCGGCTGGCACTGCGCTGTTGAGACTGGGTTGGATCTGCAGCTCCTAATGACTCCAGGAGGAGCGCAGTGAGTAATGAGTGACTGGCTCTTTGATGAACGGAGGGGTAATTCTGTAAGCCGTCACGCCGTCACCCAGAGGAATAGCAGCGGCTGCAGCCCTCGACAGGGCCCGAGCGTGATTAAAGTTGACCTTGAGTGTGAAGTGAGAGAGAGAGAGAGAGAGAGAGAGAGAGAGAGAGAGAGAGAGAGAGAGAGAGAGAGAGAGAGAGAGAGAGAGGGAGAGAGGCGCTCAGGTCTGTGCCAGAAAACAGAGCTGGATTGGCGAAGGGGTGATTGTGCTGGAAAAAAAGACTAAAGTATGTCAGTTGAGGTCAATAAATGGAGATTAAATTTTTTTCATCACTAATTTCTGTTGAAGAAGGACAGATTGAGCGATTGATCAGCGTCCGTGTGCGCTATCGACAGACTGTGTGTTATTAATGGAGGAGAAATGCTCATTGGACTGACTGGTAGATGAGTCAGTATCATTAAATGTTAATAAGTGATTGCTATAAACAGAAAATGAGGTGAACTGCTAACCTTGTGCATAGATTTGCCTCATGTTAATGTAAACTCAGGTCAGAGATGAGAAGGAGAAGGATGGGAGAGAAGAGCTGTAATCTGTGTATGGCAAAGAGAACAACAAAACAGCCAGATTTTTCACCTCTACTGAAAGTGAATTAAATAACAATTTAGAAGGGTATGAGCATGTGTTGCTGATCCACAGCTCCAGGGTCCCTGGCTCACTCCCAAGCATGGGTTTGTGCTTGTGTGGAGCTTTACATGTTCCCCCAGTGTCTGTGTGGGTTTTCTCCAAACTTCCTTTTACTTTAGAAACTTTCTGTGTATTTATTGATTAGTCTAGACAGCACATTCATATTCACTTCATATACTGTGCATTCTCAGTATATTTAATATAGTATGTTACCACATGCTGATTCGAATCCTGACTACTTCTCATGTGTATTTTATACTTGTCGGTGTTTTTATTTTATACACGTTCATTACTATTTAAACGTGATCTGTGTAATGTTTTCCAGATTTTAGAAAAATTCCCACCTATTTAGTTCTACACAAGAATACCAGGTGAACCTCAGAAGCATGAACTGCATGCTGGTCATTTCAATAATCTGAAAGGACGACACAGAAAGCCAATTTAAGAACATGCAAAGCACAAATCTCAAAATCACAATAATATTCTTGAATGTATTGGCATTTGGATATTGGCTATATCCTTTCAACTCAAGTTGCTGACTTGGAATAAGATTTCCTATGAAAAAGTTCTGGTTGAAATTGGTTGAGTTGGCTGTGTTGAGAGATACAGAGTGCAGATAGACTCAGTCGGTTTATCAGTTTTTCCAGGAATTCACAGATTGAATTTTTTTAATGATTGAGGTCCGTAATGTTTGATGTATTTATTTTTTTATCTGTTCAGTTAAACTTTTCTGCAGAAAATTGCTTGAATTGGTGAAATTGCAAACACAGGATCAAACTACTCCTTATAAACTACTAGTAGTGAAGAAACATTTGTAATCACTTTCTATGATAGCTGTAGTCATGTTTGATGTACCAGAATCAAAGAGGCTTTTGGCTGAATGAATATCTTGGCCCACAATCAAGCAAATATTTGAAGGAATTACCTCAGAGTTTGCTTAATTTTAGTTCATTTCTTTGAATACAAAATCACTAAATCCTATATGGACTGATTTAAACACCAGAGTTGCACTGCTCCTCTTCCACCACTTTGGCCCTAATCTAGAAGCACAACACAAAAAGGGCCAACATTGCCAGCATTCCTAAAACATCTCTGAAACTCAACAGCTCTGGACTTTGGAGCTTGATTTTGGAGCCCTGTTTACACAGCTTGTTTGTCTCTGAGGTGCACGTTGGAGACGTACCAGATGGGCAACTCCACCTTGAGTTGGCGATCTTCCGCTAGCTTTGCAGCTTCTGCAGTCTCCTTTCTGCGCTGCCTGCCTCTGAACACGCTGCCCTTAGAGGCAAGGCCATTAATCACCATTACTGCTGCCTGCTGCCACTCCGTTTACTGGGTCAGTCAGTGAGTGATCCTCTTATGGGCCACTCTGCTCTCTCACACACACTATTTCACCTTTCTTCACCAATGAAAGGAATCTATGAGCCTGTCGTTTCAGCTTTACATCCACTCACTGTTAGTGACTGACATTCAAGTCCCAGTAGACTGACTTTTACTAATCTTTCTGCTTCATGTGCCCTGAAAAGCTGTTACTATGCTGTCTACTTTTGTTCAATACAGAAACAATTCTTTTCAATGCATCTCAACATGAGGTGATGTGAGAAAACATGCGAGAAGGTGTTTGATCTGTTCTATATTGCCTGCGGCTGCAGTCACAGAGATGCAAGATTGACACTGATGTTGATGGGTGATGGTATATGTGAATGGCTGAATGGGTTTAATAGGAATCTCCAGATCAGCAACAGCGGCATGTCACTCAGAAAGTGTGACGTGAATGGGGCCGAGGGTTTATGGGAACATAAATTGAACTGCACTGACATGATCACGCACCTTCCGAGATTCAGGCTCACAGAGAAATTGCCTTGTTAACATTCAAAGTAACGTAAATGGCTGGACATCCATCAGCAGTACTACTGATTTTGCATGGTCGTTATGAATTGAAGTATACTAGACTGGCATAGAAGGTATTATAAAAATTCATCATGTGACCTGAACAATCCCTGGTGTAATGTGGTTATGAAGAGATGAAAGATTGATGTCAGTCACTACATTTGGCATAATGAAAGTGGAAGACAGGCAAACGGAGAGAGGTTTCCCTGATAAGGTTTAGACCATCCTCGGAAAGCAATGAATTAATTTATGATCCAATTTGAGGTTCAGTCAGGTACAAATATTCGTTTCATTGCAGAATTCTTGCTAGCGTCTCCCTGAGGTCTGGACTGCTAACCTGTGATAGTCTTTGACTGTGCACACACATACCTCCTGAAGAAGGTTTGGGACATGAATCTTCACCTCTCAGCTTGACCAAGAATGCAGAGTTAGAACCTCAAGCCGGTAAACCACATCAAACTGATTAGATTCTTAAGACAGGCAAGAACACACATGTTAAAAACATGTTTAAATCAAACAACTCATCTTAGTGTCATAATGATACTGGCACAATGCATGTGTTGGCAATAGGTAATAGGTAATTTTTTTTGCTAAACCTCCTTGAAGGCCAGCCTAGAGGCATTATCACTGACTGACTGACTGACTGACTGACCGAGGGCCACTGTTGAAATATACTGTACATGCATGAGGAGTCTAGCTAGCTAGCTATCTAACGGTGCCAGAGTTCCTCTTCTAAAATATAGGGCATTGCCCAAAACTTTTTTTCTTTTAAACAAACAAAAAAACAATTTAGATCAGGATTTAGAGGATATACAACATGAGAGCTACAAATACAACAGTACAATAAGAAAAGACACCGTCATTGAGGCCATATTCTTAGAAAAAAGAACTCTTGAGATTCAAGGGATCTTGGGACAGCTAAGAATTTTTTACCTTCCTTTCTTAGAGGTAACACTCAGTTATATGGCCCTCTAGGGAACATTTTTGGGTTTTCCCTTAGAGATCAGCTAAATGATGAATAAAAGTTCTAGATGTGACCGTACTTCATTTAACATGTTGGAGAAGCATCAGACCCATCTTTAAATCTATTTCATGAGTATCTGATGAGTATATACACTAAGGCTTAGCAGTAATCTGTCCATAATCAATGAAGAATAGAATTCACAACACATTTGTCCAGTTTTACATTACATGTGGCACATGCAAAATATTATATAAGAATCCAAGTGTGGTGTGGAGCCCATAAGTGCACAGATGTCCATATGACCCCCGTGACCCTAGAAAAAATGGTGCTGTAGACTCACACTGCTAAGTGCCTTACCCATGTTCTCAGCGTTTCTGCTAATTCAGATATCAATACAAGCTCTGGTCCTAGGTCATGATATAACCCCCAACCCATCCCCCATCCCCCTGCTATATTCAATCTACACATTAGACAGAAAACACCGTCCCTAAATACCATCTACAGACACTTTAGCACACACGTTTCCTGGAAAGAGCTAAACTGTGGACATGTCCTTTAGAACATACGCACAAGCGATCAAATGAAATGTATCAGACACTCAAAAGTAACCCAACCTGCATATAACAGCATTACGGGATAATGGACAGTCGGAAATTGTCTCTAACTGGAGCAGGATAGCTACAATACTGCATGAGAAAGCAGGGACATATCGCAAGCATCACAGTTTAATGTAAATTAATGACATTCATTGCCAGCTTGTGTTTTTCTTAGCACACATTGAGTCTGGTTCCAATACGACTGGTGCTCAGCCAATCAATCACAAGCAAACACCGCAAACTAATCATTTATTGATGGCACAGAGCAGCCATGAATTTCTAATGGCATTCATCTTATTTAACAGTGCAGATCACACGGAGGAAATCCAAACAAGCTAGAGGGAAGGATGAGGAAAAAACAAAGTATCATTCTTGGGAATATCGTTCTTTCTGACAGCCAGCCGACAAGTATTGATGAGGAAGGCTGTCAAGTGAAAGACAAGGGCAAGGTGAGGAGTAGAAAGTGTGTATAGCTTTGTGAGAGCACTAGTGTGAATAAATAAATGGATTTGAATTTCTGGTTTGTGTGTCAGATTTACACCATTGCTCTGTGGAGTGAGTTGATTCAGTTGACTCAGTGCAAGCTTCGTAGCTTTGGATGAAGTGAAATGTAATTTTTAGTGGGTATCAGAAGCCAGTGCTGTGATTTAGCTGATAAGTTTGTGCTCAATAAAGAGGAGAAAAAGTCAAATCAGATTTAATTTACTTTTACAGTGAGGAGTGAGGACACTGAAGCAGTAATATCTGGTATTACAAGGATGTTTAGACCTCAGAATAGAACACAGTAAGGGCCCAGAAGTGCTAAATTGGCAAGCAGGTATGTTGTTGTGAAGATAATATGGTGCAAAACCCTTTGATACCAAGACAGTAGCTTTGAATTTGATTCCTGCTGCAACAGGAAACTAGTGGACTGACCTTAGTGGGGGGTTAATTCGTGAGGTTAGGAACTAACCGGCTGTAGAACTCAGAATAATCTTTCGAGATGGTATCTCATACAAAGGCCGAGCAGCATGAATTGAGTTGCACAGGATTCTCTGATCAGAAATGGTCAACCTTTTCTGATGTTGGAGAGAAGAAATCAGTAGAATTTGGTGGTGTGTTCCTAGAGGTTAAGAACAACATCTTAAATCACACCCAGATTCTTTGAGAGAGATGTTTCCTTCATGTAATATATATAAAAGTGATGAGAAGTCATGAAATCTGATCTTTACTAATAATAAGCCCAATAATTTACTATAAAAGGAGACCAAGAGTCGAGCAAGTACTGACCCCTGAGGGACTCCAGTAGTAAGGCTGTGAAATGATAAACCTGAATGTCTCCAAGCTGTGTAGCAGGGTCAATCCTGCAAATACAATGAGCACCAAGTGCATTAGCGTGAAAGTGAGGATGTAGACAGATCGAGAAATTCTCTCTGGCTTTGTGTGAAACTTGAAACAGCGACTGCAAGGAAGGAAATCTCCATAAAATACACGAAATTGTATACATACTTTGTTGCATCCAAGGGATCTTTTTGCTCCAGATATAAAGACAGCTGTGCCAAAACTGCATGTTGCAATAGGAATTGAACAGGAATGAAAAGAGAGAAACAGGTCTGTAGTTAGTAATATTAATAGGATTAAGCAGGTGCTTCCTGAGGAGATGTGTAAGGCAAGCAGATCTGAAGATTGGGGGTTAAAGTAGAGAACAATTTACGTGAGATGCATGTGCTGATTTGCAAGATTTAAAACCGTCACATGCCTTTCTTCCTCCCATCCGCTCAAACGAGTAAGTAGCTGTTTAACCCCTTAAGCTATCAGCTTATTATTCAGTTAATCATCCTGAAGCATATTACTCGGTAACTACCATGAATTAAAACAGTAAAATTAATAGAAAGCAGTTACAAGTGTGAGGAATGTAAGTCTGGATCCACCAATGAGTCCTGAGAGGTTAAGAGTATCAATACTACAAAACTGGGGCTCTGTGTTAAATAAATCTAAAATTGAGATCCACTTCATGGCAGTATTGCAAACTGCAGTATTTCAAAGGCTATGAAATGTTACGATTATAGCAGGTCTAGACACACAATATCTTTCTAACGATCAAATAACCAAAAATATAAAATACATGTTCTGTGAAAGAACTAGATCTTTGTGGTTTATGTCTAATTAGTCTCTAAATTAGCGCTTTAGTAAAAGCAGTTTCAACTAGAGGCTAAGCCTATTAAGCCTTTAGCTGGTTTAGACTATAAGTTGTGAGCAACAAAGGCCTAATTGATGTGATCAAGATCTAGGCATTTTCCAGTTAGATCTGAATGGGTAGAAAGTGTTCTGAACGTTTCTCAATTGAAGTGTACTTACATTGTTCCTTAGATACTGCCTTAGATTTTCTTCTTGGCATTCATTTAAAATGAAGAAATTTTTTTGTAGGACCAGAAATGCTGATTACAGAGTTATGCAGTGTGCATAAGAGTGATGATTGTATTTTCACTGTTGTCAAGAGTTACGTGAGATTTGGAGGGTCAATGTCTTTTGACAATTTTGATACTCTTGCTGTATCTCCACACCTTGGATGCCACTCATCATGGGAGAAGAGTAGTGAACTTTAGTGCCCTAAACAACTGTTTCCTCTGTTAACCTGTTACAGAGACAGACAGACAGACAGACAGACAGACAGACAGACAGAAGGGTTTCACAGAGAGATAAAGAGGAGGTCATGCTGAGGGGACACACAACACACAATCCAGTCTCAAATGGTGATCACAGTTATTCTGAAGGGACGCAGCAAAGTTTGTTGGTTCTCTGTTGCCCCCTGCTGGACATGACTTGAGAGGCAACTCTCATGCTCATCACAGTGCAACTGTCCAACAGATTAAGGCAGGTACAAGCACAAGGTTCACATAAGTGCTTACTGTAACTCTAATAGCTTACACACCTTACTGAGCAAACAAAGTTATATTGCATGGCTGCAAAAACTAATTGAAACTAGTAATAATATTCAGCTTAATAAATCATGAATCATTTAAAGTGTAAAACATACGTATAATGAAACAGCAACAAACATCACACTCAGTGTAATCTCGAAATAACTCATCATTATAGAGCAAAACATACAGAGCACCATGTGATCCTGAATTAACCAGCCCAATTATGATCTGACAAACAGTACCTGTATAGGCTCTCCATCTGTATTTACATCCCAAATAACATGCTGAAGCGAGTTAACAAAGCGTGATAAACCTTATTTAGATTATAGCACACAATAGCAGGTGGAAAAAACTCCATTTTCTAGTCTGGGTAATGTTGTTGATAGCTACACTGTAATATTTCATACTAATAATATATCAGATAGTTTCCATTGACCTTTTCTCAAGCTAAACAAGCTGAGTCTGCGATTCACTCCTCCTCAGTCATTTCAGCTCAGTGCAAGGAACACTTATCATCCACTTTATGAATCTCTGCACTAGTGAGAACATGTGTGTGTGTAGGTGTGTGGGTGTGTGAGCGTGGGTGTGTGTGGTGCATGAGTGAGCATCATTCACTGTAATTAATCACAATACAGCTTATTTCACTCCAGAGAAATGAGGAAAGTATGGTGCTGTCTCAGTCACCACATGCTTGATCTGTTCAAGGACATCCGAAGACTTGCATATGTTTAAAACAACGTAAACAGGATGTTATCCTGATGATATTTCTGTTCATGTTGTTTCGTTTTAAGCACACGAACAAACGAAGTGCTCTCTGACCAAACAGAAAAAGGAAAGTCTTCTTCATTGCATGTCAAGAATAATTTAAGAAGCATTTGCACATTGCACCTTGTTACTTCAATTGAACTACATTGTGACAGTTTCATAAAATTTTTACACTGTAAGGCTTCGCGGCTTAATGAAGACGACTGCAAAGAGCCAAAAACCTTAATCAGATTCACAGCTTATCCTCCCACCAGGCACTGAATGAGAAATATGAATAAACCATAAAGCACACAATGAGAGTGTATGCAGCATCCTGCTAAGCTTGTCTGCCAGCTTGAGATCATTCTGATCCAGCGGCTGCCCATAAAAGAAACTATTATTACATCAGGAGGCATTCAACAACCCAGATTATCACCTAGGAGCTTTTCAATTAATAAGCTAAATGGATTATATTATAATAGGCTACCTACTGTCCCTACTAACCGCTAAATTCCTACAAATTATACATCTATATAGAATTATTACATATAAAACCTAACTTTTTTCCTCTTTAACACAAATTGCACAAATGATTATAAGTTCAAGCCAATTGTTTCTTTTTTACCTAAATTGCTATATACACCTGCTATATACAAAGTTATTACACATACTGGGAATAATAGGACTCAAATTCATTCTGACTTGGGATGCAAATACAGCTGTGAGTAGTGGGATATTGTGCTGAATCTTTGATGGACGAAGCAGGTGGAAACCTACTTTATGCTTTCTGTTGCAGATCAGATCTTGTCAGTGTAATAGCAGTAGTATTGTGAGATATGGCATTGTGAGTGAACTGTGTTAGATTTATACAGTTATTTATTAATTAATCTTTAGTAACTACTTTATCCTGGTCAAAGTGGTTCAAAAGCCTATTCCATGCTAAATGGGAATATATTCACCATCCACCATCCAGTATATTTTTTTGGGGAAAGTAGAGAACTCCTGAGGTAGCCCTAGCTGACACATAGTGAACATGTGAAAGTCTGTACACTAACCCGAGCTGGAGTTCATCCCTGGAGCTGTGATGTGCAACCCACAGTCTACGCTTAAATCTAATAAACAAAGAAAACTTTAAGTGTTGGGGGGCACGATGGCTTGGTGGCTTGGTGGTTGGCACGTTTGCCTCACACCCCCAGAGTTGGGGGTTCGATTCCCGCCTCCGCCGTGTGTGGAGTGCATGTTCTCCCCGTGCCTTGGGGGTTTCCTCCAGGTTCTCTGGTTTCCTCCCCCAGTCCAAAGACATGCCTTGTAGGTTGATTGGTGTCTCTAAATTGTCCATTGTGAGTGAGTGAGTGAATGAATGAGTGTGTGTGCGCCCTGCGATGGGTTGGCACTCCGTCCAGGGTGTATCCTGCCTTGATGCCCAATGACGCCTGAGATAGGCACAGGCTCCCCATGACCTGAGAATAGATCAGATAAGCGCTAGACAAAGAATGAATGAATGAATGAATGAATGAACTTTAAGTGTTTGACAGAGACCTAAAAAAAATCTTTGAAACACTATGAATGTCATCACTATAATAAATTATGAACACGCTCCTGTCAGGTTATAATGCATTTACACAACATCATTCACCTTGTTATAAGTGTTTATGAAAATGCATTACACTTTATAGCAAAGTGCATTGAATGTCTTGTATAATAAACAATTAACCTGATGCTTTATATACAATATTCATAACACCTTATATCACAAAGCCACACTGACGTATGAATGCATTGTAACATGGTTAGACATTTATTCACAAGTCTTTGTTTATATGGCCTTCATAGAAAGTTCTGCCACAAACTCATATAAGCTACAGACTAAAGCCTTCTGTAAGTTAAGTAAGAAATAGTGTTACATGATCCTAACTTGTGCAGATATCCCAAAGACAGCTATATCTCCTCTCTCTCTCTCAGCCAGCCCATACAGAAAGAACCAAATCTGAATTGTAAACTCCAGCAAAAGCAGGAAATCTGTATTGACTTGATAGTGCATGACTTGGATAAAACCCTCCTCTATCGTGCTGACGCTATTATCCTGTTATGGACCACTGGCTTAATCTGCACAAAGACAGGACAAAAATGATAGGAAAGAAACTCTAGGAAAAACTCTCCAAGTACACTGTCAGTATATGAAGGTGTTGGGATAAAGAAGCACACTTTACATTCGATTCACATTGTAGAGTTGGAGTAAGGAGATAAGCTTTAAACAGGCAAAGTCTTAAACGAAGATCTGTTTTAGAAACTTTAGGAAGAATCTGCAAGAATGGTTTTATATTAAATTGATGTATTAATATAATGTGACAAGATTCTGATTTTTTTTTTAACGCAAAGTGCTAACAGCTTTAATAATATGTTTTCATAACATAAAGCCTGGTTTGGATTTAGGCAGCATTTACAGGTGCATCTCAATAAATTAGAATGTCGTGGAAAAGTTCATTTATTTCAGTAATTCAACTCAAATTGTGAAACTCGTGTATTAAATAAATTCAATGCACACAGACTGAAGTAGTTTAAGTCTTTGGTTCTTTTAATTGTGATGATTTTGTCTCACATTTAATTTATTGACATGCACCTGTATTTCCTATTAAGGCATATTGTAATCATTGTACAGTCGATCTATAAATACAAATTCTTTTCTCTGTTATCAATCATTTAATGCATCTTAACATTTGTAATTATTAATGGCATGTCATACGTCTATTAGTAGAAGTCAAGACAACTGGACCTGAGTTATAATCCTAAACATAACACTGGCACGTAATGTCACTGAGGTACCATTTTTTAATAAGGAATTAACAAGTTCATATTTCAAAGCTACATGACCACAAACTATGCAACTCAAACCCTTGTGTTAATATACTGCAGGAAATTAATACTTAATAACCTCCAGTTAATTATCAGGCAGGAATGCGTGTAATATTATTATGTCATTTCCATAGTCAGGTACCTCTGGTCACAATAGTCTAATTCAATAGATTTCTTTGTGGCTCATGGCTTTAATGTGTTCATTTCATCACAAATAGCCAACATGTCACCAAAATGGTTCTGTGGAATCATTGCTGTAGTTTTAATGGTCAGAGTTTTGAGATTTGATGAGGATTAGTTGAGTTGCTGGAGATGATGTGACCCCAGAGTCTGAGCCGACTGACCCCTCCATCAGGAGCAATTACGAGCCTTACATGACTTGCACTCCCACATTGCAGCACACACTCTCCAGAGTAGAAGTGCCTGTAGTGAGGCTTCAGCTAAGGAAAGAAAAAGAAAGCAATCATACTCACAAGGAGAAAGTGGATGTATTTTAACACCAATTCCAGTATTGAAGCACTGCATGTAAAAAGTGTCATGCAATTCAACGCTTCAATATAGAAAATATGTTTATAATGCAATATGATATGTGCACACTGTCAAGACAGATAGATTACTTTCTGAGGAAGAAGAAGCATTTTCCATGTGGGGCCTTTGTCACTGCTCCACTTGCGCCTTATATAGGTTTGCTCCTCCTCTGGAGTTAAACTACATGCTTCAATTTTACACCAGTCAGGAAAATTACCTAAAGATTTAAGAGGATATGAACATACATGTGTTATATGTTATTTTGATTTATGTAATGCTTATGTAATAGTAAAATCCACCTGCTATTTTGGTGTACCTTTAAAATGATTGGTGTCTATCTCAATTCTGCTGATCACACCAGGATGCCCAAGTCTGAAGATGGCCCACTCAAATCCAGGGACCTGTAAGATGCCCTTCTCGTCCATCTAAGTGAGTACGTATGTAGGATAAGATCAGTAAAATTATACAGTCCCCTCCAAAAGGCTGTTTCTGGAACAGGGTCATCTTTATTGACGCTGTATCTCATGATGGTAGCATTCAGAATGCATTCAGAAGTCTACAGAAACATTTTGCCTGCCAGTTTAAAGAGAAATGCATCCAATCTAATTGAGAGGAACTTCATTATGCAGTAAGACAGTCACCCAAAACACAGTGCCAACATAACAAAGGACTTCATCAGGGGGATAAAGTGGAAGGTTTTAGACTGGCCAATTCAATCACCAGACTTTAAACCAATTAAGCATGCATTTCACCTCGTACTGAAAGGAGAAACTCTCACAAAACAAACAACTCAAAGCAGCTGCAATACAAGCCTGAAAAAGCATTACAAAATATGAATGCAACAGTTGGGGATAGCACTGCGTCACTCACCTGATTTAGTTATTTGCAAGTAAACAAATACAATTACATGTATATTTTTAAGTGCTGTTTGTTAAGACTCTGTTCCAATACTTTTGCCCATCCAAAAAAATAAGAACAGTCTGTTACCAACAGTTCTAATTTGTTCAATACATCTAGATGTAAATATCAGGAAATGAAAGCTGATCTATCCGATTTGCCACCTCGTGCTCATCTACTGATCTCCAACTCAAATGGCTTCACTGAATAGCAATAGCAAACAAATTGGCCTTGCTGTTCCAATACTTTTGAAGCATTATGTACTTAGTCAGAGTCATAGTGGATTCAGAGCTTAGCCCAAGAACACAGATTACACTGCAGATGGGATGCCGGTTCATTAAAAAGGCACCATTCACACACACATCCACACATTCATTCATACCTAGGGCCAATTATTATAAAAATTATTAGCAGTAATAATAGTAGCAGCAGTAATGAAAGAATATTATTATACTTTCAACACTTTGGGACGATCCAGGCGTCGTGCTGTTTCCCACCCATCAGCCATGCTGTCAGCCCGTCCCAAACCTGCAAAAGTGTAAAAACTTGTAAGTTTTCCTCACAGCATTTTTACATTGCCACACCATATTATCCATTAACAAGCTCTTAATGTATTCAAATCACACTAGTGAGCAAAGTGACCTCCTGTTTTATAAAGCTTCTTCTTAACATCAGAAAAGGGAGAAGCAATGCGTTCTCTGCAATCACTAAAGAATCTAGTACCTATCATGTTGCGTGGGTGACCAAAATGTGCATCGCTGTAACCCACACACACTCCACCATTGACCAGTGTGACAAGATCCATTTCCTCCTGACTGGATACACTAGACCAGTTTCTTTGTCCAACTCCGTACACTCGCAATCTTGCAATACCTCCATCTGAAAACAGTTCAGATAAATTGTTTAGTACTCCGTTTAATTAGTGTACTGTTTTTTTTAAAGTGATTTGACATTGAGTGTGTACATTACCAGGGTACATGTTCAGGCGGATGTGGGTGACTCGATGGGGGTAGGTGACACTGAAAAAGTTGTGGCAGGAATCAGAGTATCCAGGCCTCAGCATTGTCACTGGTACAATCTCCTCCCAGCTCGCTGAGTGAAGCTGTCAGTCACAAAGATTGGATTTGACTCCATTTTGAAAGCACTGAGACAGTTTAGTTAGTAGTAGACAATAAATTACCTGAGCCACAGCTTCAAACTGGCTCTCTGAAGCAGCCATACCTGTACGGTCTCCCTCAAAAACCAAAGACGGTAACGGCAGTCCATCTGAATCAAACACATGAGGCATAAATGAGCTTGTTTATTCTTCTGTTCTGAAATCTTTTGTTCTGAAATCAGAGTTTATGTTGACGGTACTCAGTCTGTGACCTAGTGAACCAGTATCAATGTATGCATTGATAGGAACTTTAAAAGCACATCTGTAAGTCGCTCTGAAATAGAAGTGGATATTGTTGAAAACCTTGTTCTGCTTTCTGCCTTATTCTTGCCATACTGAAAAGAAACTGGAATATTTTGTTTTACATTTATTTTAATTAATTTGTCCATTTTATTGTTGCTTACTGCATCCTATCAAGTCACCATGCTGCTGCCATCATGACTGCTCTGACCATATTTTGTTTGTTTTTGCTTATTTTTTGCACTTTTCCTTACTCTAACCTCTTTTTCTTTCAATCACAGCCATCACCAGATTTGACAGAAACACTACACATACTTTCTTCCCTTTCCCACTTCTATTGGTATTTTTGGTAAAATATTATTCTTTATTTTTGCTCATTGATTCTTTTTTTTTTATATATAGATAGTTAAAAAGCATGTCATTACTTTCCCATACTGTCTATGGTTGTGTATGTCTACCGCTTATCCGATATATTCTCGGGTTACGGGGAGCCTGATCTCAGGCGTCATTGGGCATCAAGGCAGGATACACCCTGGACAGAGTGCCATCGCAGGGCATACACACACTCTCATGCAATCACACACTATGGACAAATTAGGGATGTCAATCAACCTACAATGCATGTCTTTGGACTGGGGGAGGAAACCGGAGTACCTGGAGGAAACCCCCAAGGCACGGGGAGAACATGCAAACTCCACACACACAGCAGAGATGGGAATCAAACCCCCAACCCTGGAGGTGTGAGGCAAACGTGCTAACCACCAAGCCACTGTGCCCTCACTGGTTGTGTATGTGACAAATAAAATTTGAAACTGAATTAGACTTCATCAGAGAATTTGCACTCCAATTCCCAAGATTCACTGTGGCCTACAAACACCACAGCACCTGACTCCTGTTTCCCAGACTGCATACTCACTTCCTCATTCACAGTCACGGGCCTACCGGTCACTATCACCTGTTTCCACTTTCACATTTACCCACAGCCACCTTTAAAAGTCACTGATACACTCGCTGATATTGTAAAGTATACAGCCACTGTGCCTTGCCTGTCATGACCAAACCTTTATTCACTGATTGTCTCTCTGGCTTTTGATATCACTTAGTTTTCTCGACTTGCTCTTGTCTGCCCTATTCCAAGCTGTTTGCTGATCGCCTGACTCGTGCCTGTTGTTTTGACCTTGAGTATTGATTTGGATGCTGTGCCTTTGTGTTAAAAAAACTGCTTTACCTGCAGCTGCATCTGTCTCATCCTGTTTGTCATAGCACATCCTAACAGTTTGCTGTCTGTTCCTTCAATTAGTCTCAGGTTTTGCCTGAGAAATCGATTACAAGGCAATTGATTGATGTAACATTGTAACAATAGAACAGTATTGTGATTTTATATTGCTACAGCAGTTTCAACAAGAATTTGGACATACTGAATGCGGGTGGGAAAAAAGCACAGCTATATCTTTTTGTCCCTCAATTTGCTTCAATTATAGCTGTATACCACCACCTAGTGCACAGATCCCAAACTCACAAACCACAGGCCAAATGTTGTCTGTTACCTCAATCTATACTGTCTCTATAAACCTACAAAAAAAATAATGCATAATAAAGTGGTCCATAGTGGAGTACTAGCTAATTGTCCACAGCAGAGCTGTAATTTCCAAAGGTCACAGACAAACATGTAACTGCTTTAGATGTGAAGATACACCGATCATCCATAACATTATGACCAACTGTCTAATGTTCTGTTGGTCCACCTTTTCCTGCCAAAACAGCCCTGACCCTTTGAGGCATGGACTCCACTAGATCGCTGAAGGTGTGCTGTGGTATCTGGCACCAAGATGTTAGCAGCAGATCCTTTAAGTTGCGAGGTGGGGTCTCCATGCATCAGACTTGTTTGTTCAGCACATCCCACAGATGCTCGATTGGATTGAGATCTGGGGAATTTGGAGGCAAGATCAATACCTCAAATTGTTGTTGTGCTCATCAAACCATTCCTGAACCCTTTCTGCTTTGTGGCATGGTGCATTATCCTGCTGAAAGAGGCCACGGCTATCAGGGAATGCCATTTCCATGAAAGGGTGTACATGGTCTGCAACAATGCTTAGGTAGGTGTTTCACTTTATCTGTCAGTGGTCATAATATTAAAGCTGATCGGTGTACGTTAGTTTCACATAAAATATGACATACATATAATAATTTCCAAACATTTCCTTTCAGTATCTGAATACATTTAAAAGCATCAACATGTTTACTTCCACTGGAGTATATCTTTGCCTGGATATTTCCACTATTACTCGAGTGAACAATTTGTCACTTTATATACTGTACTTTCCACTTTACACCCCAGTACTTTTTCCACCCCTGATCATGACCTGTTCATGATCAGATTAGAGAATAATCACATTTATAATAACACATGAAAATGATTCGGCTCAGTGAGAGGTGCCAGCGTCAATGTGGCCTGGGCAATATTTGATTTTCACACGTGATGCCTACAAATATGGATTTTGCTGTTTTCACTGAGTGATGCGTATGTGTGTGCATTTTAAGAAAGGGCTTAGTCAGATATATCATTTGGTCCATGGTGGCCAATCTAATCCTCAAAGGGCTGGTTTGGGTGCAGGTTTTCATTTTAACCAAAAAGAAGCCACACCTGAGTCTACTGAAAGCCAAGATGTACTGATTAAACAAGTGGAATAAAGTGTGGCTCTGATTTGTTTGGAATGAAAACCTGCACACACACCAACTTTTTATGACTCAGACTGGACAGCCCTGATCTAGGCACTTAAAACTTAATGATGATAAATGCCATGCATTGTTGATATTGTAACTGAACAATCCTTTAAATTGTAATGTATGTTAAGACACAGGTATTAATTTGTACTTTCATAACATTCATACTTTAATACATTTAATACTGTGTCATACTTAAATATTCGCTACACAGCTTCTGGTTACAGACCCTTACATACCAAGACAGGCAGCCTGAATAGAAATGGAAGGCGCGTAGTTTCCTGTGAAGAACGACGTGTCCACATCAAAGCCGTGAATGACCCCAGGAACTCCCAACTGCACAATGCACCAATCGTGACCTTTAGCACAAGACAAAAGAAAGTGTACGGTGCATTGTTCATGAGATCAATACGTGACTTTTGAGCAGACAGGAGTTTTGAGGATCATGAGTCAGTCCCTCATAACCAGGTCAGATAGCCTTGTCCAGTAGCCATACTTCAAACAGCTCTTTTCCTTCCCGTCATTTTATTGATCATGTGGAGCAGATAGATGATGGTTCTTAGTGAAGGTGGTCCACACTACGCATTCTCATCAAAGCCATAAAGTAGATCAATGCCAAGGTCGGAAATAAGAACTTGCTGTCTGAGAGATTAAAGTTGGCCAAGTGAGATTTTTTAAAGAAATGGATTGTTACCTGGTATTCTTTTCCTTCTTGTTTCCCAACCGTCCATCCATTTCCCAAACTCTGTGAAAGCTGAGGGAAGGAACTCTGCAGGCCCCCTCTTTAAAGCAGTTTCCCAATATTAAAGCAACAATTAAGAGAAACATAAATTTAGAATAAAATTAAGATTTGCACATAAGAGAACATCCTGAAACATGTAAGAGTAAAAACTGACTGGTCCTTTGACGCTGTACCTTTAAGAGATTTCGAGCAGGAGCAAACCACTCATCTGTTGCAAAAATCATCTAGAATAACAAATAGAGTAGCAATTTAAGCACAGGACCAAGCTCACAAAAATTCAGGCAGTTGAATGACATTAATTACAGTTATTGAGAGAAGCTCAGCGTGCTGTGGTCAGTTTTCACCTTTCCTCCTGCTGTTTCACACGCAAGATTATTAAACTGCACAAAATCTGGTTGACCGGAGTTCAATTTCACAGCTGATCGGTTTGCCATCCTTAATGTGAAATGCTTTAAAAAACTCTTGTAAGCCCTCGAGGACTGGCTGAAAAGAAAACGCTTCTTTCTCGTCGTACTGAGTTGTGTGTTTACTAAAAAGGTCGAACAGAGCAAAGTACACATTCAGAGCAGTGTCACTGGTGTTGCTTTAAAAAAAAAAAAAAAAAAACATAGTAGAGACCAGAGTGCAGTTTACCTAAAGTTTATATATTAGTTATTTAATATATAGGACTTCATTGAGTGAGGGAATAAAGCATCATTTTCTTAAATATCATTATCTTCTGTAAAACAATAACATCGAATGATGTGTTAAATAAAATATTTATTACATCATACTGAATATTGTACATTTTCTATGTACTTGTATTGAATACATCAAGAGTGTCCAATATTATCAGCAAAGGGCGTGTGTGGGTACAGGTTTTCATACCAATCAAGCAGAAGCCACACCTGATTCCACCTGTTTAATAAGATGACCTTGACTTTCAATAGACTCAGGTGTGGCTTCATGCTTCTGGTTTGGAATGAAAACCTACACCCACACCAGCCCTTTATGGAAAGGACTGGACACCCCTGGAATACACGATGCATCCTTTTCTCTAATATACTCCTTAGTGGAATAATCCATTTTAATGAAGTCAGGGAACACATTTTCAAGCATTAGAATGGGACTAATATATAAAAAATAATTCATATTGATATAAATTTATTATGTGGGCATGGTGGCTTAGTAGATTCCCACCTCCACCCTCTGTGTGAGGAGTTTGCATGTTCTCACTTCGTGTCAGGAGTTTTTTCTGGGTACTCTAGTATACTCCCCCAGTCCAATTACATGTGTTACAAGCTGATTGGTATCTCTAAATTATCTGTAGTTTGTGTGATTGTGCTCTGCAATGGGTTGGCATCCCATACATTGTGTTCACTGCCTTGAACTGTCCCCAGGGATAAACTCTAGGTTCAGCGCAACACTGTGTAAGATGAGCAGTTCAGAAAATGGAACTGATGGATGGATGGATGGATGGATGGATGTATGGATTTATTGTTGCAAGTGAACTGCATGCAATCTTATACCTGCCTGAGACTCCTTAGTGGTTTAAACCATTACAATAAACCCAGAATAATGATTGTAATGATTGTATTTCTACACTTTTATCATAATTAAAGGCACAAGAATCTATGAGTATGTCATATGTCAGCTAGTAAACTCTCAATCTCATACTTATCACAGAAAAAATTAGGATTTCAGTATCTGGGCCTCGATTTGCTCATTCATTAATAATGAGTTTCCACATATTTTACTTTACAATAGTGTTCCAGATCATCAGTACCTCATGAACAATGCAGAAACAACTTGTTGTTTTCTTGCTGTTTGTAAAATATTTTCTGTTATTTAGAGTAAAGTGACATGCAACTATTCTTATTTGGAGCCACTGCAGGGCATATAGTAGAGCTGTCAAAGTACTAGTCGAAATTACATAAACGCTGCATCGTCACCTGCACGGCCTGTGTGAAAGTGCTTTGCTGGATCCTTAGAAGCATTAGAAAGGACGTGGTAGCTAAGTGGACTACTGATTAGAAGGTTGAGAGTTTGCGTCCCAGGTCCACCAAGCCACCACTGCATTCACTCCTTGAGCAAGGCCCTTAACCCTCAAGTGCTCAATTGTATAAAATGAAATAAGTTGTTCTGAATAAGAGTATCCGCCAAATGCTGTAAATGTAATTGTGCTCACACTTGTGTTAAACAGCAGATGAGATGGAAGTGCTGGGATTAGGGGACAATCTGGTGTTTATTTGTGTCATGGTTTTACTTCACAAACTTTGCTGAGGGCAGCTTGGTTCTTCTTTACTGAAACTATAGTGACTGTATCCATAACCTGACCAAAATATGTAGAACACATTTACAGTGTCTGTAAATATCTCTGATATGATGGCTGAATATGTCATCCTGCACTGTGTAGACTGACATGACTAAATGATTAATGGACTCATCATCTGAGAAGCCAAGGGTGATGGGATACAAGATAGCAGCGGGTGCTTTGCTGAAGTCATACACAAGATGATGCCAGACTTGTCTTTTTCCTCTCAGTGCTATACAAAGGGACTGCACACACACTTCTCCCAGCAGTTAGTTTTATGAACCGAGAGTTCGGACATAACTTCAAAACTACAGCATTTTTCATCTGTACCATTTCTGAGAAGCATCCGGACACTTCCAGAGATGATCAACATTCATTCATTCATTGTCTACCGCTTATCCGAACTATTCTCGGGTCACGGGGAGCCTGTGCCTATCTCAGGCGTCATTGGGCATCAAGGCAGGATATACCCTGGACGGAGTGCCAACCCATCACAGGGTACACACACACACACACACACACAAAATGCACACTCTCATGCAATCACACACTACGGACAATTTAGAGATGCCAATCAACCTACAACGCATGTCTTTGGACCGGGGGAGGAAACCGGAGTACCCAGAGGAAACCCCCGAGGCACGGGGAGAACATGCAAACTCCACACACACGGCGGAGGCGGGAATCGAACCCCCAACCCTGGAGGTGTGATGCAAATGTGCTAACCACTAAGCCACCGTGCCCCCCCCCATTATCAACATTAATATCTTAATTGTTGTTTTAATCAAATCAATGAAACACTTTTTTATGTTTCATTATTCTTCGATATATGAAAGGGAACCGTAGTACATACAATCACCCAATCTTACTCTTTTTGGTTTCTAATACAGTAGTCAGTAAAGACAAGCTGTTACTGTTTTGGGGATAGATGGACTAAAGGGCATGGACCCCTGTGGTTGTTTAAAGCTCACTATGATTTCTGATTGGTTCTGGACATTCCCAGCATATTTCAGTACATTGTCTTAATCATCCTTGGCCAGCTGGTGTTCAGTTAGGCCTTGTGGTTTTTTTTAACATTACTTAGTAAGACTTTTTGGCCAGTATCACAGCAACACTTGACTTTTGGAGCTTCCAGTGTACATCAAGTTGTTGATGGCTTAGACGCAGACTACTCCAGACAAACAAGTGCCCCAGTGTGCTGCACTCAGTGAACACAGGTTCAATTTTCAGCAACAATTTTTTCTACAATTTTAAGGGATCAAGATGCCAAATGTCGACTACTATAAGCACCAAGTCAGCCTTGAGCTTGTCTCAGACTTATAAAAGACTTCACTTATGGCTGCAGAATCCTTTCCTTGAAATGTGAAGTAAAGGAAAGCCAAGCTGTCACCTTAAGACTCTTCAGAATTGCAAGCCAAATCCGGATATGAATGGCCTTCCTGATTAACGCAGCCCTAAAGATCCATAAACTCAGAAGCAAGAGATATAAATGTGATTTGTTTATTTATTTATTTATTTTTATAAAATCTGTTACACTTGGCTCCATGTCTTCGTTTAAACATAGTGAGCGTCTTTATAACAGCACACACCCCTTTGCTTTCATGATGTCCTGGTGCCTGATGATCTTGTGAAAATTATACAGTGACTCCTTTACCTGAAATGGGTTAAAACAGGTCTTCTGATTTCCCATCTGCAGTGGAAATCTTCCCATTTGCAAAAAGAGGTGTTCAGTTCAAATATCACTGCAATAACCAAAATGGTCTGAAAGCTGGTTTGTTTTGATCACTTTGTTTTGAGGTGTTTGTCATCTGTATCACATCGTGTCATTCAGTGAATTCTGATGATGCACTTTCCTAAGCAACTGAGAAACTTATTGATAACTGCCATCATAACATCTAGCAAGCTGACATCCATACAAACTCAACACTTACCATGTAGTATATATCAAAAATAATCTGACTTGCTTCAGTGCACACACGATATTTAAATCACATAAGCATGCAATTATCTAGATCTTGATTTACATTTAGCCATTTCACTATATAAATGCTTTATTACCCAGACAACCTTAACATTTTGTTGCTTAACTCACACCTGAAGAGGTACTACACTGCACTGCTGTTAATAAATTAGAAAGCACACTAATCTGTAGCAAGTGATATAAGCTAAATAACCGAAAACATAGTGCTTTAATCAGTTATTAGGTGTGGCCCCAATAAAAGTGTCATTTTGTAAATCAGTGGCAAATTCTTATCAAGAAACCTGTTACATGGATGACAATCACTCCCAACCGTATCCATTCTCCAGACTGCGCCACTATACAGCTGTCTGTTATCATACAAGGTCAATTTTCCCCCAACAAAAACATCAACCTCCAACATTATGCGCTACATGGCCAACCGTTTGTGGATAACTGACCATTATTATTCCCTTGTGTATTCTGAACACCCCATTTCAGATTTAGTGCCCCTTTTGCAACTATAATAAATCTAGAGGAAAGTCTTCTCAGAATAGAGGTTAAGAGTGTGGCAACGGGCAGTTTGTTCACCCCAACTTTAGCCTTACAGACTTTCTAGATCTCACCCTATACATAGTCATTGTTATGCTCGAACAGGTTTGGGTCTCTTGTCTTCCAGTAAAGAGATAATGATACAGCATAAAAACTTTTAGACAAGGGATCACCAATCTTACTCAGTGTGGCTGTAGTCTTTTATTCCAACTAAACGGGAGCCACACCTGATTCCACTTGTTTAATAAGCAGGTCTCCAAACAAGTGTCATCTGCTTGGCTGGTGTGAAATCCTGCAGCCATAACTGAAGATTAGACTACTGTGTGGTTCCAACATTTTAGCGAGTTAGGGGACAACCCACATATTACATTAGGGCCAAATACATGTGGACAACTAGCTATTCTAGTGTACCAACAGATGGAAAAATACTATGCATCTTACAGCCAAAATAATTTCCTAGCTCACAGGTTGAGATCAGAAGCATAGCATTTGATGCAGTGAAGTCATTGCACATTAAGAATCAACACAGGCGCATATGATGGTAAACAAATTTATTCTGCCATCTGCACTTTACAGTTGGAATTCTGGAAATTCAAATACAACATCTTTGCCTGTAAGCTTCTTGTAGACACCAGCAAAGGTCTCAACCTGGAAAAGATTTTACAGAGAATTAGACAGTGCACCAAACAGTGCAAGCAATTAAATGCATGTAGAAATTAAAGTACACAAGTCACAAAGCTACATAATCAAATTAAACTGATGGTTTGTCTACCCCAAATCATTTTCACTTAGACTGTAGTCAGCAATATTAATAAAAGTTGTGTTTAACTAATTATGACCAAGTTCACACCTAAAATTCAAGCCACTAAATAATTTGTAGAACTATTGCTTAATCTGTATCTACAAGAGAAATAATGTGCACTGCATGGTTTACCTCCCCAGTAACGGCCATGAGGCTCTGGGAAGACCTAGGAATATACAGGACGCCGTCCACATCAGCTGAAAGCCGGGGACATGCATGCTATCCAACGTCGTGGAACGGGACTGTACGTCATGGCACCTAAGTGCTACGCTCCCATACGCCACACGGACAGAGCCATATGAGGAGTGACTCACAGGATGCCCACGTTGGTTGGATTGACAATAGAACTAGCACTTACTTTGTGTTCGACATTGTTTTGCTGTGCCTTGTCAAGGTGGACCTTGATGAGCCGACTACTGTCCAGTTTCACGCGAATCCTCTTGCCAACAATCTCACTGGGGTAGACCAGGTCTTCAAGGATGGCATCGTGCACGGCAGTAAGAGTTCGGCTACAGAACAGAAATACAATTGATACTCATGATCTTTTTGAAATTCTATTAAACTACACAGTAACTCATCCTAAAGTATGCCTGTGCTGAAAACTCATTTATGGTAGCAACCAACCTGCAAAACTCAATTCTGATTATACATGAAGGTACTTTGGATTAATCGCATAACTAACTTCACACCTTTTCATTTGAAGCAGCCATAGCAATGTACACAAAAAGTTATTCAGGGAAGATTGGAGTTCATTTTAAGGTGAAGAAATACTTTACTATTAAATGTAGAAATGGTGCTAGAAGGCCAACTCATCCAGTAAATGTTCATGAACAAAATAATTTGAATTGTCATGGTACATTAAAAGTGTTGGGCATTTTTAATTTCCAGATTGCATGTCATGTATAGCTGTGGGTGGTATGACAATCCACTATACCAGTCATAACTTTTCATAAGATATAGGTTTTATGGAGCACTTGCATGTGGGAAAAATTACATATATTTAACACAATGAAAGTTACATTTGCATTGTGGTCACATCTGTCACTAACTGGGCTGAACAGAACTCAAAAGCAACTGCTAGTAAATGTATTAACTTAAAAAAAAATTTTTTTTTATAAATAAAAATCACTCCTCATACCAGTTTTTATAATGCAGTGATGTTTATAACCCAAAGACATGCACGAATCAGTATTTTTAAACACATTGTGATGGGAAAAGATGCACATTCAATGTAGCCTGAATTATTATTTGTTCAATTATGCTTGGGTTTAGCATAAAAGCTTAACAAGCTTTTGTTCATTATTTTCACAATCAATAATCATTTGGTTTGCCTCAATACTTTTTCCCCTAAGCATTCAATCAGAAATTAGACTTTGAGGAATATATGAATCCGATTAGCAAAAAAAAAAAAAAAAAAAATATTGAACATGTCTCACTAGTACTCAATATTGAAAATATTGTTGTATAGTGAATAGTGTGGCTATATCGCCCACTCCTACAGACATAGAAACACAGATTGAATCTGTTTAATGACTGAAATGCAGAATGTTTAGTCTCTTGCAAATTATTTTTTAAGCAGTAAAAATTTTTTATAAATAATCTACAATGACACAGGAACTGCTTAAGTCATGTTTAAGGTAATATTTAATATAGAGAAAAGATTATGCACTGCATGGTTTACCTCCCCAGTAACGGCCATGAGGCTCTGGGAAGACCTAGGAATATACAGGACGCCGTCCACATCAGCTGAAAGCCGGAGACATGCATGTTATCCAACGTCGTGGAACGGGACTGTACGTCATGGCACCTAAGTGCTACGCTCCCATACGCCACACGGACAGAGCCATATGAGGAGTGACTCACAGGATGCCCACGTTGGGTTTTTACTTTTTCGGTGGCAAAAATAATCCTCATATGTCAGGTACAACATTAATAATCATCCAATCAGACTAAAGCCAGATCTTACCTCCTTGGGCGCTTCTGCTTGTTCTTTGTGCGGCTTTTCCTTGTGGGCTTGGGCAGGATTCTCCTCTGCAAATAAACAAAATTCTTGTATTAAAAACATGAAAACCTTTAAAGCATTTAAGCTTAGCAACTGTTTTAGGGTTATGCACTGCATGGTTTACCTCCCCAGTAATGGCCATGAGGCTCTGGGAAGGCCTAGGAATATACAGGACGCCGTCCACACCAGCTGAAAGCCGGGGACATGCATGCTATCCAACGTCGTGGAACGGGACTGTACATCATGGCACTAGAGTGCTACGCTCCCATACGCCACACGGACAGAGCCATATGAGGAGTGACTCACAGGATGTCCACGTTGGTTGTATACACTAAGGCTAAGCGCAGCCAAATGTCTTTAAATGACAATTTAATTGCCCCCTAAAGTTTTGACAAATATCAAACATTTTAAGAAAACACTTTAAAAATTGCTGAGTTAAAGAGCACACAGGGGTTTTATGATCTTCCATAACATTTTGGTCACTTGGGGGGGGGTCTACAGCCTATTTGGTTAAAAAGAGTTATTAGACTCAAATGCCAAGAGAAGACAATGACAAATACACAAGGTGATGATCATACTATAATATACATTATTTGGGGCATTTCTCAGATTTTTAAATCCCTCTACTAAGAACCAGAGAAAAAATCCTGCTCATTATCAGTTTTGCTGATACTCTAAACAGAAATGTACTTTTGAGTAAAATGCACTCATTAACTCAAAAGTATTCTTAGCAGTGTGACAGCATGACTGACTTCTCAATCTTGCCACATTAGTCAGACATTCTGGCAATAAACAATTCTGTCTAGTAGGATGAATGGATACACATGGAGTCTGTACAAATACATAATGAGCTAACTGGTTGTGCATACATTGGGTTAGCTACCACTTATAACCTAGCTTTCATTTGCAGAAAATGTGACTGGTAAAAACACGAGCACTTACTATCCCAGTAGACTGGCTAATGAATGCTCTGTCCACTTCTGGTGTACTACCTGTCAGAATACACTTTTCTTCCAAAGTAGCAGCTGTTAAGCTTTATACATAAAAGAAAAAGCAGTACACATCTTCCTTACCTGTGCAATGAAGACCACATGCTTGCCACTGAACTTCTTCTCCAGCTCACGCACGAGCCGCACCTGAATCTTCTGGAAGGCCTTCAGCTGGGGCACGGGCACGAAGATGATGATGGCTTTTCTGCTACCACCAACCTCGATTTCCTGAAAACAATACAAAAAAAATAAATTTAGGGGAAAAAAAAAAAAAGTCAGTGTTTCTCAGCCTCAGCACTGTCAGTCTTGACATTACTACATTACTGTACATGGAAGAAAAACCAATAAAGGTTAAGATTATGCACTGCATGGTTTACCTCCCCAGTAACGGCCATGAGGCTCTGGGAAGACCTAGGAATATACAGGACGCCGTCCACACCAGCTGAAAGCCGGGGACATGCATGCTATCCAACGTCGTGGAACGGGACTGTACGTCATGGCACTAGAGTGCTACGCTCCCATACGCCACACGGACAGAGCCATATGAGGAGTGACTCACAGGATGCCCACGTTGGTTAGTAAATGGAAATTTCACTTTTATCTGACAATGATTTACACAAGTGCATCACAAATATCACATTAAATTTTATTTGTGAAGCAGTGGAACAGCATACCCAAGGGAGACCTATACTTCATCAGACTCAATAGTTTGATTATAGATAAATGGAGATAAATGCAAGCTCTTATTGAAACATCCTTCCTTACTGTAAAAGCATATATAATGAAACCAACAACTTGAAATCTGTTGTGGCATCTGACCAACAAATGCAAAATGTGCTTAGCAGAGGAAACAAACCGAGCTTCCTTTTCATTGAAGTGATTAGACAACGAAAATTCATCATGTCCAATATACTGGGATATTTATTAGAAAGACAGTCATGTGCAACTTGCATGTCATGATTTCATTCTACCAAATACTCCTTCACCCACAAATGAAAAAAATCCATTAAAGGCTGGTTGGATTAAATCAATCTTTGGCATAAAAGTATAATGTTATGGAGCAGGTAATGAATTCAAACACCTGCTCAAGCATCTCTTAAACCCACTACATTTCCAGCTTTAGGCTTGATGAGGTTAACTTCCATCATCCATGAGGAGACAGGCACAGCATGTGAAGTGTTCGTGGCATTTTAGTTTAAGTTTGAGAATAAAAAAAAAGTCAGTTCTGACCTTAGCAGCAGTGATGTTGAGCTCCCTCAGCTGAGCCTTCAGGTCGGAGTTCATCTCCAGCTCAAGAAGAGCCTGTCACAGGGGGACGAGCAGCAACATTCAACAGAAAGACTAAATGGCATCAGTGAAGAGTGAAGGATGTGTTGTATCACCTTACCTGGGAAATGCCAGACTCGAACTCATCTGGCTTTTCGCCGTTGGGCTTCACGATTTTCGCGCTGCTACTGAACATGGCCTATGACTGAAACACACAAACACCACCGAGTCAAGCAGCCAGCTGGAGCTCTCACACCAGCTCCTACTTCTGTTAGATCAACCTTAGGGCAGCTTTCTGCGGCTTTAGCAAGCTAACACGTCTATCCGAGCTAAAATACTCAGTGAAGCTGCGATGAATAAACTAACCACTCCAGCAATAAACCATTAATTTCATTACACTGAAGAGAAAGCAGAAAAGCAGCCGTTTGCGCGAAAGGTGATCTCGTGGTATCATTAGCAGCGTAAGCTAACACCAGTCACCACTAAGAAGGAGGCAGAAGTACTGAGCTAAAGTACACACTTTTACAGAGTTTTATATACAAACAGGTAAACAAAAACTAATTACCTAAAATAAGCTCCCAGTATAACAGAACCTCAGACAGGCCCAAGCCCTTTCTACCGCGCTTCTCCATGTCTCGGCTAGCCAGATCACAACTCTAAAATTTACTTTCTCTAAACTGCCATCCGACTCAACAAACGCCATTATCTAACGTATCCTTGTTTGTTTACACGATATAACCAAATAAAATCGTAACAAATTGTCTATTTTCGACATTTTAGCACGTTATCTGTTCAAGACATTACACTGAACTAACCTACCTCAGTCAACGACGGCCTGGAAAGAGGCCGTAATCTCGCGAGAGGCCGGTAAAAGCGCGTCGCCCAGAGGATCATGGGAAATGTGCGCGGGAAATGCATTGGATCTTCCGGTCTGTAGAGGGCACACGCTGCCCTAATGTGAAGGAAAAGCAAGGCAATGTAATGCAAGACAGATGAATAATATAATTTAAAGCAAAATCACACTGTTCCAGTTGATATTCTTGCGACTACAATTCTTTTTTGTATTGGAACTTTTTATTGTATTAGAGGAGCCTCTGTTTAAATTTAATTAAAATGTGCATCTTCTTCTTCTTTCGGCTTTTCCCTTCAGGGGTCGCCACAGCGAATCATCTCTCTCCACCTATCCCTATCTTCTGCATCCTCAACACTTGCACCCACTAGCTTCATATCCTCATTAATTCCATCCATATACCTCCTCTTTGGCCTGGCAGTTCCATGTCCAACATTCTCCTACCAATATACTCACTCTCTCTCCTCTGAACATGTCCAAACCATCTTAATCTGGCCTCCCTAACTTTGTCCCCCAAACGTCCAACATGAGCTGTCCCTCTGATGTACTCGTTCCTAATCCTGTCCAATCTTGTCACTAGCCAAGAGAAACTCAACATCTTCAGCTCTGCTACCTCTAGCTCTGACTCCTGTCTCTTCCTCAGTGACACTGTCTCTAAACCATACAGCATGGCCGGTCTCACCACTGTCCTGTACACCTTCCCCTTGATTCTCGCTGATATTTTCCTATCACACAGAACTCCCGACACCTTTCTCCACCCATTCCAACCTGCCTGCACTCGCTTCTTTACCTCTTTCCCACACTCTCCATTACTCTGGACTGTTGACCCCAAGTACTTAAACTCCTGTACCTTCTTCACCTCTTCACCCTGTAACCTTACTGTTCCACTTCCCTCCCTTTCATTCACACACATGTACTCAGTCTTACTACGACTGACTTTCATTCCTCTTCTCTCCAGCACAAACCTCCACCTCTCCAGGTTTTCCTCCACCTGCTCCCTGCTCTCACTACAGATCACAATGTCATCTGCAAACATCATTGTCCAAGGAGACTCCTGTCTGACCTCCTCTGACAACTGGTCCATCACTATAGCAAACAGGAAGGGGCTCAGAGCCGATCCCTGATGCAGTCCCACCTCCACTTTGAACTCTACTGTCTGACCTATAGCACACCTCACCACTGTCCTGCTCCTCTCATACATGTCCTGCACCACTCTGACATACTTCTCTGCTACTCCTGACTTCCTCATACAGTACCACAGCTCTTCTCTTGGCACCCTGTCATACGCTTTCTCCAAGTCTACAAACACACAGTGCAACTCCCTCTGACCATCCCTATACTTCTCCATCAAAATTCTCAGAGCAAAAATTGCATCTGTTGTGCTCTTTCTGGGCATGAAGCCATACTGCTGCTCACAAATTTCCACTACATTCCTTAACCTAGCTTCCACTACTCTTTCCCATAGCTTCATTGTATGTTAATTAAAATGTGCATACTTAATAAAAACACACCTAGTATTTTTTTCACTTTGAAGGTGCTTGAAAGGGCTCACTTTTACAGGAAAATGTAGTAGAAAATGCTTAAGCAAGAAATTACCAGTTTATTTTGGTGATGGTGAGCTGGTACAACGTGGACGATTACCACTTCTCAGCTCAAGGGTCTCAGGTTTGATCCTTTGCTGGTGTTACTGTTGAAAATAATTAGAAATGTTTTAGGAGTAGCAAAGACCTGCGATAACCTGTTTGCACAAGTGTGCACACACCTTTAATTATATTTTGTTAAAATACCTTTTGCTTGTTGTTTGGGCATCTTGATGTAGCAATTTTATTACACTCTTCCTTATAAAAAATATTCTAGATCTACCCAAAGTGAAAAGAGACCTCCTGTGCACAGCCCTTTTTAAGGCATGTTTTGGAAGGATGTCTTATATAATATGTCTTATATAATATATATATTATTGTCCTGATATTGGCAATTGTGGAATTGCCAATATCAGGACAATAATATATATATATATATATATATATATATATATATATATATATATATATATATATATATATATATATATATATATATATATATACACTTTTCTTTTATATCTCTTTCTCCTTTTGACAGTAAAAGCCCATAATTTTGTAAGGCTTTGTAAGCTCAGACTGGTCTGATGACACCCAACATGCTACAGAAACAGCTGATCTTTACTTAGGGTTAATCTGCTCACTTCACTTCACAGGTGTATGAGAATTACTTTAAACATGAGCTTAAATGTGATTGGTTCATTCTGTCACATTAACATTTTTGGCATTTCACGGACACTCTTATCCAGAGTAACTTACATTTTATCCCATTTTATAGAACTGAACAATTGAGGGTTAAGGGCCTTGCTCAGAGGCCCAGCAGTGGCAGTGGTGGACCTGGGATTCAAGTTCACAACCTTCTGATCAGCACTCAAACACCTTAACCAACAAACTTTATTTTTCTAAATAGGTTTTTAAAATCTAAAAAATTTTTGGTTGCTGTATCACATTAAAAGGTAAAACAAGATCTTATATGGGTCATCTTGGTTTAATTATTTACGACTCATAAGCTTGTCATGTGCTAATTTCCAGGCCACTAGGTGGCAGTATGACACCAAAGCAGCCTTTAAATCTAAGCTGTAGTATCTAGACGAGGAAGAAGCAGTACAGCTGCTCACCTGCAGGAGGAAAATAGAAAACAAACGTCCAGTTAAGTTTAAAATGTCGTGTTAGCAGTACTATAGGTACTGTATTTCTTGTTTACTTATTTATTCTAATTATGGAAGGTTTTTAGGGTTCTTTAGGTCTTTTCTTTGAAAACCGAGGTTTGCCGACGCAAGAGACGCGACGCTTTTATTAAAAGGCTACCTAACGAGCATTAATTTTTCTGACGCATTTCACTTTAACGTTAACCCCAGGCCTGATTTCGCTTTCTTACTGTGTCAGTTGGTTGGTGGTGGTTGTCAGTTTTCTTATCATGGACTAATTAGAGGGTATGTTGAGATTATCTAGTGTTTCTAGTCTTGTACGCAGGGCTCTGTGTGTCAGTGCTGAGGAAATGGGTAAGAAAGGTAGATTCTTTTACGCCGTAAGGAAAGGACACAGGCCAGGAGTCTACCAAACATGGTGAGAACATCATCTCCTATCATTCTCATTCTTTGCACACATTGTGTATTCGGTTTAATCCTTACGTGTTGCATCTTTCTGCTTTTTCTATCCCAAAGGGAAGAATGCAAATTTCAAGTGGAAAAATTCCCTGATGCACGGTATAAAAAGTTTGCTGCTGAAGATGAAGCATGGGCTTTTATAAGGAATGAACCACCATCATCATCATCATCGAGTAATAAAAATTACCTACATTTACTTTCTTCATTCTTAATTTTTTAATTGGTGGAAAGAAAAAAAAAAGCTTCCTGCTGTATCTGCCCCATACAAAACAAACTGCTATGCACTGTGTATTCTGACACCTTTCTATGAGAACCAGCATTAACTTCTTCAGCGATTTGAGTAACAGTAGCTTGTCTGTTGGATTGGATCAAATGGGCCAGCCTTTGCTCCCCATGTGCATCAGTAAGCCTTGGCCGCCCATGACCCTGTCACTGGTTCTCTACTGTTCCTTCCTTGGACCACTTTTGATAGATACTGACCACTGCAGACCGGGAACACCCCACAAGAGCTGCAGTTTTGGAGATGTTCTGATCCAGTGGTCTAGCCATCACAACTTGGCCCTCGTCAAATTCGCTCAAATTCTTACGCTTGCCCATTTTTCCTGCTTTTAACACATCACCTTTGAGGACAAAATGTTCACTTGCTGCCTAATATATCCCACCCACTAACAGGTGCCATGATGAAGTGAATAACACTGATTATCTCCTCACCTGTCAGTGGCCATAATGTTGTGCCTGATCGTGGTATAATTTAAGAGCTGAGAGGTTTTGAGACTTTTTCTAACCAGGAGCATTTATTTGTTTTCCCCACTTGATATCCTTAATATAGATATTTTTCAAGAATATTATTTACATTTGAATGATGGTTCCCTGGTGGTATAGCAGATACGGATCTCACACTCAGCATGGCCCAGGTTTGATTCCTGAGCAAGAGCCAACTCAGCCACTGAACCCAGATAAAAATTGGAGGGTTGTGTCAGAAGGGCATCCGGTATGAAACCTCTGCCAAATCAAAAGTCTCAGATGATCCTCCTCTCAGATGAGCCTTGAATGGGAGCAGCTGAAAGAACATTTGGATAAATTTAGATTTGAATGATAAACTTTTATGTTGCTTAGAGCTATAGAGATTTCCTTTCCTGAGCCTTTCATTCACAGTCTGCCAGATTTACAGTCACTGACATTTTGCTGTCATACACAGAAGTGCAGTGAAATTCATATCTGTTGTATCAGACATACAATGTAAACATATTCACACTCAAAGACTGTACTACATTTATCTGACATTCAGTTAGTCATTACATTTCATACAGCAGCTGGTAGAATACCATGTGCAATGTAGGAAATGCAGTGTTGGTGTCTAATACTGCTAACAGATGGGTTTTTATTTGAGGTTTTTCCCCCCAAATGTTTTAAGTGTTCCTAAAGAGGCTCTTGAACCTGATAGCTTAGGCGTATAAAATGTTTTGAAATCTTGTAGTGCGAGTGCTGATGGTCCTACTGGGAAAAGGATGAGAAATGATGTGTTGGGTGACTGGAGATTTCTAGGTGCTAGGGGTCTTACTGAGACAGCAGCTATAGTAAATGTCCTGTAGTGTGGAAAGTTGCAGGTCTGTGATCCTCTGGGTACAAGTTCACTTTATTTATAGGCCATGTTGTTTTTGAGTTATTTAGGATTGGATTAAAGATATTCAATTTGAGTGTCAATTGAATAAAAACAGGACACCTTCATACACAATTAAAGCAAAGCATAAGATGAGGGGAAAGGAACTTGTAGGAAAATGGTGCATAAGAGCAAAATTGTACCACAGATCTGGTAGCCCTTTCTTATGGCTTTAGGATCCTTCTAGCATACTTGGCATTTTTTGTAATTTAGTTGCAGACCTTCAGAAACATTCTTTGCTTTTGTTTTGTATATCTGTTTTAAAATGGATGCTTATTGCTATATATCTGGTTAACTATAAGTATCAGTAAGTGAAAGCTATCATGTCTGTCATTTAATTACCATTTTGCGGTTCATAGTGATGCTGATGTTCAATAAGATTTTTGTGTCCCTAGCATCTGAAGCCACTAAGCATACTACAAGTGTTCCTGTTGGCTCTAAAAGGTCCATTGAAGAGGTCGAGGTTGATGGAGGAAGTGTAAAGCGGGTGAAACTGGAGTCCTCTGGTGCTGAAAGTACTAAGGGGCTCACCTACATGGGTAATAATCTTGAAACTTTCCTGAAAGTAATCGGTTTCATGTTAATCAACTGTCAAACAACAGAGAAGGTCAGAATTGCTGCTTACAAGCTATATGTGTGTGTTCTGGCTGTAGGAGATGCTGTGGTGGTGTACACAGATGGCTGTTGTACAAAAAATGGAAGACATGGAGCTCGTGCAGGGATTGGAGTGTACTGGGGACCCAGTCACCCTCTGTGAGTATTGCGCATTACTAGCATAATGAATGTATTCCCCAGTAAAAGAATGCAGCCTGTAAGTCTTTAACAGCTCAATCATCTTTATTTCCAGTAATGTTTCAGAGAGGTTACCAGGGAGACAAACCAACCAACGAGCTGAACTACAGGTGAGGATAAGGCTTTCGTTATTGGAGTATTTAAAGCAGAAAGTTAACCAAAAATTTAAGGTCTGCCTTTGCTCGATATTGATTTGGCCTCCTCAAGGTGATAGTAGTTAATTAATCAATTAATTATTTTTTTATGCAAATTTAAATACAATATATTGGTGGGTAAAGTACATTAACAACAATGACTTCCATAGCGGGAGTCAAAAGTGTTTTATTTGTCTGTAGAGCCTAAATTAGCTCTAGAACTATTGGAAATCTTATCTTTTTTTTTTATTATTATTTAATTTTTTTAGATAAACAAAACCAGTATGATTGAAAGGGAACTTTAAAGTACAGCTTAAGACCCTTTTACATTTGGCAAAAAGTTTTGTGGTTGTTTGTTTTTTTGAGAAGTATTTCAGTCACAAGCATTGTTAGCCTAAAATCCTTGTTAAGTTTGTGTATCAGCACTGAAGTGTTTTAAGTGTTTTAAAGCAAATGTTAACAGAAAATCATTATTGTAACTTTAACTTGAGCCTCACACCTCAAGTACAAACACTTCTACTTTGCCTGTTTTAATGCTCTTCATTTTCCATTTCTGGTTCAGGCAGCCTGCAAGGCACTAGAACAAGCCATAGGTATGGACATGAAAAAGCTGGTTCTCTACACAGACAGCAAGTTCACTATTAACGGTATTTTTTTATTTTTTATTTTTATTATTATTATTATTTTTTTTACCTGCAGTTCATACAACAGCATTTGAAAGTTCTCTTTCAGTCGTTTGATGGTTTTCATAAGTTCATAATGAATTGAATTGAATATTCATATTTACACTGATCAGGTATAACATGAGCAGTGAGAGGTGAAGTGAATAACACTGATTATCTCCTCATCATGGCACCTGTTAGTGGGTGGGATATATTAGGCAGCAAGTGAACATTTTGTCCTCAAAGTTGATGTGTTAGAAACAGTAAAAATGGGCAAGTGTAAGGATTTGAGCGAGTTTGACAAGGGCCAGATTGTGATGGCTAGACCACTGGATCAGAACATCTCCAAAACTGCAGCTCTTGTGGGGTGTTCCCGGTCTGCAGTGGTCAGTATCTATCAAAAGTGGTCCAAGGAAGGACGTGGGGAGCGAAGGCTGGCCTGTGTGGTCTTATCCAACAGACGAGCTACTGTTGCTCAAATTGCTGAAGAAGTTATTGCTGGTTCTGATAAAAAGGTGTCAGAATACACAGTGCATGATGGGTCAGGGCTGTTTTGGCAGCAAAAGGGGGTCGACACAATATTAGGCATGTGGTCATAATGTTATGCCTGGTTTGTGTATATATTTAATGTAGTTTATGTAATTGTTTTTGCTCCATGCAGGTATTACCAGCTGGGTGAAGAACTGGAAAACCAACGGCTGGAGACTCAGCACAGGTGGTGCGGTGGTCAATAAAGAGGACTTCCAAAAGCTTGATGAACTAAATGGAAAACTTGATGTTAAATGGGTATGTTGTGGTCTCAGAACATGTAGGTGTGGTCTCAGAACATTAAATATTGGATTGTATGTAATTCATTTGTTTCTGGATGTTTTTTGATCTATTATTTGGTTGGGTTGGTTTCATGGTGCATGTTTAAATGCAGCATACATTGCTGGTGTGGTTATTCTTTGAATGATCAGTGATGTGCTACCTATTGGGTCTCATGTAGGTTGTTTTCCTCTGGGAAGACAATTTTAAGATTAACGTAAACATTAAATATAAATTGTGGTCAGTAAAATACATTTCTGTAAGCTATATTTCGACCAAATGTTGTTTAAACTCCAGAGTGATGCATCCATTGCCCTAGTGAATAAGCTTCAAGCTTGAAGCCTGATGTCACACCCACACAAGGCCAGGAGTCCAGTAGAGTAAAATTGACCATGCTGTCTGGCTGGGAGGGAGGTCATTACTCTTAGTTAGGTTGACACGAGCCACTTGTGGGCATCTATAAGCTCATATATGTGGAATAGGGCAGCCGGTGTTGGCCTTCATGCCCCCTAGTTCCTAGCTGTGATGTGGTGATGGAGAGCTGCCTACTCTGTATCTAATATTGTTGTTTTCTCCCAATTTGGTCATTTGAAATTACTGAAACTTGGACATACTTTCTAAAAAAAAAAAAGGTTTTCTTCTATTTATATTCTATAACTATTACTGTTTGCTGTTATTTTAGGGTAATTGCATTAACATTATGAAATACCATGTGTAGAATTATACAAAGTCTTGACCAAAACAAATTTTCTTTAAAATTCAACAATATCTTTGAATCAAATGCTCTTGCCATTCTCTGTCAAAATCTAATAATCAATCTAGTCGGTCCAAACTTTAACTGGTAGTTTTTATTTGCTCTAGGACTACAACATGCTTGCTTGTGTAGTGAGATGGTGTTTTCAATGTGCACAATCTTTCTTTCACCGATACAGCAGAAGAGTTGATGTGGATAATCCTGTCTAGTTGGTCTGTTCTATTTAAGCCTTATAAAATTAGAGCTATGTAGATAATGTTGGAAATGAGACCTTACCAATGGTTGCAAGAGCTCACTTCCTTTCTTGGCAATTTTGGCAGGGACTATCGAAAAGCTGTGTTCCTAACAGTAACATGCTAAACTCTTATTTACTTGAATGAGGCTCTGTTCAGTTGTTGCCTTCTCATATGTTTTTATATCTCTGACTTGTATCTCTGTTGGGCTTTTTCTATTTAAAAAATATTGTTAAATACAATGTAATGAACTATGGTTATCCATATTCAAGACTCTCATTCTTTGTTTCAGATGCACATCCCAGGTCATGCTGGCTATTTAGGAAATGAGGAGGCAGACCGACTCTCTAGAGAAGGAGCAGCAAAACCTTAGTGGTAACTGGCATTGGCTAATGAAGACCACTGTGTTCGTGTTTGAGCTCAGGTTATAAATAGTGTTTGCGTGTGTCGTCACTGTGTAACGCAAACCCCTGCACTTTTTTTTTTCTTCCAATTTTCATTTTACTTTTTTCTGTAAATAAATTTGTTTGAGTGCTTTGCTAGCTTTTTCTGGGCACAAACCTTTACAGACATAGTAAAAGAAGCTAGGTGTTTTTTGAAGGTTTGTGGATACATAATACATGTTCATCAGATAATTGCATGTAATCAGCAGTTAAATGGTAGTAGACTGTATGAAGTAATTATTTATCAGTGTATAATTTGTGGTGTTCATTTATGAAAATCCACCCACTGTAATACTGCAGTTTAACACCAGATGGCACTTCTGTTTTTTCACATTGGCCCAGAATGGAGGCATAATGTTATAGAATGGTGAAAGAAAATGCAAATAGTCAGAAGACATTTTAAACTATTTCTGTGTTGCTTAATAACTTGCACTGTGCCTTACAAGCTTTCACCTCTCTCTTTTTTTTTTCTTTTAAGGTACAGATATGTTTATAACATCTAATAAACATTGGGGAAGGCACATACATTTGTGGCCTTGTTTTAAATGTCTGGTTGCTAAATGTAAGATGTTTATAATAATAGTATAGGGCAAGATCTGCACAATGAGATGGTAAGTCATCATTTTATTTATTTTTTTAATCAGCATGGACATACATAATGTGCTGATTTGATTTACCTAGAGAAGTGTGGCCTCTCAGGTACGTGCTCAGCAGTGAGATGGTGTCCTCTGAGCATCGGGTGTTTGTTTCCAGTCTGGCTGGATGAGTGCTCTCTGCAGTAAGCCTGTGTCTAGACAGCGATGCTACACGTTAAAATTCTGATAAGCCCCACAGCAAAGAGGGAGAGAGAGAACATATTCTCCTTCATGAGAAGAAGGCAGGTGTGAATCCCAACATAGCTCCCAGCATGCTCTGCTCTGATCTCCACTGCAGCACCTCGGCTCCTCTGGAGGCCTGCGGAGACGTGTATCATTGACGCTGGGATATGAAGGCAATACCTTTGGGCGAGACTCAGGATTCATATAGCTAGCAGGGTGTTGAGTGTGTATCACCTCACACAGCTACTAGTCGTCAGTGGAGCTTTTTCGTTGTACACAGAACTCTATCGTGTGTATATAGCACGCACACACCCAGATGACATTAGTATACAGTGCTGCAGTGCTTTTGATGAAGCTGAAAGCCACGAACTTCAGTCAGAACTGCAGCAGAGCACTTCAAATTCAGCTCCTTCTGACAGACTGGTGCATGGCCTTTACTGGCATGACACATACATGCAAACAAGTAGGTTCCAAACAGTGCATGTTCTGAATCGGAGATCCCTCCACCTTTTTCTGTTTGATAGTCAGACACGGCGCTAATTCATCGAAGATGAAGGGAGTGGAGGAGGGGCAGCAAACACACCGTCATTAGCGCGCATCTGGTCTCGCGGCTCTTCAAACAGTGCCTCACAGCTGATTCGGATCCTCCAACCTGGGAGCAGAAAGTGTAGGGGAATTTCCGATAATGAATCCAGTGCGAGGCCTTCTTTTTTGCCGTAACATCAATGGCGGCGCCACACTGTGTAGGCACAGGGAGTCACAATCAAACACATTGGCACATCATAACCGAGCCGACATCTGTTTCCATGACAGCTGTCTGGAGCAACATCAGCATAAGTAACTCCCGCCTCAGAACTTAGCCTGACTGTTTGATATCTCTAGTGAAAAGAGAGAAGATGATTCTGTTAGGGAGGCTGGCTGGTTTGTTGTTTGGTTCTGCTAATGTAGAAAAGGAAGTTTGGAGTCTGTGAAGATGGCGGGATCAGAAAGCTGAGTGGTTAGTGAACCAACTCCTATGAGCTGTGTGAGAAGCTTCTTGAGTGGAGAGAGAAGCAATAAAGTCACTAGTGAGGGTTCTGAAGTTGTGCCGAAGAGCAGGCAGAGAGTTTGGTGGGTACAAATCTGGGATGAAGCAATCTCAGTGGCCCTTCAGCATCTCTGAGTGAAACATGAAAGAGGTTGAGCTACTATTTTATTCTCAGTCTTCCTGTCATCCATCTCTGTCCACTCAATCTGTGTAGGTGCTTTACTCTGGGCCTCTTCTGTCAGGGGTCGGGATCCATCCTGCCTGACTTACACATGCTTGTGAGGGGGACTCTTTACACAGCAAGGTTAATACAGACACTGCGGCATTCTGCTGCTCCTCAATTGCCCCCAGTTCCCCAAGCCATGCTTTCATATCTAACGCAACAAAGTGTGTATTTTATAAAGGATAAACTACAGTATCTTAGTTCCTAGACTGTATAATACACTTTCGTATGCTATACAGCCAAAAAATTGTCGAAAACTGACCCTGTCATGCCTATTTGTGAATTTTGAACATCCCCTTTCAAACTTGGTCCCCCGTTTCCTGTTAATAATCTTCATTCTAGAATGGTTTTAAACTAGATTTTGGAGAATGACTATGGGGATTCATTCATTCAGCCCTAAGAACCTTTGTGAGGTTATGCTTGGTGTTCCAGTGCATCCTAAAGTTGTTTAGTCGGGCTGAGGTCAGGGCTCTGTGCAAGCCACTCAAGTTCATCCATTCTAGTCTTGGGTGTCATTTTGTGCACAGGGGCAATGTCATGCTGAAACAGACTTGGGGACCTTAGTTTCACTTTAAGGGAAATTGTAATGTTACAGCATATAAAGTCATTCTAGACAATTGTGTGCTTCCTGCTTTCTGGCAATTATTTGGGGTGGAACCACATATGGGTCTGGCGATCAGGCATCACAAACTTTTCACCATATAGTGTATATATATCCCAAAATGGAATAGAAACAATTTTGGTGGGAATTCTTATTTTAAAATAAAAGCGGCAGATAGTGGATGTTATAATCTTGATTTCCCTTGTAGACGGTCTCTGGTCCTCTGTGTTGAATGCTGAAATGTTATGAATCTGTCACACTACTGCAGATGAATATGGATTTATATGGATTTATCCTCAATTTGTGAATTTTTAGTTCAATTGCTAATTAATAGTCTCCTATGGACTCAGCTGTAGAAATATTTTTTTACAAATAGAAATCTATTAATTTCTGAGTCTGTCCAATGTTAAAGTATACATGCAATGAAAGTATTGTGTCCTTGACCTGAATAGTGCAGATGGCCAGGTGATGCACTTCCACTTAAGAGGGAGAACTTGGAAGAGTATGAAGTGCTGTGTGGCCTCCAGGCTGACTCACAGTTTGTGATTAGCTCATCAGCTCATAAACCACCACTCAGTTAAAACCTGCTCCATCTACTTAATAGTGAAGAATTAATTATTGCAATCTTTGAAGTACTTTGCTTTCTGGAAACAAGATTTCCAGGTAAGTTTTTTTTGTGCATGTTTGTGCCTGTTTGATATGAACTTTTAAAAGAAGCTCTTTATATGCATGACTTTGTGCATTATGCTGCTGCCACATGATTGGAAAACTGCATAAATGTACAGGTGTTCCTGTTAAAGTGTACAGTAAGTGTATGTTGGGTTGATGAGTTGACTAGTACCACTAACCATGGCATAAGGCATCCTTCAGAACCTTCATTGCTGATCTGAAATAAAATGTCAGTCAACTTTACTGTCTATTAACCTGTTAAACAGATGAAACTTCAGTGAACCTCAGGAAGACTCGAACTGAACTGGAGGGATAAACTTCCAAACTTCTATTCCTCCAGAACTTCCCTCTGTCTGTGCTTTGCTAATGCTGATGGTCAATAACATGTCTTCAGATAGGTTTAAATCTGGGGACTAAAAGCTATAGCATCATTTTCATACCGGTGGATGGGATAGGGACATTTTTGTCTTTGAGGAGGCCCTCTCCCATCAGGGCAAAAAGGATTTATTACATAATAAAGGTGATCAGTGAGAAGAATCTTGAAAAGATTTTTTCATGGACAAATCTATTTAAATGGATGACCAGATTTAAACATACAACCTTCCACAGCACAACAGTGCACAGGTAAAAATGCTGAAATATATTTTGATGTATGTTATGGTACAGAACAAATGTAGATGTGTTTAAATTAACGGTACAAAATAAAATCCAATATTTGTGATATTGGATTTATCAGTGTTTTTCTCCTTGCTCCTAACTTACTGTCGATATCTAACACTGAGTCAGCTTTACTGAGGCCAATTCACATTTCATGGGGCTGCAGTGTTTAATTTGCTTTCCATGTTGTCCCAATTGATGCACCCTCACAGATTTCCATCTCTTTTCGCTTTTAAAATCCACTTTAACCCCTAAATCCCATCCAAACTGTATTCTGGATTTGTGCCTGGTTTACTCAGGTTAGGCTCCAGATCCACCTTCACTCTGACCAAGAGAAAATGTTGAGGGAAGATGGATGGATGAATGAATTTCAAATAAATACGACATGTTTTCATGACAAAATTTCAATTGAGCAATCCCACAGACTTCATAAGCCATTTGTTGTTCGATCAATATTCATTTCTTACCGCATTTTTCCTCAGAAGGACTGAAGGAAGGTGAAAAGAGAGAAAGCCACGAGGTCAGTAAAAACCACGTTCAGACTACAGTCTGGCCAGGATGCATCGTTATCCTGTGCAGAGATCACCGGTCAGCTTGGCAGACTCTCAGTTGCCCTTGACCATGAGTCTAGGGAGAGAAATGGAGAGCAAGTCAGGACAAGGT
>JAUCMX010000019.1:10080961-10220961 GCA_033459395.1 Hemibagrus guttatus
ATGAGGCCAGAATGCCAATGATCAACACAGACCCCTGTTTACATTCCACCTGTATTGATTTACAGTATGGGGAAATTCACTGCTGTCAAGAGTCGTAATCATAGATGATGAGAACCTCCACAGCTCCAGCCAGCAGGGGGGCAGGCGGGGGGTGCTAAGGGATGGCTTGTGCCTTTCAGCTCCGACCTTTTTCTTTTCAATTAGCATTCAGCTCCTGGGCAGGTCTTAAGTTTCAGCTGGTCTCCTTCCTGCTCACATACCACTCAGTCCAGTTCAAAAATTGTCAGAAAACCATCTACGAGCTTTTTTCTCATTCTCTGTCTCTAAATTTGCTTCAAAATATAATATCTAGCAGTGTTAGTGGGAAGGAGGACGTGATGATGAATTTGAGGACCCTGAATATTAAGAGAACCCTTTGAGAACAAAAATTGTCAAGGGACACCATGTAAACCTGACAGTGACCCAAAATTCCTGCTCTTTTCACTATTAGAAAAGAAATTTAGCAGCATTTTTTTTTTTTTTAAAAATGGGCTTGACGTTTTTGTCTTGACTCAAGCTGAATCTTCAGTTAAATGCAAAATCAAGAGACGATTCTTAATTGCTCCTTCCAACCACACCACCCAAATTAATGAAAGCCTAGCATAAGTCATTTCCATTTACAGCTAAGCTGCTTGTCATACCCAGCTCTAATGCTATTTCAGAAATAGTAAGACCTTTGTTATTTGGAAAACCCATTTTGTGTTGAGATGAGCTGCTGTTCCAGATAGTACATTTAATTTTGCTACTGAAGTATAACCACAGGTCTTCAACCATGATGCCAGTCATGACAAACTCCGTGCCATTTCAACATTGTTGCATGTAAAACCTCATTGTGTGAGGCTCAGTGTGGTCAGACATGTTAAGTGTAATTCTTGTACTGTCTTTCTAAAATAGACAGAGCAATGTTAACAGATCCTGGCACCGTTTTTGCTAATTATTCAGGTTCAATAGAATCTACATGCCAGAAGTAGATAATGTGAAATTTAGAAATAAGGTTTATCCTTCAGATGTGTTTGTCTAGCCACAGTTTTCAAAACGTAATCAAACACCTAAGTGCATTGTTGGATTTGTGGTATTTTTGTGCAAGGGATTGAATTATGCAGTAAAGTACCCCGAATTTACAGATCATTGCAGAACCATTGTGTAGAGTAGCACAGGGTTTAATTAGAAAATTTTCCATATCATACCTTGATTTTGATACAGATACTAAAATACCCTTTTTGTCCGTAACTATGACAGTAAACAAGTCATGAAAGGAATAATTATTAAAGAACCACATGTAGTAAACAATTTTTGAGCAAATGAGTCATCACATGTGGTGATGACCACGTTAGTTTGAGAATAACTGGCACTAGCACTGTCAAAGCTCCCACCTACAACATTGAACTGAACTGCTGTACTTAATGGAGCTCATTTATAACAGCTGTGTAGAATAAACTTAACCCTAGATGAATTTTAGCCAACAAGACAGCTAATAAATTCTAATCCAAGTCTGTTCACACAATGATAAAAGTATTAATACCTAACTTTCTCTTGCAGAAGATTGAAAGTTAGCTGATTTATCCTCCCTCCCATTCTTTTTGACAGATTTGATCAGTTTTGCTGTAAAAACTTACTGAAGTGCTTAGTTCGGTGTTTATTAGTTACCGGTTTTTGAGTACCCAACTCCAGTGGTAATGACTTCTTAATACAAGTTTTCCATCTCCCGTAAGCAGCAAATGATGAGGTCTTTGTTATAAATGAAACTTTAAAGTAACTAATGTCCTCACAATCCTAATCACTGGACTAAAATGAATATGCATGTAAAACACTTAAATCCCAACTAGACAAAGTTTAAGGAGAGTGTAGTCGTGACAGTGATAGTGTGCATGACGTGTGAAACAGCACAAATCTGACAGGTACTGTCTGAACACTTGGTTTGCATGCTCATTTTGATTAAGCTACCTACAGACTCACAGCTGTTTCCTCATCTAAACTGGCGGTTTCACTTATTCCAGAGAACATTGGATCATGCTGTAAGCCATGTGTTCCCCATCTACTCCTTCCATTATATCTCATTCTCTCGTGGTTATATCAAAATCATGATCTATGTAATCATCATTGGTTAAATTAGAAATAAAAAAAAAAAAATAAATCGCCCAGACCTGAAGAGTATTTGAGGTAACGTATGGGTTACACTGCAGAATCTGTGTGTAGTAAATAAATGGGTCATCCTTACTAATGAAGAAGTTATTCGTATTAATCTGTATAAGAATAAGAAGTTATTCATATGAATCAACACTGTCAGCTCTCTTATAGGTGTATAGCCTTTCTGATCACTGTCATTTAGGTCACTTGTGCTTTGTTACAGAGCCATGTGCCTTTAAATGTAACTCAGAGAGTGAGTGCAAGAGTGAGTTAGAGATTAGGGATGGTGTCGCTGCAGGACTCCAGGGATTGATTGATGGCAGCCGTATTTACGCCATCAGGTTCTCTGTATGCAGCCAAAATGGCTGCCTGTTCCCACAGAGAGTACAGACGCCCCCCACCAGCACAGCAGACTAAAAAGCACACTGACTTTGAATCATAATGAAAAGGGAAATAAGAGCAAAACTTAGTCATACTGAGAGACTCAGGCAGGCAATGGAAAGAGTGAGAGATGTTGGAATGGATGGAGATTTTAGGTCATCGGATGACCTTTAATAACTTGACAACAATATGAAAGCCTCAGATCTAATAAAGTAAAGGAATTCCACAAGGCAAAGAAGGAAACATAGGGTGTAGGAAGCTTCCCCAGTTCTAGAAAAGATCTATCTATCTATCTATCTATCTATCTATCTATCTATCTATCTATCTATCTATCTATCTATCTATCTATCTATCTATCTATCTATCTATCTATCTACTCAGTCTTCATCTATCTATCTATTTAGAGTGATATGTCTTTGTGGCCTGTTATAGATTTACTTTACTACCCTATGCCGTTCCTTTATCAAGCACATAAAAATCAGAACGATAGAAAGGAATGGTTTGAGAGCAATCCTAGAGTAGTAATATTTGTGTAATTTATTGTGAGATTCAGGATTGGAAGAAGGTTAAATCAAAAACCTTCTATTCTTTGGTGGTTCCAACAGCCCTACAACAGAGAGTTTCTCGTTCTACATTTCCATTTCCATTTATGGCATTTGGCAGGCGCCATTATCCAGAGTGACTTACCAAAGTGCTTTGTAGTCTCTATCAAAAACATACTCAGACTAGTTCACTAGGTCAGGGACTGAGAGTACCATCAGCTGAAAAACCATTTTGGGGAGGTTGGTAATATTTTTTTCATATTCTAGAGAGAACCCTTTAAGAAAGCTAAGAACCCTCGACTATCCAAAAAATCCTGCAGAATCCTTGAAGTGCTCTTTTTACTATATTGCTTATTAAAGTTACATAAGCCACATCAAGTAAGCTTTTGTGATTCGTTTCCTGAAATGTCTTTAGTCCATACTACATAATGAATAAGTGTTTATCAGGGGGGCACGGTAGCTTGGTGGTTAGCACGTTTGCCTCACACCTCCAGGGTTGGGGGTTCGATTCCTGCCCCCGCCATGTGTGTGGAGTTTGCATGTTCTCCCTGTGCCTTGGGGGTTTCTTCCAGGTACTCTGGTTTCCTTCCCCAGTCTAAAGACATGCATTGTAGGCATCTATAAATTGTCTGTAGTGTGTGTGTGTACCCTGTGATGGGTTGGCACTCCGTCCAGTGTGTATCCTGCCTTGAAGCCTGAGGCTCCCCGTGACCTGAGAATAGATCAGATAAGCGGTCGACAATGAATGAATGTTCTCTTGTATAAGGTGAGGTTGTAGGAAGGTTTTAATTTTAGTCACAGCACTAAAAAAGAAATATATTTGAGATTGATACAAAGCACTGTCCTCACTTACTATATAAATGTTTGTATATGTCTTTGAGCTTAGTTTAGTGGTTAAGGCATTGGATTACTGATTGGAAGGTTGTGAGTTTGGATCCCAGGTCCACCAAGCTGTCACTGCTGGGCCCTTGAGCAAGATCCTTAACCTTCAATTGGATAAGAGAAGTCTTTTAAATGTATTAATGTGTAACAAGTCATTAAGTTGTTACCAAAGAAAAGATAAGCTATTACACTATTTTTGAACATACAGTGAGTTGCAGCGCCAAATCATCCGGATCGCATTAATTTTCAATGAGAGCTGGTGATGTCCGGCAACATGACAATGACAGCACAGCTGTCTGTGCTTAGATGTGGGCGTGTCCATGATTTTTGCAAATATGGAGTGAATTAGTGCAGCAACTACCAATGGGAGTGAAGACAGTAGAGCACACACACTGCTCCTCCCTCCAGAATATTACATATTAGCAGAAAGAAACTGATTTGTTGTCTGTGGAATGCTAGTTGCACCACCCACTGATAAACATTATTACTATATCAACCAGTGGTAAGAACGCCTACTGGTGACTTCTTAGTATCACTATTATTGAAAACAGTGTATGTGTGAATGTAGCATTAAAATGAGGGAATTGATATAAGCCTTGCAGCAGACACTATTGTCAGAGCCGCTGTTCAAGAGAATTAACTAACACCTTCAGACCAATCAAAATTGTGCATGATATCACTGTCGAATATAAACCAGTGTAGTTTCAGTTCACAAAATCTGCAGTTAGAGGTAATGAGAAGTTGTTTCTGGAGTTACAATTAAGGGACCTAAGGATTTTCTGTTTTTTCAGTAGATTGTGGTATATGAGAGTTTGTTGCAATTGTTGGATTTTCAGCAGAATGAACTGCAATTGGTTCTGCTGCAGTTAATTCTCTTTCTCTCTCTCTCTCTCTCTCTCTCTCTCTCTCTCTCTCTCTCTCTCTCTCTTTCCCTGTGTGACTGGTGGTTTTGGGGGTGGGGGGTGAAGGGGGGTGTGTTAGGAAAGGAAGTGACCTACATAGCACGACTCCCTTGCCTCAGCTGTCGTTTGCATTTCAAGGGATGATGAATAATTTACTGCTCCTCTTCCCCTATGCAAACGTGACAGCCTTCAATAAAATTAACGAATTTAACGAGCCCGGGTGACAATCAGCTCTGCGACACTTAAAAGCTCCCGGTCTGAGCCGCTGATAACAGAGCCCGAGGCGAATCAGTGGAAAAAAAATTACAGTAGTGCCACAGGTGATGCTTTATCAGGAACAGATCAAACACAGGAGCTACAGGAGCGGGAAGAATCAGCAGGATTCTGCAGTATGGGAGCTGTTGGTTATTTTCTCATATGTAAAGCATCCACAGCATAAATCCTCTGTAGCAGAGCGGGGTTTCTATTTCAACACCAAGAAGAGCATGACAGCTTGTGTGGGTACGAGTTCAGTCCAAGTCTCAGATCTTTTTCTGTACCAGAACTTTTACCATGTCAACGTATTCCAGCTATGATGCAATGGTTAGGTTACAGTTTTAGACTCGTGCGTGCACAGCGACAAACGCACGCACATCGAGTGCACACACAGGATCACCGGGGAGTGGGTAATAGTTTTATCAGGGTGAGCACAGGCACATACGTGCACTACTGCCTGCAGCTATGGCTGGGCTCTATGGGAGAAAGTCAATTACGGCGGCATGAGGCAGCCTAGGGTGAACATATGGAAGAGAGATAATGCAGGCAAGATGGCGGCCCTGTTCTCCCAGCAGCCCCTAGTGCTGAGCCGTGGCATGCCTCTCTGCCTCCCTTCATATTTACCTCACTCCGCACTGTGAAATAATAAGGCCGCCTGGAATCTGCCGTGCACACACAGAGACGCATGAGAGACAGCATCTCTAGGCGTGAAGTACAGACTTCCAGACAGGGTGAAGTGTAAGCAAAACACATTTTGGGCTACAGCTCCTGTTGTGGATCAACATACAACCTCAGTCTACTTAAATATGGGTTTAAAATGGAATGGAGAGACATATATTTATCTTTGAAAATGGGCTTGAGGGTTTGTTTGTTCCTCCTGGCGGAGCTTTCACTGTAAATAAAAAATAAAATAAAAAAATAAATGAATAAAGGATTACAATTTATTTTTCAGCAAATGTATTATTATTATTATTATTATTATTATTATTATTATTATTATTATTATTTTTTTTAGTATGCTGATTAGGCATTGAGGAGATGGTATACTGTAAAATACCAGAAAACACAATGCAAATTGTAATATATCACATTTTAAGCAAGAGTGAGTATGGTAACGTTTCTCTTTGTGTCAAAATCTAAAAAATCTTTTTTTAAAACCATTTATTTTAGCAGCTATTTAGGCAAAAACAAACCCCCTATGAATCCAAGTTTTTAGGGTAGTAAAGAGAATTTTGTTTGATAAACCGCTGAAATTTCAAACATCTTTTCATTCTTTTTTCCTCATTTTAGAAATTCTGGTACAGTGGTTAAGCCTCTGAGCTTCAAATCAGAAGGTCATGAGTTCAGATCCCAGCACTGCATTGCTGCTAAGGCTGGGTCCTTGAGTAAGACCTTTAACCTTCTACTGCTCAGTTGTATCTTCCTCAAAAGGAAGCGGCTTTGAAAAACTCTTTAGGCAAATGTAATGAGTTATGTTTTATTATATTACTCATATATCAGTGTAAACATTCAATTCAGTTCAATCCAGTTTATTTGTGTAGAACTTTTAACAATGACATTGTCTCAAAGCAGCTTTACAGAAGTATAGAAACATAGAAAAAATGATAAAGTTTAAAGTTAAGTTAATATTTATCCCTAACATTTATCCCTGATGAGCAAGCCTGAGGCGACGGTGGCAAGGAAAAACTCCCTGAGATGATATGAGGAAGAAACTTTGAGAGGATTCAGTGATACACAGTAAAAAAGGGGGAAAATACAGGATTTTTCCTGCCAGTAAATTTTACACTAAATGTTTTACAGTGTCTTGTTTTCCATTCTTTTTAATTTAATGCATCCTCACATCTAGGCAGCTCTCAAACAAACACTGACTTAAAGGGAAAGCAAGTATGTCTTCTCTTTCATGCTACCTCATTCACTACTGCAACACCAAATAACATTGTCATGCAAAGCCAGCATTTGCCTGTTAACTGCAACATGACATGCTCAGTTGTGCGTTTGCGAACAGCTCAAGAGAAAAACTGCCAGATCCTCGTGTTGGATTTTACACTTTCTGTTTCAAACTGTGCCTGATGTATATTGTTCCTCAAACAGAAGAGGGTGGTAGAGAGAGAGAAGGAGGGAGAAAGAGAAAAGGCACGGCAGCATGTCAGAGCGTAAGTCTCTGTCAGAAAAGCAATCAGCAGCTCGAGCGTCTGGCCTCCTGCAGCCCGCTGATTACAGCATTAGGCTCAGCCCAATTCTTCCCCTTGTGTGGCAAATCATTTCGCCTGCAATAAAGAACTTTGAGACAAAGGAGAAGTTAATTAAGATTAATTAACTTTTTAATGACGCCAGTACATTGCTATTTGTGCGTGTGGCCAAAGGCGTTTTTGAGCACGTTCCCTATTTACTTTCATATTGCACTCCCCCCAATCACCACCCCCCCTCCACTGTCTCAGTGTTCAGCTTTATTAGAAGGTAAAGCAGACACAAGGACATTTACAGCTGCTTACCTTTGTGTTAATCCTTTTCATTTTTTGTTGTAGGTCACCTCTTCAGAATTATAATAGGAATAAGTCTCTTCTCAGATCTTTATATATATATATATATATATATATATATATATATATATAGTTAATACTAGCAGTAATGATACACATTTCTAATAGCACTTTTGAATTGAAGATCAAAACTGGACCTTGTACTGTTTTCTAATATTCATGTATAGTTCCAATTGCACAGAAGGCAATATGTATTCAAAACAAAATTGAGCACATAAAATGGCATTAGAGCCTTGGCTACATAAGGGATCTTTGAACAGATAAAGGTTCTTTGCTTCATAAAAGGTTTCTAGCTGAAATCCTCTCTGAAAGAGAAATCCTTTATTGTATATTTCTATTCATTCCTCACACACCTGAACTCTTTACACACAGCAGGTTGGATCCATGGCTTCATGCTGCTGATGCCAGTTTGTGCTGTATGTTGCAACAGAAATTAAGGTTCATTATACTTTTCCAGTCTTCAGCTGACCAGTTGCTTGTTCCCAATGTAGCTTCAGATTTCTGCTCTTGGCTGTCAGGAGTGGAATCCAATGTGGTCATCTAGTGTTGAAGCTCATCCTCTTTAAGGTTTCATGTTGTTGTACATTTTGAGATGCTTTTCTGCTCACCACGGCTGTAAAGAGTGATTGTGAATTAGTCGTGTGAATAGTCTAATATTGTGAACAGTCTTCCTGTCAGCTCGGAACAGCCTGGCTATTCTGCTCTGACCTTTCTCATGAACAAAGCACTTCTTCATCTATTTGTTTTGGTTTTTTTTGCACAATTCTTTGTAAACTCTAGAGACAGTTGTGTATGAAAATCCCAGGAGATCAGCAGCTTCTGAAATACTACAACCAGCCAGTCTGACACCAACAAGTATGACATGGTCAAAGTAACTGAGATTAGATTTTTCCCATTCCTAACATTGGTTGTAAACATTAACTGAAGCTCTTGACCTGTAGCTGCATGATATTTAGCATAGCTGCAACATTTTTGTCCGGATATTTTATAGATAAGCAGGTGTACAGGTGTTCCTAATAAAAGGACCAATTTAGACAAATCTGCTCACTCTCAAAAAAAAAAAAAAATTCATAAAGCACCCTGTTACCAGTTAATGGACAGAATAATCCCAGATGAAATTGTTTCATTTTCAATTTTGGATTTTCACTGCGTGCACATTCATATGCCATTCATCATCGTACCAGTTATAGAAGCATTTAAGTCTCTGATGTATGAAACTTTCCTCAAATGATGGCTCTGATGTACAAAAGCTCCTTTCAAACACATGCATTCAGAGTAATAGGTATTGTGATGGCCAAAACGCAGAGCAGATTTCAGCTAATGAGATAAAGAATGTGGACCCCTGCTATTTTAAATGTATAATTCCTCAAATGAACCCGTTCCAGCTCATTAGCTACAGAATTATAAAGACCGCTATGAGTTAAGTCGTCGTCTATTAGGGGTGGTTCGTGTGCTCAAACACACCTCGTTCATATTATCTGGTTTAGTAGGCGTGTGTATGAGGTGGGAATTCACGAAACTGTGCTGGACTGTGAGCCTCCAGGAGCGGAGATGCCCAGACCTGTGTTACAACATGGAAATGTATCATATGTAGTAACTATGTTTAATTTAAAATCTTCTATATACACAATACTTTATTGACTGCTTTTTTGTATTCTATATACAATATGTTTTCCCCAAGTGAAAGAATGTGAGAGGAAGGGAGAGACAGACTAGAAGTGAATCAATGCGTGTGTGTGTGTGTGTGTGTGTGTGTGTGTGTGTGTGTGTGTGTGTGTACATGTGTGTGTGTGTGTGTGTGTGTGTGTGTGTGTCTCCTGCAGGGGGCCTGGGACAGCCTCTGTATTGCTGTATTCCCTGTGTGTGCCTGCTGCTTTACATTCTGGCCGTGTACGCCGAGTCTCACACAGCAGCAGCAAGCAGCCATGCACATCCCTCATTCAGCCTGACTCCTCATTTATCAACTCACTCAACCATTTCTCCTTCTCTTCTCTGTCTTTCTCTCGCCTCCTTTCTCTCGGCTCCCTTGCTTTCTTTCAGTTTCTGTACTTCAGCCTCTACACCATTTCTTTTCCTAGGCCACCTCTGTTTGTGCATATCTATTTGTTTCTAGAAAATGAGACAAAGAGAGAAGAAGAGGAAGAGGTCTGGGTGTGCATTACCCTAAATGTTTACAGTTGTAATCCTCCTCTGCAGTTTTGCCAGTTCATAAAGGATGAAGTGCACATTCCTAACCTCATCGCCCCCTCGAGGACAGACTTTGAAAATGATCATTATAGCTTCTTTTGTTCCACATTAACTCGGTGTGCACGAGCAAAGAGGGTGGTATGCAGGAGGAGAGCAGGCTTGCAGCTCGCCAGGTCTGGCCCAAACTTTGCATCTATCCAGAGAGAATATCAGACAGCAGAGATGAAAAAGCAGGAAATCAATAAAGAGGAGAGGGGGCAGCATCGAGACCCTGGCTCGGCTTTGATTGAGGGCTGACTGACAAGCCCTTCGCCTCTGTGATCTGCTGCATGCTGAATGATCAGTGTAGAGGGGTACAGTAGCTTCGCTTCATTCACGCCCAAAACTTCAGCCAGAAACTCAGGAAAGAAATCTGAGCCTTTAGCCAATGACAGATGATGATTTCCATGCTTAATAAATAGCACTGTGTTAGAATTATTATACATACATGAAATCGTTATAATCAGTCCAATAAGGAACACTATGATTTGGTCACGAGTACTACTTGCTTTTCTGATCAGTCTAAGCAATCGGATGTTACTGCATCATATGACTAAAGTGCCTCTAAACAGTTTTTAAACAATTAAAAACTACTGGTTAGGAAAACTTCTAGGAATGGGAGAAAGCAATACACTGTGTGTGCTGAGAGTTAGAGCAGCAGACATGAGCTATGGCGTCAAAATTTTTTATTTTAGCAGAGAATGTGTGTTGATTACAATGATATATACCCGAATCAGAAGGGTGCTTTATGCTTTATGCTTTAAGGATGGCTTTTTTTTTCTACACAGCTTTGAATACCTCTCATGAGCCTGTTATTAATAGAAACTTATCATAAACAGCTGATTCACAAGGGAATATTTGGCTTTTGATGTGCCACATAATTAATTATATAATAAATTTAATTCCTGGGAGTTAATCCCTGTTTTAACTTCTGCCGAAGTGTCAGTTTTGGCCCAAGCTTGAAATCTTTTTTTCCTATCTCTGTAGTCTAACATCACAACATACTTATATGTGTGCATTTTTTTTTTTTTTTTTTTTGTGCATTTACTACCAAAGTTCGCTAGCTGCCTAGTATACCACAAAGGCTTTGAGGCAATAAATGCATCACTCACTGATGATTTGCATATTGATTGTCACAGATTCAAGCCACTTATCAGAACACACACTAATTTATGTACAAAATCAGTTTTACATTGAAGTTAAATAGCAGAAATGTACAGTTTAAATATCAACCCTAAAAGCACACAATAATCTGAATCCCTTATTTAAAAAAACAAGATTTGATTGGTTGGTTTTGACTAAAACTTAATGACCAGTCTGTAAAACGTATTGGCCAAATATCTCAATAAAGCATCGCAAAGAGAGAATCCGTGTGCTGATGTCACTGTGGCCATGCAGTGTGAGTAATGTGGATTATTTCTGGCACGTGTTTGCCAGAGCTCTGTTGTCTTCTGGCAAAGAATGGAAAAGGCAGTGACACACACACACACACACACACACACACACACACACACACACACACACACACACACACACACACATATTTATATATGCATTTTTCAGCAGAAGCTAGCATAGCACATTTTGCCAACAGTGCACTTACAAATTCAGGTGAAAGTCTGAAAAAATCTGACTACATTTAAAAGAATTACACACATCTTTTTTTAAACTGTCTGGCTTGTCACTGGCTGTCAGACCCATCAGTTGAAATGGCTAACTGTTTTGGGGCATGTTGGATTCCCCTAGCCTTGCAGCCAGAGCATCCAGAATGTGTCATTGTGCTCTGAATTTCCAAACAAGCATTTGCACAGTTTCTCTGAATATCCAAACAGCCACAGAGTTGCTTTGACTTCCTGACAACAATCTGTCTACGAAACCCGTCAACGGGCAGCGAGAAGGACGAGCCTGGCCACATGGTGCACTCTACAAGCTACGACAAATCTCCTCCTCCACTGTCTGCCAGTGGGGTTCAGAAAGTTGCCTTTTCATTTACAGAATAAATGTCATGACATTCATGACACCCATAACAGAAAGTAGTATAGTCTGTCTATATGTGATATTACTATCTAAAACAAACTGTAATCTTATCCACTTAATTCTGCACTAAATTATGCTTACAGACTTTATCAGACTTGGGATGTTGTGGCCCAAGCTTTCATGTTACAATACACAAATGATTTATTTTGTACCTGGAACTAATCACTGTTTAATCATGTCCTGTAATTTATTCTATTAATTGTTTTTTTTTTTTGTTGAAATGCTCAACAGTCCACGTGATGGAAAAACTGGAATCTGTGCAGGAGTGAAGGACTCAAATAATTCTCCCTTCCCTGGCCTCCTTCTGGGAAACAAGACTTCGTGATGGGCTGATGGCTGTGCCTGGCTCTGAAGCATGCTGGGAAGGGCTATACTTTCATCTCCTCAAAGGCCAAATGCATATGCATCAGACACCTTCTGAGCAACTTTCCCCACCAGCACATCCCTACTGCAGTGTGCCTTCAAGTTTGAAATGAGGCTAGAGGCAAGCGAGAACAACAGAAGGGAGGGTGAGTTTAAAGAAAGCAGTAGGTGTGTTGGAGCAGCAGTTCATGGCTATAAAGGAGATGAGATTGCAGCATATGTTTCTCACCACATTGGCTGAGATTGGTGACCTCCATAAGGGTCCTGAGAGGTGATTGGATTCCAAAATATTACTTGCTGTCTACTGTACACTCACATCTGGAATGCTCTAAGCAATGAACACACACACACACACACACACACACACACACACACACACACACACACACAAAGGCATTAGACAACTTGGTCATCCCATTTTTATCCCATCCATAAACAGTATGATGTCAAAGAAGTATTTAGTTATATGACCTGAGCCATTTATTTAAAGCATGACCTGCACTGGAAGTATGTCAATGCATTACTCATAACATATACAACTTACAAATTTGGTACATATTATCTTTAAATGGTGTATTAATCATATGTTAGAAAGATTATATGGCCATATGTACTGTATATCACACGTATAGGGTATGTAAACAGTAGCAGTAGTGACTATGGGAATAACACATGGTGCAATGTAAATAAATAACTGGGTGTCATTGACTGTATTTATCCATAAAGTAGGAGTGAGAAGCAGTGTCTGTATATTTATCTTTAACCATTTTGTGCTTCAGATATTCAAATATATTCAGTTTTAAACCTTAGGTGTGGCATATTTTTTTCAAGTAAATTTGAGTCCTAAATCTATGCACCTGGAAACGCTAAAACATATTCAGAAGTACAAATGCTAGCACTGTCAGCATATCATAAATAAACACTGTAAATGCATCACGCAACATGGTCTTTCTTTGTCTCATGAGCTTCACATTTGACTGCTCACATCCACAAGAAAGAACATTCTTGCATGACTTTTTTTTTCTCCCACCAATCCCAATGCACACTTTTAGTCTCAGCTATACGCCATGTGGAACTTCATGGTAAGAATAGTGCACATTTTTTTCATCTTTGTATCTATTTGAAACACATCTTCAGTTCTGAATCTAAAAGTATTCGTATTCGGTTTTATTAAAGTTAAATATTATGTTTAATATATAATGGGAAAGGAAAGTTTAATATATAATGTTATATATTGCACAATTAAAATTTCGATTTCTTCACTGTGCTAGACTATTGGTTGTGTGTACAGTTCATTAAAATATGAAGTGCTTATGGTTTAAGATGAATTGACCCACTGTAGAATTGATGACTTTGATAGTCACCAAAAATAATTTAGATTTGTAATATATGTGTTTTAGAAAGGCATTGAGTTTATGACAGAACTGTCCATTATTATGTTCATGCATTCACATTCACTCTATGGCCAACGGTTTATGCAAACTGACCATCACTCTCATACGTACTTGTTGAACATCCCGGTCTAGGTTTAATCCCAGATTGCTGTAAGAATATTCGCCACTCTTCTGGGACGGCTTTCCAGTATATCTGTGGCTGTGGGGACTTGCGTTCATTCCGCCAGAAGAGCATTAGTTAGATCAGGATCTAAAGTCAAGTGAAGATGCCTTCACATGTGGTAGCAGAAAGTTGTGAGTTCTAATCCCAGGTTCACCAAGCTGCACTGCTGGGCCCCTGAGCAAGGCCCTTAACCCTCAATTGCTCAGCTGTATAAAATGAGATAAAAATGTAAGTCACTCTTGATAAGGATGTCTGCCAAATGCCAGAAATATAAATATAAAGATGTCTAGGGTGCCGTTCCAGTTGTGTTCAGTGGGGTTGGGGTCAGGGATCTGTACAGGACACTTGAGTTCTTCTACTCCAACTTTGGCAAAACATGTCTTCACTGGAACAGCTTTGGGCCTTTTAGTTCCAGTGAAAGGAGATTTCAATGCTACTAAATACAAAGACATTTTATACAATTGTATGCTTCCAACTTTATGGAAAAAGTTTGGGGAAGAATGACATATGGATGTGATGCTCAGGTATCCACCTTTGGTCATATAGTGCATCTTGGAAAAATTCTAGATTGAATGTGTAAAATAGGGAACGTTGAGATAAATGCATTATTTACTCTATCATCCTTCTTTTTGCCCAGAATGTCCTTGGAGAAGAAACTAAAAGTACAAAGTACAAAATAAACAACAATACAGGTGTCAGCACCATAAGTGTAATGTTTTCATTTTGAAAGAAACTTCTCTGTTTTGGGGTTTAGAGCAAATATAGCATGAAGCCAGAAGAACATTATAGAGCTGATGTGCTTGAAACTATTGATATCACAAATGCAGCCATCTCGATGCCTTTTAACAGTTTGCTCCACATCATTTATATTACACCCTCAACAAGACATTGTGATATAATACGTTGCTCATCCCTAATAGTGTCACTGTCAAACTGTTGATATTAGATTTTAATCTTTCAGTGTAATATCACGGCCAGCCATCGCTGGTCTTAATGCGGTTTGTTTGCTGTTGCGGTGTTTGCCAGCTTGGAGACACACACATGTTTGAGATCTTCTCCTTCTTTCACATCCTTCTCTCACCTTTTTCCACTGACGCTCTTCATTCTTCTCACCTCGCTACCGAGCCTGGAAGGGAGGGAAGGAAGGAAGGAAGGAAAGAGAAAACAAGAGAGTGTGTATGAGGGCTAGAGCGAGAGAGAGAGAGAGAGAAGGATCTCGGCTTCAGCACAGCAAACATGTCGCTGCAAAATTGTCCTTCACACCTGGTGCCTAGCAGGCAGGTCTACTGAAAACTACACCTCACTGTAACAGCGTTTCACTGCAGAGGAGCAATTATATTTTGAGCTGCTCTGGGTCTAACTTTCCACAGTACTGCAGACTGCTATACCACTTAGAGATAGGCAATATGAGCGTGTTATTGCGATGCATTGCGTACATTTTCCGCAAGTACTCTGGGTATTGTCGGTATTTTTAACACCCACTCCACTGTTAATCACAGTTGAGTAAGAGATTCGATGTTACACTCTATTCTTGTTCCAGTTGTTTTCTTCAATGCGGTTTTTATTCGTAGTAGCTGTTATTAAAAGCAAAATTGAAACTACAGCTTTTAAAAAAATACACTTTGGCTGTTTTATCCAGTAATGTGATATGTTTTTTTATTTTCTGCATATGTTCTAATTCACCGAGTACATTTCATATCTCTATTACGGTTATAATCATCACCATCCTCGTCATACTATTAAAAAACAAAGCACCCATGGATCTTACTGTGCTCCCTCTGCTGTGTAGCTGTGCAGGAATGTGTATTTTTTTGTTTTGTTTGCTTTTTGCACTTGGCCAATAACAGCCTGATTGTGTAGCATTAGTGAAATTATCCAATTAGCCACATTGCATTGCTCAGGGTGGATACACACACACACCATACTGTGCAGCCTAGCAGTCAGTTTCCGTATGCCTCTCTACCCCAATTTGACTTTTACACACACACACGCACACACACACACACACACACACACACACACACACACACACACTGCTCACTGGCTGTCTTTCAGTAGAGCCGCATGCGATCGTTTTCTATCTCCCTCTTCGTCCATATGGCAGGTGAATGGACCTGTGTGGTGATGCAGAGGTCATTAGAGGTAGAGTGGCAGCTGTCAGAGACATGGGAGACTTAACACAATCAGAAAGGTGCAGGCCCGGGCTGAGACTGAATTTAGTTTGCATTTAGCTCTTTTATATTTATTTGTATGTCATACAGTATCCTCTCTACACATGCCTCATTTATTAATTTGCCTTATTCATGCTGTATTCTGCATAAATCTTAATGCTTATTGTCCAGCTACATGGCAAACAGTGTAAAATCTTGATTTAATATTAGATCAGGAAAGTAGATGTGGAAAGTCTAGAGTTCCTTGAGGTTCAGAAGGTTAAATGCTTAAATAAATTTTTATTCCCTCTTGCACACACTTCTGATAAAGGCTACTAATGTCGTTAGCCGCTGAGAGTTCTCTCTCTATGCCTTTATATGCCTCTGTATGCCAGTCCATTCACAGTCTGTGAATTAGATTAATGAGGAATAATAATAATAATAATAATAATAATAATAATAATAATAATAATAATAGTTCCAAAAATATGCTTTTTATATTTATATATTTTAATATTTAAAAAAAGTCTTAATATTTTTTAATTCTATGATTTGGATTATTTATGGTTCATCTTATGATCTTATTGTTTTTAAATGTTTTTAAAATAATTTTTAGAAAGAAATTATGATACTTTTAAATCTCTCTCTCTCTCTCTCTCTCTCTCTCTCTCTCTCTGTGTTCCTATATCATTAATATTCTTAATATTTTTAATATTAATAATATTAATATTTAATATTATATTAATATAATATTTTTAAATTCTATGATTTCGATTATTTGTGGTTTATCTTATCATCTTAACATTTTAAATGTTTTTTAATATATTTTTTTCATTCTTTACATTTTTTTCAGATTCTTTTAAATCTCTCTCTCTCTCTCTCTCTCTCTCTCTCTCTCTCTCTCCCCTCTCTCTCTCTCTCTTTTCCTATTTCATTATCTCTGCATTCCTGCACACACTTATAAAGGCTGCTAATATTGTTAGCCCCTGAGAGTACCCTCCCTACTTGTAAGTGAGAACGAATAGAGCGCAGTCCTCACTGCTCTTCCACATATCTCTGATTCAGGAGTGTGATCAGAGCTGTTTTAGGTGATTTTTTATTTATTTTTTTTATCCAGTTTAAATATAACTACTTTTCTTTTCATTTTCCTATATTTATGTTTCAATATTTTCCACTTTAATATGTAGGATATGATAAAGAAACGTTGGACATGTATTAAATGTTGTAGCAGCCCAAATTAAAAGAAAAATGTCCTTTCTTGCATAAGTAGATTTGAGATAAGATAACGCTCTCAAAACCTCACTTGTGTTATCCTCTCCAGTGTTCATTTTCCTTCTCTCATATCCACCTTGCAAATATATCCACTGTTCTGTGCTGAGATTACACTCAGTAAGACAGTTTTGTAAGGATTTTATGAATATTAGTACTTGTTTGGTTTTGTATTTTGTTAGAAAACCATATTGTTATTTATCTTGCATTGTTCCTATGAGGTAAAATCTCCTGTTCTGTATAAAAAGTACAACAGGGAATTGTCTGCTTTTGGTTGCTGGTTTTATGGCTCTGGTTAGTTTTGGGTGTAAGTATAAGAATAGAGATTGTGTAGTCTCCTGGCAGAATTGTGCTTGTAGCCTCGTGGATCTTTAATGCTTTAAGTATCCAGTTTTCAGTGAGGTATTGCAGGAGTATATTTATGCAAGGCTGAGGTTAGCAGAGGTTAGTCAGATGTGAGCTATAGCAGCCTACATACCATCTGCCCCTCCCATCATCACCACCCACCTGCCTCACAGCTTCAGCATACGCTCCAAGACCTCGCCTTGTCTCAGTGGCTCTATTTTGCTTTCTCCCTCTCTCTCTCTCTCTCTTTCTCTCTCTGTCTCTCTCTCCCTCTCTCTCTCTCTCTTTCGCTTTCTCTCTCTCTCTCTCTCTCTCTCTCTCTCTCTTTCTCTCTCTCTTCTCTCTCTCTCTCTCTCTCTCTCTCTCTCTCTCTCTCTCTCTCTCTCTCTCTCTCTTTCTCACTTTATGAGGAGGGACTGTTTGCTGATGGTGAGACATAGATGTGCGAAAAGCTGTAAGAATTGTCGGTTTCTTTACCACCACTATCATCTCTGTCTCTCTCTCTCTCTCTCTCTCTCTCTCTCTCTCTCTCTCTCTCTCTCTCTCTCTCTCTCTCTCTCCCATTATTCAAGCTAGGCGCTTTAATTAGGTCATGCTGCCATAGCCTTCAAATGAGCCCAGACTGCGAAGGCAAGACACACACACACACACACACACACATGCGCACACATATGTACACACACACTAGCACCCTGACACAATATTCTCTCATTCTTTGCCAATAATCTCTAACTCACCAGTGAATGATATTGGTTCAATAGCTCAACAGCTCAATAGCAGCAAGATTGTGTGTGTGTGTGTGTGTGTGTGTGTGTGTGTGTGTGTGTGTGTGTGTGTGTGTGTGGTAGTGCTGGGGTGCCTGGAACAAACATTTGCAGCAAATTTAGGAACTGAATTTACTAGACGCAGACTGTAGTCAAAACAGAGAGAAATGAGAGAGGCTGTGAAGCGATATTCTCGCGGCCGATCTCACACTATGCCTCTGCGTGTCTCTCAGTTGTTCTCCTCAAGAGACCTTTCGTAGCAGGGCTGCACAGAGGAGCTGTTTTTCCTCTGCTATTATGTGTAAGACCCGTGTTTTTATATCTTGGTGGTGACTAAATGTCACACGATAGGAATATCTGGTAGTTAGATCTTTGTAGCAATGTTTGGATTCTTCCCAAGAGGAAAACTGCTTCTTTAAAAAAAAAAAAAAAAAATTATTATTAACTTTTATTTTTGAAAGAAAGAAAGAAAGAAAGAAAGAAAGAAAGAAAGAAAGAAAGAAAGAAAGAAAGAAAGAAAGAAAGAAGTTTAGTTATTGAAATTAAGGTTAGGATTAGATTCATGTTTAGGCGTAGCAATAATTAGCTGCATTAGTAATTATGTCAGTAGCAGATCCTCACCAGAATACACTAATAATACTAATAATACTGCATGAGTTAGATTCCAAGAAAACAAAAAGATCTTTTTAAAAATATTTTGCACACTTCTGATGTGCTGGTAAAAACTAAAGATACCGCCTTTTCTTTTCTGATACTAATATCTTGAGCATTAATAATCAAATATCGAAAAAGAAATCCACAGCTTAAAGAAATCCATAGCTAAAAACAGAATAACCAGATAAAACAAAATTAATTAATTAATTCAATTAAATACAGTATGTAAACATTCCCAGTTCCACACAAAGCTTTTCTAAATTAAATTTTTTTTTGCATTTTTAAGCATTTTTTGCTGCTATTGGCTCGATACCAATGCTGGGTATGTGCTCTGTATATATACGTATACATATGGACTAGGCGTGTTGAGAGCAACCCCTGCTACTAAAATGCCATCAGAATGCTAAAGTCAGTGACAGCTGTGCAGGGCAACATGTCTCTGCTGGACGTGAAGCACATTGCCTGAGCCAAGCATGACCACCAGTCCCTGCTTCTCTCCTCAGCACGCACGGGTGAGAAACGCTCCCTCTCGTCTCTTCTGCTCTCCTCTCCTATCCTCCATCAGCAGCGCTCCAGCAGGCCATCTGTCAGTGCTAATGGATGCACGCTCATTTGCATGGCTGATGAGCGCTCCTCGTTTGGCAAGGCTCGAGTGGAAGGTCGCGTTCTGACGCGCCGTAGAAGGAGAGTGTTGGCAGGGAGAGGAAAGAGGCAAGGAGAGAGGCGAGGAGAGAGAGAGAGAGAGAGAGAGAGAGAGAGAGAGGCATGGACCTGTAGATAGGCTGCTAAAAAGGAGATAAATATGAGACACCTTTAGCTCTTTATAAAATGTTTTATGTACATTTATTATTTATGTGTTTGAATGGATGGATGTATCTGTACAAATACCCCAGTGATAGACAAAAAGACTGTTCACTAACATCTTACATCTTACAAATAAACCTGTAGATGAAATTTAGCTTGTATTCAAAACAGTAAAAAGGCTAAAAGATATATAAATTATATTTGATTACTAAGTTTACTACATAAACTGTAATTGTGGGTAGAGAAGTTAAAAAATGTTGTACCACACATGCCATATGATACTGTAAATATCTGAGGAATCCTTCAAGCCCAGTATTTGGATTTGCTGCTGTACCACGTCATTCCTAATTTGCATAAAGTTGAGAAAATCTCACCTCACTTCACATACCTCGCTTTCACTTTGTTGCTCTTCGCTATCGCTTCAACACAGTACATCGAAAACAAACGATCGTCTGTTGCTAGCGTGAATGAAGGGTCACACTCCCACGATCTGTCAAGTCCACGCTCGCATCCCTCATTCCCCTGACTATTTACATTTTCTATTAGTTTAACAGTAGTTATTCAATAATTCATGCATTCAAATATGCTTTGAAATGATTAAATATAATCATCTTGAATTTATAAGCAGTGGAGCTATATTCTTGTTGAAAAAATGGTTTCTGGGCTTTCAGAAGAAAGGAAAGCATATGTTCTAGGGTTCTATAGAGAACCACTAAGGGTCCTCCTAGAGGTAGAGGTAAAAAAAAAAAGAGAAGCCTTTATTCTTTTCTAAAAATTCTTGATTAGATTATGCTGTTTTGTGTTTTGTGGTGAGTTTTTTGGTCCATTAATCTGCTTTGGTCATACAGACCTGACAACACTGACAGTGAGAAATAAGAAATGTTATAAGGATTGTAATATAGGGTTGTGTGTGTGTGTTTGGATGCACCTTCTGTGGAAGTAAATCAGGTCCTATGAGGCTCCTCCAACCTATCATTCTGCATTTGTCTTCTCTGCCAGGGAAGGCATGTCTGCCCCCACCACATCCACCACATCTACACATCCACACACCACTGCCTCAGCTCTTTCCCCATGCCTGTGTATGTCTGTGTCTCTCCTCTTCTCAAGCTCCCCAGCCTATCTCCTTTAATTACTGCTTATGGCTCCCTACAACCCCCCCTTCTTCCTCCTCCTCCTCCCCAAATCCCCACCTTCCGTAGCTGCTTCCAGCCACTCTGCTTCTTTGTGCCTGTCGCCTCTATTGCTGCTGTTTTCCCTCCAGCTTCTGATCTGAGATCGGTCTCCTCTTCCTGGTTTGGGATGCCGAGGAAATAAAGAGTTGGGCTGATCTCAGACCAGTATTTACAGCTGCTGTCACAACCCATGCATCCTTTACAGAATGAAACCGAGAGTGACAGAGATCAGGGAAAGCACCAGACACACTTGCAGGCTTCTCCAAATGGCAGGCTTTGATGCTGGGGTTGTGAAAGAGCCTTGAGAGGGGTGTGATTGCTCTGTGTGTGTTATTGTGTGTGTAACTGTGTAGTGTGGTGTCTATCGATCGATCTGTTTTCCAGGCTGTGACAAGAAGGCTGTGCGTTGAACACAACACATGAAAAAAAAATTCCATGTATGTACAATCTTTGAGAGAATTTGTTTCCTGTTCTAGACAATAGTTATCCCAAAGAAGTAGTCAACCATATTATGTACATCCAAGCGTGGCTTTTCGAGCTGGGACGATGAGGTAGAATACCCTTCACAAGTGTCCTCGGTGTCAGGTGGGTTTTTTTTTGCTTTTTTTTTTTAGCCAGTCTCTCTTCCATTAATTAGCCTCTCTATTTTCTGCTGGCCATTGTGACATTTCCTCATTGCTAATTCACTGATTAAGCCTATTAATGTGATTACAGAGGCATTTCTAAGACAGCTGCCATTATATACAGTACATGGAAGACGGGCAGTCCAGTTGCTCGGTTCGTCTGTTTGCTCAAACAGAACAGATATAGAGGAGAGATGGAACAAAATAAATAAAACTGTTTGTCTCCCAAACTGCATTGTTTAGCTGCTGGCTGTCTCATGCTAAATCTGCACGTGACCACTTCAGTGTTTCAGTGCACACGCATGTTGGTCTGTTCTTTTTGGATTGTACACAAATCTATTAATTGTTGCCAATGTTGCCAAAGCCTGTTTTTGTCACAGTTTGATAAAGGAAGAGTTTCTGATTCTGATTTTAATAAAAATCTGATTCTAAATATGACACTGATTATTGAGCTCTAATAATGAATCTGCTAAAAGTACTAATTCTTCTGAAGCTGATTGAAATTCTAATACTGATACCAATTCTGATTATGATGCTGGTACTGATTCTGATTCTTTTGATCATACTAAAATGAATTCTAGTTCTAATCCAAATTTTCTCTGTGATTCACTGTATGATTTTGAATCTGATTCTGATTCCCAGACATTCACTGTGTTCACAGCTCACAATGGCAGACTTGTGCTTCTGGGATGAGTCTGAATAATACAAATTATCAATAAACATACATAGATGAATGCACACTATATGGCCAATAGCTTTCAGACACCTGACCATCACACCTATATGTGGGATTTCCTCAAACTGTTGCCACAAAGTTTAAAGCACACAATTGACTAGAATGTTTCTGCATGTGGTAGCAATAAGAATTCACCTTTACTGGAACTCAGGGGCCCAAACCTCTACCAGCTTAAAAATGACCTCAACCCTGAAGACTAAACACCTTGGGCCCTCAGGGACCTCAGGCCTCCTTGCCCAGCTTCACTAATGCTCTTGTGATTGAATGGGTAAATCCCCTCAGCCATGTCCAAAGTCTAGTGGAAAGCCTTCCCAAGAGAGTGCAGGTTATTATAACAGCAAAGAGTGAATTTATAATGCGATTCTCAAAACACACATACGGGTGTGATTACTTATGGTGTTCACTTATTTTTGGCCAAATTGTGTGTACAGTATACTACTTGTATACACCATACACCATACAAGGATACACCATATAAGGAGTTTCAGCGTATGATTCTGATACTGATTTGTATTCTGATTCCAGTAACACTTCATCAGAACCAGTACCTCACCATTAACAGGTTGTTTTTTCTCAACAGCACTTCCTAATCTCAAGAATCCATCACTGACAAAGAATCAGCGCTGATCTTCTTTTACCATATAGTTTTGAGTGTGGGCTTTATATTTATCACGTTTAACTGTCCTGTATTTAAAAGGCTAAATGTTGCACATTATATGTCCTTGCACTGATCTTTAAGGTTACTGTCCTGTGTATAAAGTGATTCTCAATCTGATTCTGACTCTGATTCTGATTCAGCAGGCACTGTTGTGTATTTTGCAGAAAGAGCTGTCCACTCCTGTTGGGATTTCAGCACCGGGAGCTGTCCATTAGCTAACCCTAACTCCACACATACACTAGGGGATGTTTGCTTCCATGAATGCTTTGGATTAAAGCAAAATTGTCTATAAAAATAAACTTCAACTAACCTATAGATAAACATATTTTAATGTTATATAATTTTGTTACTTTCAAATAAAATCTAGGTAAAAAATTCTGTCTTGAACAATATTTAATCAGAGGAAACACTGCCCCTGTGTAGTATGTTTGAATATGTGATATAATATCAAAATCTATGGTGATAAATTAAGTAAAAAAAGATGTGTTTGTTACAAATTCATGCATATTTTTTACCACCAACCCCCTCTCTCTCTCACGTGCTGTGGTCTAAAAAAACTACAGTCCTGACTGAATACAGAAGAAAGATAGAAAGATAGAGAAGAGAGAGAGAGAGAGAGAGAGAGAGAGAGAGAGAGAGAGAGAGAGAGAGAAAATATGAAGAAACTGATAGATGTTTTCAACCTGCCCTCAATTCCCTCACAGGTTGCCTGGTGGAGAAGAGAAGAGGTAGGCTAGGTCTGGCTCTGCATGCTCCATCCATCCTCCACACTCTCACTCTGCTGCTGCCTCTGCTGCTGCTGCTGCAGTGTAGCATCGCTTCTGGAGGCTTCAGTCGCGCTCACGCTTTCTCCCTCCTGCCTCGTACATTCTGCTTCCAGCTCCCTCCCCTCCATCTCTCGCTCCCCTCCTTCCTGTCTGTCTGTCTCTTTCTCGCTCTTCCTCCCTCCCACCCTCTCTCTCTCTCTCTCTCTCTCTCTCTCTCTCTCTCTCTCTCTCTCTCTCTCTCTCTCTCTCCTCTAGAGCGGCTGCAGCTCCCCCGCTCCTCCACTCCCTCTCCCTCCATCTCTCCAAGTGCTGGCGGAATACACTGAGCTCAAACAAAGAAAGATTGATAGAACAAGGGAAGAGAGGAGCTTAAGAGCGAACAATAAGGGAGGATAGACAGAGAGAGAGAGAGAGAGAGAAAAAAGTGTGTGTGAGGGAGAGAGAGAGAGACACACACACACACAATCGCAGCATTTCAGGCTACAGGAGAGAGGAGGCAGACTGAGAGAGTGTGTGAGAGAGTCGCCATTTCAGTAGGTTTCGTTTTGTTCACTTCTTCTCTTGTTTGGATTGAACGTTCTTATGATTCAATCAAAATTACAGAGTGTGTATATGTGTCTAGATGTTTTGGTGTGAACGCATGTATATGTGTGTCTCTGTATGTACGCATGTCTGTGTGTGAGGAAGGGAATGGTTAGATTCATGAAGAAATCACTTGTGCATTCCAGCACACTGAGCTGCAGACTACTTGTCTAACAAAGTGATCACGACCGATTCGACGCGTTTGTAAGACTGATGCTAGCTTGTTGACACCATGCTTGATTTGTAAGTTGACTTTTTTTTTTCAGTGTCAGCATCTTCTTAGCCTGAGTGAAGAGATTTATGAAAACTAACATTGCACTTATCTTGATCATGCACTCATTTATGGGATTGTTTCATGACTCATAACAGAGTGACAGAGGTAACTTCGTATTCTGAAGATAAAAGTATCTGAAAGTGTCTGGAAGAAATTTGAACTCGAGCAAGTTGCTGGTACATTTTGCTGGACAAACTTTCACTTGCTTGAGGTTGGGTGTAAGTAAAGGAAGGCTAATGGTATATTTATTATTTTTGAATGAATCTATTTTACATGTACGATTTGTTTTAGGTGTTTGGAAATGATCTTTATTCATAAACAACAACAATTTTTCATTTGGCATTTTTGTACTATTTAATTCTTGTATTTTTTGTGTTGTAAATATGTGTTATTCAATATTAACTTGTAAATGCATTGGATCAGTTGTTTATGTGTGGCTGATGAACTGAGAAAACTTCTTAGCATTGTGTGATTTTGCTGAGCTGAATTTTAAGAGTCTGTTATTGTATCAGTGTTGTGCTTCAACTGTACGTGCCTGCTGCAGACCTGCAGACTTAAAAATGAGCAGGTTTGATACTGGGCATAACATAAACATATTTAGATAGTTTATCACTTCCTCAGGACTCGCTGTATTGTTCATTTGTCTCTTTCTTCTTCTTTTTTTAAATCCATATATATATATATATATATATATTTTTAAACTCTTGTTATGTTATTATGTATGAGGAACGCACTGTAAGTCTTGGAGATTTAAGAATCAAATCCTTATTTTGGTGTTTGGAATTGATGATTGATTTTTTTGGTATTTGTTATAGCATGTGAGGATACATGAGATACAAATTCTACATGTTTTCTATTGAGGTTTATTGAGGCAGGTGGTTCAGCATGAGGCTGGTTTTGGTTTGTAACTTTTGAGAGTTTGATGGTGTAGTCGAGGAGGAATTTTAAGGTAGTTGCTTGAAAATAAGACTAATTATGGATTCGTATGAGCCCATCTGAGTTATCTGTCTGTGAGCTGTATGACCCCAGAGGGTTTTCCTGCCTCAGTGAGCCAGACTCAGTGAGTCATTAATAAGATAGCTGGCTGAGAGAGAGAGAGGGAGAGAGAGAGAGAGAGAGAGAGAGAGAGAGAGAAAGCGAGAGAGAGAGAGAAAGCGAGAGAGACGCCCTGCCTGTTTCACAATGTTTCAAGCTTAATGAACACCCCCACCCCAATATTCACACCACACACACACACACACACACACACACACACACACACACACACAGAGTCTGAGCTGCTGGCTGTGGTGATAAAAATAACCTATTTGGTGAATGCAGCTTGAAGAGGAGCCGTATCAAGTGGTTATGGTTTTGTCACCGTCTAACATGTATGCGTGACATAATTATCTCATTGATTTTCTGACCTGTTCACATAGTCCTAGGAAATTCCTCATACCTCATGATTTTGTTAGTTTTTACTCTGGGTGTGCAGAGCTACAGCAGTCCCACTTACTGATATGAGTGACACACTAGAGCTGCAGTGTTTCCACAGCTATTTAGTTCTGCATAAACACACAGAGAGAAAAAGCCGCCTTCGGCTCCCAAACTCTAATATTAACCCGATTCATTAAAACTACTCAGAAAGCTCAGAAAAAGCCATACTGCTGTATTCCAACTCATATATATGTTACTTATCATTACAGCTTTTGCTTTATTTTATCCTTAGACAAATGGACAATGTCTTTGCCAGTCCTTGACTGCGATTGCGGCTTTGCACAGGTCAAAGTCTGTGCTCTGAATGAACCTCATGCATAATATAAGCCGGTCCTGAGTCAAAGAACAATAAGAGAAAATTTCACTGAATGGAAGAGGGTCAGAAGGAGACTCTTACCTCCCTTTCAACCTGTCACTTTTTCCAAGCTAGTAAAATCGCAATTGTATGAGAGCATTAAAGTTGCCATCGAAACTACATTTATAATGACAAACCAAATTAGCGCAGCACATCTGACCAGAATGCAATAAGATATGCGTTCTCTACTCTGTCAGATATTTGCTAAAGGCTGTAGAGGGAGGAATAGAATTACCATATGGAAGTTATTCTCAACGGACACAAAAAGATAGAATATAGATTTGTATGTAGTAGTTTCTGTAAGTTGATGGAAGAATAGTGCACCATGTATGAAAGCTGCACAGACGATAACATGCTCTTGTTGGCTTTTCGTAGAAAGTCACACAACTGGGTATATGACATGCTGCTGTGACCCACGAGTATACAGAAAAGACAGGGACGATGCTGTTTCTATTCCAGAAATGCACTGTAAACAAATTCAGCCGCAATGAAAATGAACAGCTTTATCCTGGCCTCTGAGATGACAATTGAGCTGTGCGACTTGAGTTAATCAGTAGTCACTAAAACCTGGATATTAGACCCTATGTCAGGTAAGGGATAACACACAACAGACTGTGATGTTACACTAAAGTAATCCACCTCGGGTGTAGTTATAATTATATATGCACAACAGCACATGTTATTGAGAAACCAGAAAGTGCAAACACATCTCTCATACTGACTGACTGTTACAAAGCGCTGACTCTGTCCATAAACGTTACATAAACATCTCTTAATAATGCTTCGGGAAATCTACATTTTTAATGTTTAGTTCTAAATCTGTCTGTTATTAGATTTAGATCATGTGGAGCATCTGCCATTCAAGTCCCTGTCACTGAACCATTACGGCAGAAAAATAACATATTATAACTTAGAGGAAATGAATCCACGGCTTCAGATTCAAGACCTCAACAGCACTGTGTCATAACTTCTTCTTACTTATCTGTAGCTGTAGTGAATCTACTCATGACTACAGAAAAGAGAACACTGTTGTCATTTCATTTGAGAGATTTCTACATTTTTTCCCCCTAATTTTATTGAGAAAACTGTATTGGAAGTAGATGGCATGCAGTCATATCAAAAATGAATGACCTACCTATTCATTTTGTTCTTACGCTTTCAATTTTTAGCTACTTGCTGAAAGTTTGTTTATCTAGCTAGCTGTGACGCCGTGTATCATGTAACACCAAGTGGCTCAACAGGGTCACAAGTGCACAGAAAGCATCCACATGAACAGCCCACTCATGAGCTGTTGCACCACTTCAGAAATCAAAACTGCAACATACAGTATAGCTGCGCTCATGAACGTCAAGCTTGCACATAATTATGGTGTAATTTTCTGACAGGACTGTGGGTATCGCATCTCCAGTGTCATCCTGCCTTTACATTGTTTATATAAGAGTTAAATCATTAGCCTCAATCAGTAGCTACCGAATGCTCAGTGTCAATAATTCCTAGTTGCCTAGCAACAATACTTTCATGACTTGAACCACTTGAAAGTGTTCGCTCGTTGCCGTCCCGCATGGAAAGCACAAATTCACATTCTCCGTTTAAACACAACATTTACTATAAGTAACGCTTGATGTCTGCACTGCAAGTAATTCAGCCTCCAGAATTCATCTATCTTGCTTTTTCATCTATCTTTTTTTTTCTTTCTACTGCAGTCTGATAGAACAAACAATCAGAGGAACAACACTGGGAGATTAGAAGCGAGAAAAAAAGCAATAGCATAGCACTTCTCATGCATATAGACCCCTGCAAGTTCACTTTCAATTCACATCACTGTAACCGAATCCATACTGGAGCTCCGGTTGTTCCAGCACACACGTACAGTGCATTGCCATGCAGCACACACCTCTCTCTCTCTCTCACTAACGATCCTATCTGAGCAGGCGGCGTGTGTGCAGTAAGCCAGACAGAGATTGCAGTAGGTGCATTAAAAGCAAACTTCTCATTCACGGCCATCTGATGATGTGGATGATGATTCAGACGGATCTCAGAGAGGCTTTCTCTACCTGAGTCTGAGTAGTGTGATGAGGCCACTATCCTGCTAGTGAAGCTGAAAAAAGGTGGGAGGAGGTGTAGTGCGGGGGAGTTGTTGGGGGGCAGAGGGAAAGCTGTCATCATCACTCTGCTCTCTGAAGGCAAAAAAAGACTCTTTGTGTGTGGGTTTGCGAGATGGGGCATTTTTCCTAATTACTCATCTCAGGTGATTATATGAGTCCTGCCTGGTTTCTCTCACCTCTCTATGCTCCTCCAAAGAAAAAAGGATATAGAGTACATTAAGAAGCCTAAATTGGGACAAGTGGCTACTTTGCAATTACAGACAGGAAGACAGGTTGCAGGGTTTTTGTAATGGTGTACTGCCAGGAAAAAGGAGTAGTGGAACAAGACAAGAGCTGATTTTTAAAAAAAATTTTTATAGCAACTGAGAACTAGCTAGAAGTAGACAACATTCACTTTATGCCACGTTGTGATAATTAGCTATGTACTGCACCATTATTTGGTTGCATTAACAATATAAGTTGCTTGATAATAATAATAATAATAATTTCCATCTGTAAGAAGTGCTGCTTTATTTACTGCAGACTTTGTGCACAGCTATGTTGAATTGACGTCACTTACATACCGATCAGGAATTCCGAGTTACGGGAGCATTTTCTTTGCTATGGCTTAGTCTTACGAGTTATGAAATGATCTTTAGCCAAATGCAGCACGTGTACTGTATGTGTTTATGTATATGGGGAATATTTTTTTCATTCACAGTAAAAATCAATTGCTTTTATGTTCACTAATATTTAGCTAAATGTGACATTTAGAAAAAAAATGACTTGATATAAGTGTTAATTGTGATATAATTTGTAATATCACTTCTTGGAGACATCTCGTACAATTGTTTTTAATCAATTAAAAAAACAAATAGAGTTATATAGGATTATAAATGTATACATACTCTATGTATATATGTATATATGTATGGAACACACCCTGAACTAGACACCAAACTTACACACTCTGTTACTGTAGAACTGCACAATGTTCAAGAAATACTAAATCGACGTTTATAATATTGCCCCAGTGATCCTAATTCAGCATAAGGGATTCAGTCCAGCCTAAATCAAGCCTCTTCTACTGTTGTGACGTGTGCAGGAAAACCTCTGCTGTTACGCAATCACTGTGTTTAACAGGGCGTCTGTGAAGATTTGATAAAGAAGCACATTGAATCTATCCTGTCATAAAAGCCGGCTAGGTTGACATATTGTGAGCACAGCACTCATGCAGACACACACACACACAAACACACACACACACAGATATGCAGATTACTGAACGATCAGTCTGTAAATCAAGGAGCTAGCTGCAGGGTTTTTTTTTCCAGACGTTGTTTGGGAGAGTCGGACAAGCAAGCCCACAGAATGAGTCACGAAGTGGGAGAGTGGTTATTTTTACCACACACACACACACACACACACACACACACACACACACATACAAACAACAAAAAAAAAAAGCCACGCTTCACCCAGGCCACTATGCAACTGGCTCACCAGAGACAGATTTGTAATGGGCGATATGAGGCAACACCTTCATTAGAGTCCGGTGCAGTCCCTCAAGCATGATGACTCAGCAAAAACACAGTGCTAATTATTCATTAAAGCCAAATGTCTCTACAGAACACGGCAGCACAAGCCTCCAAACACACGCTGGAACATATTCCCCCATAGCACAAGTAGGTATGGTGCTGAAAATGGCATTTTAACAAGATGAGTAATTTTGGTTATTCTTACGTAAATGGGAGAAGTCGAATAAAAATGGTCAATTATTGCGTATAATTATGCAAAAGCCTCTAGCCTTTTCTCGAGCAGGGAGAGAGATAGAGAGAGAAAGAGAGGGGTGAGATAGACAGCTAGCTAGATAGATGTATAGGTAACGAGAGAGAGAGAGAGAGAGAGAGAGAGATAGAGAGAGAGAGAGATCCTGTCTTAGCTGGTGGTAATTAAAGCATGTTCTTCTCGGTGGGATGCAGTAGAGGTCTAGCTGATTGCTCCGTGCCATCGCCATCTCTAAACGCACTGTGAATGAGACATACAGGAGAGAGAGAGCGCAGGGAGCAGCACGCTGATTAAAATCATATTTCCTCTCCGTCTTGGCCCAATCTGCCCTGATTTGCCTTGCTGATTAGCACTCACTCACGGCAAACCAGGAGATCCAATCAACAGCCGGAAACCGGCCACTACTGTACATTCCAGCCAACGCATTTATACAAACAAATTATTTAGTTTGTTTTTAATGCCCAAGAAACTACTACAATGACCTAAGAACATCTCCACACCTTTCCACTTTATTTGAATTAAAAATATCAAAATGTGTGAATATACACAACAACACCCCTTTCAGCCATTCAGCAGAGCTAACTGACTGCCTCAAAGCTCCTACTTACGCAAAGAATGACGGGTTCACTTTCTGGCTCTTTATTCAATTTGTCATTTTGTTAGTGATTTATTGAACAGTAGACACATCTGTGGAAAAAAAAACAAACAATAACGATCAACCCTAGCAATTATAACAAGTTGGATTTTAGTATCAGGCTCAGATTGCTTTGTGATATACTCAGAGATTTATTATACATTAAATACAGCTAGCTTCATATGCAGGTTTTGGGGCTAAAATACATTTGCACATATTATTTCATTCTCATTTTTAACTTTTACCTATGTAACTCTTTTTTAACATCGAATAAACAATATTGCGTTTGCCAGGCAGCAATATCTTTTAACAAGATTTCTTTGTTGAGAATAGATTTATTTAAGTAACTAAGTATAGTTGAATGTGATGAGGTTGAGGAGTTTTTATTTAGTATAGTGCTATTTGATGGGACAAGCCAAAATGCTGTTCTTTTTTGTTTTGTTTTGTTTTTTTTTGTTTTTTTGCTTGTTTTTATCCATGTTTTAGGACGTTGGTGTCGGTGCTTAAAAATGTCTTTAAACTTCAGATACATATTTGTAACTGATATCAACAGACCACAAATAACATCTCAATCGTGGAATCAACCAAATGAGCTCACCACATGTCAGCTGTAAATGGATACCCTTTAGTGCTAACCTGTTCAAGCAGAATTAGCCATCCAAGCATTTTTGAATTAAGCATTTAAAAAAGGTTTTTGTGTTCAGGGGTGGAAGGAAGACAACAGCAGCATGTGTACTTTTGTACTTTTGCATTTCTACTCGAAATAGAGAAAATAGCTGGCTGATCAAGGTGTACACAGCAAGTCAATCATTTCCAGACACACACGCACACACAGAGCCTGTAGAGAGCAGGCTTGGTGAAGCCCTCAGGCTGCTACAGTGCAGTGAATGTGCTGTAATTGGCAGGTGTGGTGTGAAAGAAGGCAAACAGGCAGAGCTGCAAGGTGGCCTGCACTGTGAATACACTATGAGGTTCACGGTGATATTTTCACCTCTGTCACCTGACATTTTGTGGTCTTTCTCAAGTTAATTTAAAGTGTTAATTCTCAGTGTGAGTTTCATCAATTTAAAAATCTCACTGTTATAGATATAGGTGTATGCGCGTCATTGGCGATAAGCACATCTTTATGATATGAAGAAAACAAGAAATCAGCTGTTTTACAGATTATTATATTAAATTGATTCTGTTTCTTACATGTCCATGGGGAGTGAGAAAGAAAACTCAAATGCCTGTGTTTAAAAAGAAATAAAAATGCCTTTTTCTCCCCAAAACATTCATTTCTGTTTAGTCTGCTTAATCGTGCGTTGAAAAGGTCGGTCATGGCCTAGTGTTAGCCATCAGCAGGGATCAGTGGGCCAAAAGCTTTTCTTTGTCCATGGAATGACGTCCTTCTGCCTCCCTTGGAGGACATAGCGTCTCAGGGAGGTTTTGCCTCTTCTGTCTTTGTCAGAGAAGACTTCTAGCACCTCGGTTGCCATTGACAACGTGTTGGTCAGATCTCCTGCCGTTGCCAGGCATCATTAAGACTTGCTGGCATGAGCTTCTCTGTCTCCACGAGTAGGCCTTGTACAGGGAAACGGCAATTAAAGATCCTCTCAGACTGATGGAGGAGAATGATGCCCTGATATGGGGGGAGTCGAAGAGAGAGGGATGGAAGGGAAGGGAAGGGAAGGGAAGGGAAGGGAAGGGAAGGGAAGGGAAGGGAAGGGAAGGGAAGGACAAGGAGAAGGAGGTGGTGAGAATATGACTTTGTTTTCTAGGTCTATTTTGGGTGGAAGAAGTGGTTGTGTGTTTAATGGAGGGTGACTGATTCATGCTGTGGATGAAGACATCATCATGGATAATGTTCATGTTGATAATGTTCACAGAAAGGCATGCAGATACATTCTAGATATGTTTATTTAGATCAGATTATAAGACTGTTCTCTTCTCTGATGGTATTTGACACTGAACTACCTCAAAGCATTGTATTATATTATTTGATAGGGATGTACTCATTAATTTAAGCCAGAGCTGCTTTTCATGCTCTTTTCTCTTTGGGACTCTCAGGGTAAAGTCACCGGAGCCTGGGTTCTTGTTGGAAGCTGCGGTTACATGACCAGTCGTGCAGCTAATCATGAAGAGCTCTGGTGTTTGTGCTCATAGAGCAGATGAAAGCGAGAAAACACCATTAGCCTCAACTCACAGCTCTCAAGACTGATTGGAATTCTTCCTGATGATTCCGCGAGCATCTCTGAATTACTGCAGGCACACAAACACACAAACACATCCATTCTGCAGTCACCCAGAGTGAGTCAGGCCATTTGACGCAGGCAGTGATAAAGCCTGAAGTCCTTGTCAAGCTTCTAATTGAGCCATGTTCCAGACATCAGTCGCCACCAATCAGATGCTGTCTTCTTTATTTGTTTGTTCGTTCTGATGCGCTAAGCAAGCTTGAACCCTGACTTTATAAGAAAGCTTATGTTTATCCTTCTGACGTGAGAAAAAAAAAAGTCTCATTACACATGACTGATGTTTAAGGACACTAGACAACGAACAACCATCAAAGGAAATCAAATGAGTCACATTACATAAGTGTTAACTGGTTTTGAGGAACAGACATGGGAGTGGAGGGTTAACACAGGACAGGAGAGATGGTATAAATAAAATTTTCTACTATATATGAGAAGTTATTTACAGTCACAAGCCCCAACAAGCCCCCGGCTACCAATTGGTTACCACTCTCTCCCTGGTGAAGTGGTTTTCATTTTCCTTACATAAAACCTTACAAAAGCCAGTCAACAAGTGTCATGGCTTCCGAAAACTAATGGTATGCAGCAACAAAAATATAAAAATAAAACATGGAGTTTGTCATGAAACGGAGCAAATAACCCTTTCAATTTTTTAGAGGATTCTGAATATACAAAAAGAAAGTGTAACCCTAATCCCTATTACTGCACTCTAAAATAAAGGTACCATCGTACTTGAAGCAAAAAACCCTTAACTCTCTAAAGAGCCCATTTTTTCCACTGTTGGCTTGTGTAAATTCTTTTGGTGTCTTCAAAAGTCAGAAGAATTTACATAAGCCAACTTTTGTAAATTCTGACTTGTAAGAATTCATGCAGCCTGTGGCAGATCTACAAGGTGACAAGAAGTGCTATTCCTGGGGGAAAGGATTTGTATCAAAAGCCCTGACAGAGATATTTGTCATAGACATAGAAGAGTATAAATCTGATGATGACTGTGTATAACAGTAAAATCTACTCCGTGTATAATCAATTTCTATGAAAAGTTACGAATGGTAAGCTTGGCATTAGGGATGCAGTTAGCTCTCGTTACACGCTTCCATTGGTATGAAATCAACCGTACTCCAATCACATCACGCTCACTTGTTTGAATACTTATGAATTGTACATGAGACGAACTGGGCATGGGTGTATTTGTGTATCATCAGTTATAAAAGCCCCAATCACTGATGATCAGTATTTGTCTTAAAGTCAGACTGACTCACAACGGGAATCCGACGTCTGGCGAAACAAGACGCGTTGTGCAACAGGGCTGCAGGTGCGCAAGCCACTCCTGGCGAGACTGTCTTTTGAGACGGCAGGCATAGAGGTTTAAAACTGCAGTCTCTGTCTCGACCATCCACCAAATAATGAGAGAGAGAGAAAGACGAGGAATGAGCAAGGGGGAAGAGCAGAAAGCCGGCACAGGCTGCTTTGGGACTGTGGCCCACTTTATGCAGGGGAGCACTGTATCATATTATATGAGACAGATGGGAGCTTGGCAAGAATACTAAGCAGTGTTTTCCCCATTTATGGCCAGACTGAGTTCGCCAGCAGTGGCTGGGGTACAACTTCAGGCTCGAATGAATTGATCCAACCTGGTGAAGAAAGGACGAGTGCTTTCTACATCATGCAACGTCTTAGTATGAGTGGAAAAGGACCGAGCGCATATGTGGTAGAAGGTGGCGTGGCATTCACAAAGAACTGTCCTTCAATAGAAATGAATTGGAGGGATTCTTTTTGTTGTCGTTGTGGTTGCTTTCAGGACATGTCCTCTGGCCTTGCAGAGCACACACACACACAAATAGATACAGACATAAGACACTCACACAGCAGTTATTGCGGTAACTAGATTTGTTGGAAACATGCAATATGTGTTCGCTCACACAGTCGAGGAAGTGAGATGGTGTGTATTGCTGGCTATAGATATATGCTTTATCCTGTAAACAGATTTCATGTGTGAAAAAAACAAACTGACATTTATGCTGAAAAAGTATTATTCACAGTGAATCATAAACAGTGTATGGTTTTAATTTTTTTTTTCTTGTTTTTTAACCAGAAAATGATTTTTGAGGAAGATCACTATCACTGAACGCAACATAAGGGACATTTCAGCCAAACCCCCGGAACGCAGGAGGAGAGCTTCAGACACCGCTACCCCACCCTCACTCAGCTAATCTCAGGTAGCACTGCCTGAAATACACAGGCTCCACTGTGTGCTTGAATTTAGTGCTTAGGCAAGTCAAAATAGTAGAGTTAGAGTTGTAGTTGAGAAGTTTTCCTTCATCCAGAGCCTCCTAATGACAGCTCTAATGAGAAATAGTGAAAAGAAACAATGAGAGCATGATCCAGTCTGGATTGCTGCATGCTCATGCTCACTCTGTTCTGCAGATGGAGGTGGATGCAGCTGAGAGGCGCCATCGAACACGTTCCAAAGGTGTGAGAGGTATAATGCTGCAGCTGGACTCAAACACACTCTCTCACTCACTCACTCTATTACTAATTCTCTCACTCACTCTCTCTTACTCTCTCACTCACTCACTCACTCACTCACTCACTCACTCACTCTATTACTAATTATCTCACTCACTCTCTCTTACTCCCCCTCACTCACTCACTCACTCACTCACTCACTCACTCACTCTATTACTAATTCTCTCACTCACTCTCTCTTACCCCTCCCCACTCACTCACTCACTCACCCCTCACTCACTCACTCTATTACTAATTCTCTCACTCACTCTCTCCCCTTACTCTACTCACTCACTCACTCACTCACCTTTTTACCTCACTCACCTTTTCTAATTCTCCCCACTCACTTTTTTTCTCTTACTCTCTCACCCCCACTCACTCACTCACTCACTCACCCTTTACTCACTCACTCACTCTATTACTAATTCTCTCACTCACTCTCTCTTACTCTCTCACTCACTCACTCACTCACTCACTCTATTACTAATTCTCTCACTCACTCTCTCTTACTCTCTCACTCACTCACTCACTCACTCACTCTATTACTAATTCTCTCACTCACTCTCTCTTACTCACTCACTCACTCACTCACTCTATTAATAACTCTCTCACTCACTCTCTCTTACTCTCTCACTCACTCACTCACTCTATTACTAATTCTCTCACTCACTCACTCACTCACTCACTCACTCACTCACTCACTCACTCACTCTATTAATAACTCTCTCACTCACTCTCTCTTACTCTCTCACTCACTCACTCACTCACTCACTCTATTAATAACTCTCTCACTCACTCTCTCCTCTTACTCTCTCACTCACTCACTCACTCTCTCACTCACTCACTCTATTAATAACTCTCTCACTCACTCTCTCCTCTTACTCACTCACTCACTCCCCCTCACTCACTCACTCACTCTATTAATAACTCTCTCACTCACTCTCTCTTACTCTCTCACTCACTCACTCACTCACTCACTCTATTAATAACTCTCTCACTCACTCTCTCCTCTTACTCACTCACTCACTCACTCACTCACTCACTCTATTAATAACTCTCTCACTCACTCTCTCTTACTCTCTCACTCACTCACTCACTCACTCACTCTATTAATAACTCTCTCACTCACTCTCTCCTCTTACTCTCTCACTCACTCACTCACTCACTCACTCACTCACTCACTCTATTACTAATTCTCTCACTCACTCTCTCTTACTCTCCCCACTCACTCACTCACTCACTCACTCACTCACTCACTCACTCACTCTATTACTAATTATCTCACTCACTCTCTCTTACTCTCTCACTCACTCACTCTCTCACTCACTCACTCACTCACTCACTCTATTACTAATTCTCTCACTCACTCTCTCTTACTCTCTCACTCACTCACTCACTCACTCACTCACTCACTCTATTACTAATTCTCTCACTCACTCTCTCTTACCCCTACTCACTCACTCACTCACTCACTCACTCACTCTATTACTAATTCTCTCACTCACTCTCTCTTACCCCTCTCACTCACTCACTCACTCACTCACTCTATTACTAATTCTCTCACTCACTCTCTCTTACTCTCTCACTCACTCACTCACTCACTCACTCTATTACTAATTCTCTCACTCACTCTCTCTTACTCACTCACTCACTCACTCACTCTATTAATAACTCTCTCACTCACTCTCTCTTACTCTCTCACTCACTCACTCACTCTATTACTAATTCTCTCACTCACTCTCTCTTACTCACTCACTCACTCACTCACTCACTCACTCACTCACTCTATTAATAACTCTCTCACTCACTCTCTCTTACTCTCTCACTCACTCACTCACTCACTCTATTAATAACTCTCTCACTCACTCTCTCCTCTTACTCTCTCACTCACTCACTCACTCTCTCACTCACTCACTCTATTAATAACTCTCTCACTCACTCTCTCCTCTTACTCACTCACTCACTCACTCACTCACTCACTCACTCACTCACTCACTCACTCTATTAATAACTCTCTCACTCACTCTCTCTTACTCTCTCACTCACTCACTCACTCACTCTATTAATAACTCTCTCACTCACTCTCTCCTCTTACTCTCTCACTCACTCACTCACTCACTCACTCACTCTATTAATAACTCTCTCACTCACTCTCTCCTCTTACTCTCTCACTCACTCACTCATTCACCCCCCTCACTCACTCACTCACTCACTCACTCACTCACTCACTCACTCTATTAATAACTCTCTCACTCACTCTCTCCTCTTACTCTCTCACTCACTCACTCACTCACTCACTCACTCACTCACTCACTCTCTCACTCACTCACTCACTCACTCACTCACTCACTCTATTAAAAACTCTCTCACTCACTCTCTCCTCTTACTCTCTCACTCATTCACTCACTCACTCACTCACTCACTCACTCACTCACTCACTCTATTAATAACTCTCTCACTCACTCTCTCCTCTTACTCACTCACTCACTCACTCACTCACTCTATTAATAACTCTCTCACTCACTCTCTCCTCTTACTCTCTCACTCTCTCACTCACTCACTCACTCACTCACTCACTCTATTAATAACTCTCTCACTCACTCTCTCTTACTCTCTCACTCACTCACTCACTCACTCTATTAATAACTCTCTCACTCACTCTCTCCTCTTACTCTCTCACTCACTCACTCACTCACTCACTCACTCACTCACTCACTCTATTAATAACTCTCTCACTCACTCTCTCCTCTTACTCTCCCCACTCACTCACTCACTCACTCACTCACTCACTCACTCACTCACTCACTCTATTAATAACTCTCTCACTCACTCTCTCTTACTCTCTCACTCACTCACTCACTCTATTAATAACTCTCTCACTCACTCTCTCCTCTTACTCTCTCACCCCTCCCCACTCACTCACTCACTCACTCACTCACTCACTCACTCACTCACTCTATTAATAACTCTCTCACTCACTCTCTCTTACTCTCTCACTCACTCACTCACTCACTCACTCTATTAATAACTCTCTCACTCACTCTCTCCTCTTACCCCTCCCCACTCACTCACTCACTCACTCACTCACTCACTCACTCTATTACTAATTCTCTCACTCACTCTCTCCTCTTACCCCCTCTCCCCCTCACTCACTCACTCACTCACTCACTCACTCACTCACTCTATTACTGACTCTCTCTCTCACTCACTCACTCTATTACTGAATTGCTCACTCTCTTACTGTATTTCTGACTCACTCCCTCACTCACTCACTCTCTCTCTCACTCACTCACTCTTTTACTCCCTTCCTCACTTACTCAGTCACTCCCTCACTTACTCACTCACAAACTATCACTCATTCTCTCACTCACTCATTCACTCTAGTCTAGTTGATTTGACTGCTTCTTACAAATGAGTGATTTATATTTGGCCTTTTATAAAGATAACACTGCATTCCGCAGCTCTCTAGCTACACCACTGACATTGATACGATTGGACAACATAATATAACTATGATGGTGATATTGATGTTTGTTCCATCTAATTGTCTTTTATTTCTCTCTTAGTTGCCGTGGAGACTGCAGCGCAGGAGCTGTTCAGGTTAGTTTGGATGCAATGAAAGATGCATTAAAAACATAGGAACCTTTACGTCACTAACGTATTGTCAATGAAGTGGTCACTTACACACATAGTGTAACCGAGCCACTGGAAATCTAAACAGGACCTTGTATCGTCCAGCCTCAGTAAAAATACAGACAGCTGTGTACTTTTGATACAGTTCGATATGATTCATTCCATATGGCAAGTACCAAAAGTACTGGTTTATAAATAAACCTTTTCTGTTTATAGCCTTTCGTAAGAACATACGATTCTCCCAAATAATATTCTTAAATATCCCTGCACTCTTAATGAAATCAAGCACAAAAACAAGAATGAATGGACTGGTTTTCCTCAAGGGCGAGAAAGAGATTTTATCAGGCCTCTGCTCTCCTCACTTCTGAAGCTATAGTGCCACACTTGGCACACTTTACAAGGCTTTTGTAATGGCAGCATCTCCATCATTAAGAAGTATTTAACACCCATGGACCTGTAAAAGGAGCTGTAAAAAAGGTTTATTTTTATATTGTCTTGTTACTCTAAGATGTGTTCAATTAAAATGACACCACCAAGGACAGCATGGTATATGGTATATGGTGTAAGAGGACATTGAATAGCCGTTGCCTCGTTCTCTTTGTCACATCTCTTTTATTTCTTCACTATACAAGAGAGCAAATAAATAATCCACACTTTCTCACTAATGCCACCGACATGAGCTGCTGCTTCAGCAGACTGGTTCAGTGTAACACACGGGTCACCAGTCTGGATCCGACACAGGTACAAGGCAAGGATGATTTTGTGGGTAAGAGATAAAATGCTCGAAGGAACATGTTATTATTGATGACCAGCCGCTATACGAATGAATGCATTGCCTGCTCGTCAGGCATTTCATATTTTTCCTTATCATATGTAAGACCAATGATCTTCAATTGGTGCATTGCCAATCAGAAGCAGAGATATATTAGCTTGGCTAAAAATAGAAAGTGGAGCATTTGCTGAAGGCTCTGAAGGTGCTGCATGGTGATGTGCTCTATGCAGTCTGTGGTGGTAGAATAAGGAGGATTAGGTTAACGGGTCTGACCGCACATTCGAGCAGGTCAGAGAATCCAAATCTGGCAGCATTTCAGTGTTGCTTTTAGTTGGCTGGTGGTCTAAATAGAGCAGCCAGAGAGTGAAGTATGAAATATGAAATATGCAGCCTAGTGAGTCACCAACCGGGAGGTCACTGACAGCTCCGTAAATTTGCAATGAAGGCTGATGTGCTTTGGCTCAAGTGCTGAGTGTGTGAGTGTGCGTGTGTGTGTGTGTGCGTGTGTGTGTGTGTGTGTGTGTGTGTGTGAGAGAGAGAGAGAGAGAGAGAGAGAGTGAGTGAGTGAAAGAGTGCAAGTGTGTGCCAGCATTTAAAATTAATTCCTTCCTCCTCTTGTCTACAGCTGTCCCACACCAGGGTGTGACGGGAGTGGACACGTGAGGGGCAAATACGCCAGGCACAGGAGGTAAGAGCCATAGCAGCCCAAGAAGCACCGTGAAAGAAGGAAAGGTTTGCAGATTTCTGGTAGAAAGGCAGCATTTTTTTATTCACAGACTTTATTTATCTTTTTGTCAACACATCGCAAAATTCATATTTTTTTATTTAAAACTGATTTTTTCCTAAGACTTTTGACAAACAGCTGACTCAGGAGAACTCACAAAATAGGCTTTTCAGCATGAACCTTTTAGATCTGATATGCAAATTATTAAGGATGTCATTTATATATGTGTATACTGTATTTGCATATTATGCTGGTTCATATTCAGTATTTATGCATTTTCCTGACAGGGTAGAGATGTTCCTTAAACATCTTTCCTCAAATACTTTCTTTAACATTATTAATTATTCCAATTATTTCACTCATTCTATTGGTCCATGGATTTTTTATTGATTATTTTCAACTTAGACATCCCTTGTCACACAAATGTAAATCTACATCTACAAAATCTAACTCTACAAGTGAATAATCTAGTAGATTTGAAATTCCCAAGAGATTTCACTACATTTCTGCTAATAACTTTGCTAAACAAACTATAAACTATACTACTATAAACTTTTTTTTCTCTCTGTTTATGTTAATAAGACTAAAAGATTTTCCTGTGCTGGAAAAATGTAAAGTTACAGCTTTAAATAGGCAAAATGTTTAACTTCAAAAGAAGGAAAAAAATACCTGTTTATAGCTAATATAACATGCATGGAAACAGGAAGTAATGTTAAATGTAGATGTTTAGAAAGTGCAATGTGTTGTTTAGTAATAAAAAAAATTATTGTTGGTAAATCACTTATGTAAGAAGAATAACAGATTTCTTGATGTTTAAACTGAGTAAGTGGATATGAAATAGAAGAAGTTGCTTTCAGCTGCTCCCTGTTCGGGGTCGCCACAGCAGACCAACTGGTCCGCACAACAACTTGGCAAATGTTTTATGCCAGATGCCCTTCCTGACGCAACCCTCCCATTTTTCCGTGTTTGGGACCGGCACTGCATCCAGGGGCTGGAGTTGAGGCATTGGCTGGGAATCAAACCCAGGCCTTCTGCATGATAGGCGAGAAACCTACCACTGAGCCACCAATGCATACAAAAGTAAAATGCAGACTAGTATAGAACTTTCTCAGTTTTCTGAAAGTGATCCTATTTTATTATTTTATCTGTTATGTTGTTTAAAAAGTATAGGAGTGATTAGTTAGTCTGTTGCGTTTGGTTCTAACTTTGAAACAGAAGAATAAGAATAAGACTCATTTTACTTTCATGCTACATTTTCCACAACAAATCCTCCTCTAATTAAAGCAGTGCTTGACATATCTGAACAACTGCAATTTTGTTTTTAGCTGTTTAAAGGTGTTTGTTTTTGGTAGAATGTTACAATCAAACATTTTTTAGTAAAATTGAACATTAAAAATATATTGGTGGCAAAATTCCAATATAGTTTGTATTCTAAAAAAAGAAGAAAAAAAATTCCTGTTGGAATTCAACAAAATTTCTGTAATTATTTTTTGAGCCAGTATAGAAATTGGAGGTGGGACTACAGCAGTCAAGGCACACCAGCAATAATTTGGCTTATTGACTCAGCTCTTGAGCCAACGGTGTAAAGCCACCATCCAATTAGCCTGTTAGCCTGCCACGTTCCGTAAAAATGCACGCTCCGTATGAAGCAACACAGTCTCACCGTTCTGTGAAAACGGGAGCAGTAGATAAATAAAAGTGATGTTAAAGCATAAAAGCTCGGTATTGTCTGGCTCACCGCTATGCTCGGATGCTCTCACGCGCCTCTTATTAGCATGTTTTAGGAACATGTGTGAGTCTGGCACCATTAATATGCTAATCAGCTTGAAGAGGGCTTTTGCAGGAAGTGTGCTGCTTGTTTCTGCATGTTTTTCTTTTTGTTACTCTCCTTTGCCAGTGGGCTTAAATAAACAGCGACTCAGACACACCGCTAGACCATGACCTACTACGACTTTTACAAGAGCAAGAGGAAGATACTTTTAAGTTTCTTCTTAGTAGGAAAAGATTTTCAGTCGTCTATTCAAAACAGTTCATTTATTGCCACGTCTTGACATACTGTAAGAATGAAGAATCTTTTTAATGGTGATGAGTGCTCTAGTGTCCAGTCAGGGCTTTATAGCAGTGCTGAATGATGAAGGTCCAGCTGCTTGATGACGGTTGCCACTTTTCCAGTCAGGGACATTTTACACCATGTTTAACTTGATGCTGTTTACTCCAGCGAGAGAATAAGGAGGAGAGAAAAGGTGGGGGGGGGGGGGGGGGGGGGGGGAGGAGGAGACTGATGGCTATGATTCTGATGTCAAGCTAGCAGCGGGACCCGTGAACTGCAAGACGTAATTGCATTTCTGCAACAGACAAATGACAACTCCTGGAGACCTCTCACTCAAGAGGTGTGTGTGTGTGTGTGTGTGTGTCTGTGGGTGGGTTCATACCTGCATGTCTCTGATGAATTAGCAGCAGTAGGGGGGAAGGGATTGATGCTTCGGTGGTGTTTCTAGAGGCCAGGCCTATACGTCAGGGGCATCACAGGGATGCCGTGGCGCGGCTGTAATGAGGACACTGTATCACCTGTGAAGAGTGCGCTGCATCTGCTTTGCCCTAGCCAGCCATTACAGAACCATGATGACAAAGCAATTGCTTTTTCTGGCCCTTGCTTTTCTGTACATGAGGTTAGATCATGCCAAAGGTTCTTTCCCCTCTGGAGGAAGGCTAATGTATAATGTATTATGAACATATAATCTATAGGGTTGCATTAATCCATCTAATAGCCTTTAGAGCCAGACGTTTTCCAGCCGTGCTGAGCTTTATGTGTATGTGTACACACATACCTGAGGTCTTCTGCTTCTCGACTCTGCTAACAATTTGAACCATATTTGTAGTTCTGTGTATTCCAGACAAACAAACAGCTACAAAGAGACTAAATCATCAGAGATAGTGACCCATTATACCTGTCCGCTAGGCATCATCTGCAAATCCCCTGAAATATTATTGCATTATTGCACATTAGTAATCCAAAGAGGATGGAACAGGGATAAGAGTGGAAAGAGGTAGTGAGAGAAATTGCGAGTTGCTTTATACAGTGATTTGAGCTCGTATTCATTTCCTCCGTAGCCTATGTGGGGAAGGCTGTTATAAAAATAGCTCAACAAAAAATAGGTCCAAAATCACATCTGCCCTCAAAACGTGATTTTTTTTACATGCTCAACTCAAGAATCAATTTGTTTCTTTCTAAAAAAAATTTTTTTTAAAAATGCTTACCTCTGGATTGCTAATTAGGTATAAATTTCAATTTAAAATGCGTTCATTAAGGATTTTTATCCTGAATTTATATATTTCTGTGAGGCTTTTCTTTACAGGAATATATAAATTCAAATTTTCTTTACAGAAATATATAAATTCTTAACACTTCTGTAAAGTGGCTGTGCAAATAAAATTGAATAGAATGAAGCAAAGATTAAGAGGACAAGTTTGATTTGTAGACTTAATATTTGTTTGAATGTAATCTTGAAATCTGTAATATTAAGTCATTTTGTCTATATTCAAGATATTTTCATTTGTAGAGTTGTGTTTTTATTGTAGTGTGAGTAAATAGATTGGTTGTGATCTCACAAAATATCAGATGATATCCTGGTGGTAACCAGATTCTTTTTAGATATTAAACCTGCGTAATAAGTGAGCAAGATAGAAATATATAATATTAGTGATGAACAACTCTTGCTACTGTTTAGTAAATAGCTAAGAATATGATAAGGCAAATCAGATGTTAAAACCCCACAACTATCTACCTGTAACAAATGCATTCAGGCTGGTGGGGGTGGTGTAATGATGTGGGGAATGTTTTCTTAGCAGTCACTGAGCCATTTAATATCAAATCAAACCACAGCCTATTAGAGTATTGTTACTGACCATGTGTATCACTTTATGGCCACAATTTTCCCATCTTATAATGGCTTCTTCCAGCATGATAATGTTTCCATGAACTGTGAGTTCAGTGTACTTCAGTAGCCTTCCTCAATCATTAGATCTGAATCCAATAGCACAGAGATGATGTAGAAGGAAAGATGAAAATGCAGCTGAACGTATCTGCAGCAATTACATGAAGCAATCAAAAGAATGTTTCCATGAGTCCAGACCATGAAGAACTGATTCTGAAGAAATGAGTATCACTGTATTATTAGTGTTCCATAATAAATTGTCCGGTGAGGATTTATTATTTTACATATTCAGGAGTACATTAAAGACTCGCATTCAATTTGTCTTACATTCAGAATGCTTCCTCTGGTCAAACTGTGGATTTTAAGTATCTTTGTTGGCGATTTGTTAGTCATGAGAAAAAGGGAGTTGCTGAGTTGCCAGTGTTATGCCCTGCTCTCGATTTCTCTTCAAACCCTCACACTTACTGTAGCTCTTTCTACTTCTCTTAGCCACTCTTCTCAATTCATTCTAGCTTATTATCTTTGTACTTCCTCACTCCTTTGTCCTTCTACAACCCTTTCATTCTACTTTCCCTTGTTTTCTTTCTCCCTCACCCCACTTCTCTCTCTCCTTCTCTTTCTCTCTCACTCTCTCTGATGGATGATGACTCACATGGACCAGAGCTGGATAATTCAGAGCCTGACAGGTAGCACTCACTAAAAGGATTGTCAATGAGCCAAAAGCTGGTGGCAAAGTCCGGCGAACGATACTGTTATGTTCCTTTCTCTTTCTCTTTCTTTCTCTTTCACACACTCTCTCTCTGTCTTTCTACCTGCATCTCTCTTGCTCAAGTTCTTGACAGACGGAGGTATGTGCTCCACACAAACACTGTCCTCCTATGTGATGACAAGCGGTGACAGGTTTTCAGGCATCATGACTCTTTTTTTGTTTGACTTTCTTTATAGCACAGGAATTTCCGGCAGCTGATATGAACCCGGGTTTAAAAGCTTTTGAAGCATTTTTTTTTGCAGCTATGACTAAAATGAGTACAAGAAACCCAGGACCAGGGTGGGCCATAAATACTTCTCTGAATGATGGACAGATATAGACATAGATATAGGCACCTAATTTCCAGCATCAAGCTCTAATTTGCATCTTTGCACGTCGCAGGAGAGGAACATGCTTGTGCGGTAGTTCATTTCTAACCAGCAGCACGCCAGCAGATGGGCTCTGGACTGTGTGGGAGGGATATGCCATCCTTTCCTCTTTTTTCTTGCTCTCTCTCTCTCTCTCTCTCTCTCTCTCTCTCTCTCTCTCTCTCTCTCTCTCTCTCTCTCCCCTCTCTCTCTCTCTCTCTTTCGCTCAGCCTTGAAGATGGGGGACTGTGCGGTCTGTTGGCTTTGCTGCTTGTCAAGTCACTCTAAATTGCCATTGCTATACATGCAGAGGGCTTGTGAGGGCTTGTTTGTTATCTCTGACTGGTATGTAATTTCCCCAAACTGTTTATTGAGCTGAGAGGCTCAGCCAGATGTCACTTTTATTTATATGGCATTTATGTTTAGTTCATACAAATGCACATACAAACGTGTGTGTATAGGATCACTTGCTGTATACATTGCAAAAGCCCCTTGTTCACTTGACACCCCCAATGTCCCTACACAGCCACCTTCCCTCTTCCCTTCATCTCTGTTTTCATTCTAATCTACCTGAGGAGATTGTGAACAGATGGGCAGGCTTTGGATCGCACCGAGAAGTTTCGGGACTTTATTGTCGATGAAATGCTTATACACAATGTGACAATCTCCTCTTGCATGTTCATACTCGGTTGATTGAGGCTGAGAGAAGAAGGCCGAGCCTGTGAGACAGACTGAAATGCTTAGCGCCGGCCCCTCTTTTGTTCTCTTGCTGGAACGGCTGCAGAGGATGGGAGGGATGCCTGTCAGACTCGCGATCACCGCTCTCTCTCTCTCTCTCTCTCTCTCTCTCTCTCTCTCTCTCTCTCTCTCTCCCCCACACACACACACACACTCCCCCCTTTTGCTCTCTTTCCCTCTCGCTCTCTCTCTCCCCCCCTTTTTCTTTTTCCCCTATAACACACTCTCTTTCTCTCACTCTGTCTCTGTCTGTCTGCTCGAATGGCAAATCCCACTCCGGGGGGGGGCAGATCACCATGGCGACGGTGCCTTGGCACGCATGCCTGTGGATGCTGCAGTGTGGAGACATTGAGACTATGCGCTCCTATAGCAACTCGTGCTGGGAGAGGCAGCGGCAGGCCCCCTGCACCGAACTCCCAGCTGCATGGGAGCTTGATTTGAGGATGTACGCAATGCCATTGAAACAAACAAGAGACTCCGTTTTTGAGGATGTTCGTGGCACTCAGACCAATTAAAGTTGATGAAAAAAAAGAATTTGCCAATACTTGCTATTGTACTGCAATGCATTTTCTTTATAAATCTCACCTCTTTGAATGGAACAAAGAAATTTTCCATGGCCTTGTATGAGCTCTTTCAGACTATTTGTCTATACTAATTCTCAATTAAAAAGGTGTTCAAATATCTATTCAGAATTCTTATGAATGCATTTCAACAGTCTATAGGCTATGCAGTAATACTGTGTCAGTGGCTGTAAAAATTATGGAGAAGAACAGGCTCTAGCAAATAGTCATTTTTTGACATTAGTAGAGTTCATCGGAGCATTTGTCCGCCAGGAGTTGTCTGGGGCTGAAGTCATTATTTCTCTCAGCAGCACTGAAAGGCTCACAGCCTCCCTCTCTCTCTCTCTCTCTCTCTCTCTCTCTCTCTCCCTCCCCCTCTCTCTCTCTCTCTCTCTCTCCCCTCTCTCTCTCCTCTCTCTCTCTCCCCTCTCCTCCCCTCTCTCTCTCTCTCTCTCTCCTCTCTCTCTCTCTCTCTCTCTCTCCCCTCTCTCTCTCTGTGCATAATTACAGCAGCCGCACTCAAACCCTGCCTGCGCTGCTCCCTCATTCAAATGTGGTTTAATTACCTGTGGAATTTTAATTGGCGTGGCCTGCCAGTGGGAAACGCGAAGGTGTGCGAGGTCACTCCGTGTGCCTCATAAATGCTCTCCCCCACACACACGCGCACTGCTGGCTGCCTGCCCGCTAAACCCACCACCACCAGCGAGTGCTCTATGTTCTACACAAGTGTTCAGTGTGCACACAACTGCATAAAGGTGGAAATTTCAGCCGCTTGTTATTATACACTTTTGCCATTTCTATCCATTTATGAGGCATTCAAATGAGAAATGTCAGCGGTGGTTTGCAAGCAATCACAGACCTCACTTTACTCAAAGACTGTACATTATTCTTTGCCAAAGTACTCATTTAAATCAGAACTGCCCTTTTTGTGCGTGATTCATCAGCATTAGTAAGTATTTAAAAAATGACAAAATAGCCAGTACAAAAAAAGGCACATTTAACCTGAAGGCCAGGATGTACAGCATATTTCCTTCAACAACATACAAGAGGAAAAGGAAGATTTAACACATTTAATGTGGTAAAAAATGATGGTGTTGTTTTATGAAGGTTTTATTTTAGTCCTTTAAAAGTAACAACAATGACTGGCCCAAAGCGTACTTAGTACATGTATCAGGAACTTTAGGATTCTAGTTAAGCTAGCTGAAATAAAATTAAAATGACACAGCTTACTAGATTTTACAATTTTGCAAAGCTTAGTTAAACCACTGAGCAAACCAGATACATATTCTTGGCACTGCTGTAGTCTGACCATTAATAGCAAACTACAAGTCGTTGTATATTATAGCAACGGGAAGAATGTGTATTTTTATTATAAGGTATTAAAGTCCTTAAACCCCTTAAACATCTGGTTTATTGATCTTAAGCATATTATTCAGTAGCTATTGTATTTTTTACTTTTATTTTTGGTAGCTGCAGTGAAACTATTTGGGTCCTGTGAGTTTATGGGAGTTAAGCAATAATTTCTCAGCAAAAAAGCAAAACAAAAACAAAAAACCTTGTAGACTTTCATGTAGAGCGTATACAGGCTAGTTTATAAATGTGGACAGACATGAGAGTATTGTAGACCAAGGGGTCTTAAACTTTTTGCAGTGAGGAGCTAGTTTTACAAAATGTATTGAAAATATTAACACTATATAGCAAAGAAACGATTTTTAATCTGTATCAGTTAATAACTTACATAGGACACTGAGGTCCAGTGTAGGTGATGATGGTCATCAAGCTCATTACTCTATAATAATTTCAGTATGCATCTGACCCTCAGTTCAAGTACTTTGCAATCACCATAGCAACATCCAACCACACAAGTGCACTTGACAGCACTCTTATGTACAGTGTATATAATGTAGTTCATGAAAGTAGAGATGTATAGAAGGGGAAGTAGTGTATAGTGTCTTCAGGCCTTCAAAAGGATGGGTTTTGGACCCAGCAGAAAAATAAGTCTCATTATTTAAATGTGTTCAATTATATTTCAGTCAAAAGGCTTTTTATTCCTGACCTTTCCACCTACAGAGACATTACTGATAAAGGTTTTTTGGGGGTTATTTAAGATTGAACATATTTTAATTAAACCACTAAATTGGCTAATAAAGATAAGATCTGAATGATAAACATAATCATTTTGGTAATGTTGTGTTGTGTTTACCAGCACAGTAACAAAAAATCCCAAAACAAGCCCCCTGGTTTGCGTGATGCACTCCATGTTGTGAATCACTGTGGGCTATGGCTCTAAATTGAAAAAGATGAACCGAAATCCTCCCCATCCAGAGTCATAGTGGATTGCTGATTCACCACCAAGAGAGCAGAACCTTCAGCCCTCTTGGCAAGACACAAACAAGTCCTCTCAGACAGAAATGGGATAATTAATTTTATGAATTCCACATTTAAGCCACATAATTGTGCATGCTGTTTTGGGGCAATTAAAGTGGAATTTCTCAACAGCTAACGATAATTAAGGGATTTGTGTAATTGAGGGGTGTTTGGATGACTTTAGCGTTTCTCCATTTTGGTTTTGCAATTGCAGCTGGACAAATTCAGGAAATTTTGAGGCAACCGAGTTCATGAGGTTGTTATGAATGAATGCCTGCGGTTAACTTCGGGCCAGACAGTGCAAAACGGCTTGCAATAAAATGAATTCTATTTTGTTTTATGATGACTCGATAGAAAAAAAACACTTTATGCTTCCTGGTTTTTGCATGCCCTCTGCAGTGTTTATGGATGCCCTTTGGCTAAGAAGAGGAAAGGCCAGGAGAAACCTCCGCAGGAGCCGGCTACCAAACGCAGAACGTTTTTAAGCATGGCTGACGGTGAACCGGTGATATACAACAACTACGAAGCTATGGAAGAAAGCGAGGAGCGAGAACAGGAAGAGTTAGACGAAGATGTGGAGGAAGAGGAGGAGGAAGGAGAAGAAGGAGACGACGAAGAAGAGGAGTGCTCCGAGGACAATGACGAGGTCGGCGAGGAGGAAGAGGAGGAAGATGAGGAGGAGGACGAAGGAGAGGTCGAGAGGGAGGAGGGAGACGAGTTAGAGCAGATGGAGGAAGAGGTGGAGGAAGATGAGGAGGTGGTGGAACAGGACGGAGATGATGAACAAGAGGAGGAGGGAGAACAAGAGGAGGAAGATGAAGATGAGCATGAAGAAGAGGAGGAATATGAAGAGCATGCTCATCACCAAGGTGAGGCATTTCTGCTTGTTTGCAAAAAAAAATCTGATGTTTTTATCTATTTTTTTTTACTTAATGCTGAAATTCCTACTTTTTAGTAGAGAGAGATGTAGTTTTCACTCTGCATTCCAGCATGATTGATTTTAAATTAAACAATGTCTATGAGGTTAAACTCAGATTTAATTTCAGCGTGTTTACATCTTGGAATAACATATGCAGAGTCAGGAACTTGGCTGCTTGTTTGGTTCTTGGCTGTCTGTGCTGCTTTGCATAATTAATTCATGCAGAATCAAGAAAATTAAAGGTCCAGAGTTTCAGATAGAATATTTACATCTGGAATGTGTTGCTACTGTCTCTCGACATGTCGCTCAAAGACATGTCGATGCCAGTAAAGTAGAAACGCTCAGTCACACTGTCACCCTGCTAGATTCAACATGCTATTAATCGACATCTTATTCAAGAAATCCAAATGCAGCAGCTAAATTCATTCAATAATATTCTTTTATTAATTAATTTTCCTGAATGGGAAAGTTTTCGTTTCAAGCTACATAATTGACTGAAGTACAATTGAATCCTTCCACAGACTGCGGTGGTTGAGCAGCACTTAGCATTCTGACTACAGCTTGGCTGAGAGCAGGGAACATCCCTTTTACTCCCCTCTTGAACTCCTGTAACCACTGATTGCTTAGTATGCATCTCGGGCTCATACTCAGACTTCCTCGATTGTTTTTGACAGTATCTTCCCAAACAGCGGAGAGATCGGAACTCTTGGAGTTATTAACTTTGTCTCCTTTCACACACACACTGCCATTTTACAGGTGTCAGATACATTCAGCTCCCCCTCGCCGTGGTAACCGGCTCCTCCTGAGGTTATTTCTGGCTCTAGAAGCAGAGCATCGCATCCTCCACTTATCCCTGCAGTCTCATCCTCCTGTGTCCCAAATACGAGCAATATTAAAATCCCTAAAGGAGTAATGAGAGATTTTCAGCTTTACTTTCCTCACAGTTTCTTTAGCAATTGATGTGTTTTGGGCTTTTTTTCTATTTTCAATTTAAATCTCAGATAAAAAAAAAAAAGACAGTTTCTTTAACAGTGATTTCTTGTAAAACTGCAGTCAATTCCGATATTGCATTTCTGTTGTTTTTTGTAGTAAATGCTACACAATGATAATAGTAATATCCAGTCAGACATATTTGGATTTTGCAGATTTTTTAGGACCAGTCACCTCCTTTGTATATACAAAACACTCAGCCTTTGTAATAGAAAGAGTCTTGACAGTCAGGCATGAAACTCCAGAGAGAAACGCTGTTCTGTTACATATTTAGAAGAATGTCCTTCTGAGTTTACATGAAACATGCACAAAACATGTCCTGATGTGCTGGTAAATTGTTTATCTTCTCACTTTAGAGAACACTTACTCCAGTTGTGGACAATCAAAGCCCAGCCAGATGTTTGAAAAAGACAACAACAACAACAATAGCAACACAAACAACGAAGAATACGAAAACTATGATGAGCTTGTAGCCAAGTCCCTGCTGAACCTGGGCAAAATAGCAGAGGACGCCGCGTACCAGGCCATGACAGAGTCCGAGATGAACAGCAGTTCGTCCAACAGTGCCGGTGAGGATGAAGATGAGGATGAGGAGGATGGTCTCGAGCATGGAGGACGGAAGGTCGAGTTAAGTGTGGACCTGGACAGCGACGTGGTGCGGGAGACGGTGGACTCCCTGAAGCTGCTGGCACAGGGTCACGGAGCTGTGCTGCCAGACGATGGCTACCCGGAGTCTGCTCCTGGCCCAGAACACCACAATGGCCAGCCTGAAGAGAGCGAAGAGGGCGTGTGCCTTAGTAGTCTGGAATGTCTGAGGAACCAGTGCTTCGATCTGGCACGCAAGCTAAGCGAAACACATCCACCCGAGCAGACGATGCTGCAGCACCAGGCTGAGCAGCAGCACCTACATAACCAGATGCACCACCACCTGGCTCGCTATGAGAGTTGCCAGCAGGCCCCGATGGAGCCTCCGAGACCAATGGAGAGGAGCTACTCAGACATGGTGAACCTGATGAAGCTTGAAGAGCAGCTCAGCCCAGCATCCAGGGGTTACCCCTCCAGCTGTGCCCAAGAAGGGGATGAAGACACAACATCTGTGGCATCAGAGCATTCAGACGAGGCCTTCGACATCACCAAGGGTAACCTGTCACTGCTGGAGAAGGCCATTGCTTTGGAGTCAGAGCGTGCTAAGGTCATGCGTGATAGGATGGCATCAGAGCAGGCAGCGGCTCGTAGGGACCATCAGCGGCTTCATGGGGAGCACAGCCCCAGGCAGAGTAGTGGAGCTGAGGAGCGTAAAGCTCGACTACATCATGATGGGGCAAGAAGAGCTTATTACCCTAAAGGTAAGAATAATTTTGAAGCTACAATGAAAAATTTCTCTTGCAAAATATATTAGTGGAAAATCAATGAGATTCACTCAGAAAGTGCTACAACATGCAGATTTAACATAATAATAATAATAATAATAATAATAATAATAATAATAATAATAATAATAATAAATAATAGCATGAACTAATTTAAACAACAAAAAAATACAAGCATTAATTTAGAGCATAAATTTAAGCAATTATAAGGCCTGTCTAAAAATAACAGAATTTCAGGTTCACAGCAAATAAAATACATCTGAAATTGTATGGAAATGTTTACATAACACCTTCCAGATGTTTGGTTAATTTCTAATGAAAAAGCACAACCTTCTACAGAAGTGTGAGAGTGGCACCATGCTGAAGATCAGCAACTTAAAAAACTATTTGCTTCCTAAATATTTGAGTACACTTAAGCGTGGACACTTTAAAAGTTTCATTCAAGTACAACACTGACCAGCCGTTTCCACTTTTAAGATTAAGAGTGAAATTTTAACACAGTAGCCACAATGGCACACTTAGTGACATGAGAACAAAGCTCTACTTGCGTGGTTATTCTCTAACAAACAATTACAAGCAATCAGTGGACTTTAAGTTTAGGCATTTTAGTGAATAAAAATCCCTCAGTCGGGGTCTAAAGGGGTTACGGAGCAGCATATTTTTATATCTCCAAGGTGTTTCAGTAAGCGTCTTTGCATTAAGTCTTAGCTACATTACCCCAGTGGCGTATGTACTAGCTGCAGGACTCCTTTAATGAGACAGACACATTATTCTGGTCGATCTCAGACGCTCAGATTGCAGTGGCAGTGACAGCAGTAGCAGCAGCAGCTTACGTTGTTAAAATAGGCCTGCACAGTAACATCAGAGGCTTGCCTTGTCAGGCATGAGTAATGGCAATCTGCACGGCCCGTTAGGACAGCAATTCTGTCCATGGCCTATTTCTCCAAAACTACTTTGATTCACACCCTCCTCCTCTGGGAGAGACACAGCTATGCTACGTGCTCTTATTATTATCTGTAAGAATCTGCCAGACTGTATCAGCATATCGTTTTGCAAAGGGTCGTTACAGTGTTCTCATCCTCTGCTCACCTCCAGATACTGCCCATTGTAATAGAAGTCATGACTTGAACCCCATTGCTCAGGCTATGAAGCTTGCAGCAATATGTAAACACTGTATATTTCAGTTAGATTGCAGCTCTTCATATGGAATAATCAGCTCACTTTAACACATTCAGATTGCACATGCATGACCAGACCAACTAATGAAGCATTATGAAGCTGAGATTATACAGAAGGTCATTCTTCTTTAATCTCTCAGTTAATAATATTAAAGAGAAAGCCTTGACTTGTGTTTGCACTCCTTGGTCCTACGGCTAGGTGTTTAGAGATGAAGCATGACATCAGACTCATTTCAATAATATTTTTATGACTATTGGGGTTCTTGGTAGAAATTTCATTAAAGGTTTGGTAAGAAACTATTTATAAGCAAGTAATATGTAGTTTACTGATTAAAGATTTATTGCAAATCTTTGTTAATAGATTACTGTCAGTTAATATAATAATAAAGAATTTCACAAGGGTTGTACAACTCTTTTCTGTGTACCCAATCTAAGTGGAAGAATTCATTTCTTTATAAATGAATTCATTTACAACGGTTTTATTGCTAATTGGTAGTTTTACTGCTAATGATTATAGGAATTAATGATCTGAATTAATTTAAACATAAAATTAAGCTTATTTTACTATAACATTTTAGAAGTTACCTAAGATTTCATTTTAAATTCATGCAGTACTAACATTAATTAATCATTAATTAATCATTAGTAAACTATAAATTATATACTCATAGGTTTACTACTAAATTGTAGATGAAATTGTTAAGTGTAAAGTGTTTCACGAAATACTTTTGGCTAATTAAATGAAATATGGATTTCAACACACACACACACACACACACACACACACACACACACACACACACACACACACACACACACGAAATGACTGGATTACTGAACTCGATTAGAGTTGCCTGTTCTGTAAATTTTAATTATACAGGCCCAGTTCCAGGGCAGGATGCTGATGGTGTTGGTGATGGTGTAAATAAAGATATTGTTGAGCAGTGACAGTCTGGATGGTCAGGAAGAATTCCCAAGCTTGACTATATTAACATCCAGTGAAGGAGGAAAGGTTCCACACTCATAAACCTTATATTAGCTTAATTATTCTGCCCAGTTTTCCATGTAGTAGTTGTATAAGAAGCGTCAGAGTTCATATAGGAGCGTAAGAATTTAATGCTTCACAAAACTGTTGTTCGTGCGAAAAGTAAAACTCATTCAGTTTGTTACTGTAAATGTGAGAAGAAGAAACCTTTCTGACTAAAGGTGTTTCATATGCATATACACATATATAAACTCTGGTATATTCCCATAATCATAACAAACTGATCATATCTAACACAAGTAGAGCAAAATATTTGCTTTTATTTGAGAAATATTTGGTTTTGTACAGTCCTTTTGAGATAAATGCCGAGAATGTCAGGGTTATGAGGATTTTTAAAGAAGGATTTCTTTCCATTTACAGTTTTTGCAGTTCATTTTTTAAAATTTTGTCCTTGCAATATTTCTGCATGAGGATGGTACTGAGTGATGCAAAGTTAAATTTATGATCCAGCAAACCAAAACAAGAGATACGCTGCAACCTAGAGTAAGTTTTGGATGAGAAACAAAATCCTTATATTGATAGAAAGTTAGCCAGGCTAGCTAGTTAACAAGAGAGCTTTGCACAACATAATATTAAGAAAAAGAAGAAGATGAAAATCTTGAGAATATGAAAACCTTGATCAAGTAAAACTTAGATATTTTTTAGATGATGAATTGAAACAACGATCAGCAGATTAGTTGATCATCAAAACATTTGTTAGTATCAAAGTGTGAGAGCACTCATGAGAGCAATCATAATTAATCATGAAAGAGCAATTAACAAAACTTTTTAAGCAAAAAGGATCAGAGTGTCTATGATGCTAAGCACAAAATTTCTTCTAAATTTCAAAGCCACCTTAAAACTTTTATTTTATTTATTTATTTTTTTCCAAATAGTCAGTCATTACAATAAGGACTACACCATATATATATATATATATATAGTGTAAAAAAGAAAGAAAAAAGAAAAAAGAAATTTATATATATATATGTGTATATATATATATATATATATATATATATATATATATATATATATATATATATATATATATATATATATATAATTTCATTTTTCTGACATTAGTAATGAAATATTAATCTAATTTAATAGTTCATTTTAAATCATCCCGGTCAGACAATATAGCCTGAGAAAAATCTTTTTGTGGTCAAAACCATTCATTTCAGGTTGAATGCAGACTTTCCATGAGGTTTTCTCAGACTGTTATGCATAAGTACTAAACATTTTGTTTCATATTACAGATATGATTTGGTTAGTGGCTTTGTGGAACCACTTTTTACAATCCAAGTCATTCTCTCAGTTTTTAGACAATCTTTAGAGCCTTATTTAGAGTGTAGAAGAAAAAGCCTTCAGAAGAAAAGCCTTATTAGCCGCTTTGACTCAGGTCTAGTCATTATACATTACATCCCTGCATTTTTAATGAAATATGAAATTCCTTGGGCAGTAGGAGCTAACAAATGTGAAGATTTTATTCCTAAGAGTACAACAAAAACAGTGTATGGTATATTCTCTGAGTATGCCAACAATTTAGCCAGCTCTCTTTTTGTCCTCCTGTTCAGAGGGTTAATAAGCATCACATAAAAAGCCAATTTCATAAAACAGTTCTAAAAGGAGCCTCTCTTATCTCTAATGAGTTCCAGGTTTGGGGAATTAGGAATTCAGTAACAGTATGTGGAAATGCTTTCTTTATTCCGCAGATCCTTCAAGAGGTGAGAAAAAAGAGAGTAAGTGCCCCACCCCAGGGTGTGACGGCACAGGCCATGTCACGGGCCTGTACCCGCACCACAGAAGTCTGTCCGGCTGCCCTCACAAAGACCGCGTCCCACCAGAAAGTAAGAACAACAAACACATGCTATGGTTTAATCACAGACCTTTTTCACACGTTTGTGTTTGTACGAATACAGAAGCGTAAGTAGTAGCATTTCAAAACTTCCGCTGAGATGGTTGAACAATGACGACACTGTGGTGTCCTTCAACACACAAACAAGTCAAGCAATTTGAGCTTTCACTCATTTTCTACTGATGAAAAAGCAATGGCTTGAATGAGAGAGCATTTTAAGAGGAAGCACATAAACCTGTAGCTAGCATTCTCAAGAATATACTTTGGAAAGAAAAGAAAAAACTGGCTGTAACAGATAAACCTGCTCGATTTGAATGAACAGATCAAACATCTGCTGTCCGGTAGAAAGTCACAAAAGCCAGCCGTGTGTGTGGGATGAAGTCAAAAAAGCTAGCAGTGTGTGTGGGATGTATATATCACACATATATCATATATACAGTTGCAAGAAAAAGTAAGTGAACCATTTTCAGTTTCCTGGTTTTCTGCTTAAATTGGTCATGAAATGTGATCTGATCTTCACCAAAGTCACAAATATCAACAAACACAATATATTTCTAAGCTGATAAAACACAAACAGTCATGATCTTTCATGTCTTTATTGAACACACTAATTAAACATACAAAGTGATGGTGGAAAAAGTAAGTGAAACAGTAGGCTTCTGGTGTCACTAAATGGCAGTTGGAGTCAGGTGTTAGCAAACCCGGAGTCCAATCAATGAAACAAGAATAAAGATGTGGTTTAGAGCTAAACTGACTTATATAAACACCCAAACAGTGTCAGTGTGCTATTCACAAGCATCATAAACTAATGTGAGCCATGCCTCGCAAAAAAGAGATCTCAGAAGACCTACGATCAAGAGTTGTTGATATGCATGTAGGTAGAAAGGGTTACAGAGTTATCTCAAAGACTTTACATATTCATCATTCAACAGTTAGAAAAATTATCTATAATTGGAAACGATATGGTACTGTGGCTACTCTCCATAGAAGTGGACGCCCAGCCAAGGTCACGCCAAAGGCACAACACAGAATGCTCATTGAGGTGAAAAAGAACCCCATAGTAACAGCTAAAAAGTTCAAGGATTCATTGAAGCTGGCTAAAATCTCTGTTCATAGTCAACCATATGCAAAACACTGAACAGGAATGGTATCCATGGAAGAACACCACAAAGGAAGCCAGTGCTCTCCAAAAAAAGCATTGCAGCACGCCTAAAGTTTGCAAAAGACCACCTGGACACTCCACAACACTACCGGGAAAATGTATTGTGGACAGATGAAACAAAAATAGAATTGTTTGGGAAGAACATGCAGCGCTTTCAACCAACATGAAAACATCATCCCAATAGTGAAGTATGGTGGAGGGAGCATCATGGTTTAGGGCTGCTTTGCTGCCTCTGGGACTGGACTTGTGGAGGGGAAAATGAATTCCCAAGTTTATTAGGATATTCTGAAGGATAATCTCAAGGTGGCTGTCCACAAGCAGAAGCTCAGAAGAAGCTGGGTGATGCAGCAGGATAATGACCCTAAACACAAAAGTAAATCTGCTACAGAATGGCTTCAGAGACATAAAATCCACCTTTTGGAGTGGCCCAGTCAAATTCAATTCAATTCAATTCAATTTTATTTGTATAGCGCTTTTAACAAAAAGCATTGTCTCAAAGCAGCTTTACAGAACATAAGAAACAACAAACATACAAACAAACAGTCAGTTGACAAACAGTCCTAGTTGGACTGTCAAATTCAAAGCCCAGACCTCAACCCAATAGAGATGCTATGGAATGACCTCAAGAGAGCCATTCACACCAGACGTCCTAAGAATATGGGTGAGCTAAAACAGTCCTGTAAGGAAGAATGGTCCAAAATTACTCCTGGACGTTGTGCAGGTCTAATTCGCAGCTTACTTGAGGTTATTGCTGCCAAAGGTGGTTCAACCAGTTATTAAAGCACTGTTTCACTTACTTTTTCCACCGTCACTTTGTATGTTTAATTAGCGTGTTCAATAAAGACATGAAAGATCATGACTGTTTGTGATTTATCAGCTTAGAAATATATTGTGTTTGTTGATATTTGTGATTTTGGTGAAGATCAGATCACATTTCATGACCAATTTAAGCAGAATACCAGGAAACTGAAAATGGTTCACTTACTTTTTCTTGCAACTGTGTATATATATATATATGTACATATATATCACATCTGCCCCCCTGCACATGCCCTGACTGTTTATTGCCGCTATGCTAATTACAAACTGTGCCAGATGAGCTTGGAGTGAAAAATGTAGTTAGTAACGTACTGCTTAATCCGGAGTATACTGTTCGCCATTGTTCATGCATTTCAAAATGTACCTAAGCAATGATCACGATTGGAACCAGATGCTACTATTCATTAACATACTGTATATAATGACACAGCTGATGTGAAAAAGGTCCATTGCTGTAAAGCTCCTGAGTGTAGCTACACCTCCGGCTGATATGGAGGTGCTGTTTTATTTGATTGCCTTGTTGCCTGATATGGTTATTGTATGTGCTGCTGTTCCATGCCTCTTCACAAATGAGTGTGTGATGGCTAAGAAAAGCAGCTTGTTTGTGTATGTGTTTTGCTTTGAGTTGGATAAAATCGCATGTCTTGGTGTTGCGGATGAATTGGAACTGAGAGAATTGCACGACACATCACAAGCCACCTAAAGACCAAGAAAAGGTTGTGTGTGACATCAGAGTGCATGATGATAGCTTTCCATTTACTGACTTTTAGTTTCACAAATCAGCTCCAATGTATAATTGTGTACATTAGGAGGAAAGTTCAACCAATTCTTCAAAACTGTACATGAAGCTGATCTGATGGAGGAATGAGGCTGATGATGGAATTTTGGAATTTTGGAATTTTGGTATGAAAAAAAAAAAAAAAAATATATATATATATATATAAATGAACTGTTTCAAATACTAAGCATAACCTGGATTTACATCATATGGAAATGGTAATAAGTCTGTTCTGTTTGGGAAGAACAGTTCACACTGATCTCCAGAAATTACAAGCAATAATTCCAACTGTGATTTTTGGGATCTTTAATCCAGTTTTCATTTCTCAGAAGAAACTGGAAGTGGTAACATGTTCTAGAAGCAAACAACACCTTAAATTCTGTATTTTAGAGTGCACTTATTTGAAAAATGAAGTGCAGCTGATCAGATATGTGTAATATGTGCTAATGTTACACGAAAACTATTTACTTAGAACAGCTTTTGTTCTTAACAGTGATTGTTGCTTCCAAATCAGAATAATTTAAAAGTATCCCTCTATTGCAGTCCCTTTGTGTGAAGTAAGTTGTGCAAATTTGCAAGAAAACAAAGCTGTTAGAATATTTTCACTACCAAATACCGAATATTCGTCTGTATTCATCTGATATAATTACAACTATAAATAATGCTGAACATTTAGAGCAAATTTGAGTCAGTAACTTGATCATAAACTTTTACCTCCACATGACTGAGTGTTTCTTTTAAATAATTGGTGAACTTCCGCTCCACAAGGTAAAATCCATTTGTTCTGGCCATGTCTGGAAAACTTCTTTATTTGCATGCACTGATACTCTCTGTTAGCATAACGCTGCACGCTACTAACACATCTCTGCAATGGCCTGCATGCTCTTCTTTCTGCATGGCCCGACTTATTTATCTGTCACTGTTTTCTTCATGAACATTATGCCAACTGTTTTCAAACAGCTAACTCAAACTCATTCAGTCTAATTAAAGGCAAAGCTCTTCGTTCCACCTTGAGTGCTTCTAACCTTCACTGTCTCTGGCCTTCTCCTGTCTTCTCCTGTCTTTCCAAAGTTCTTGCAATGCATGAGAATGTTCTAAAGTGCCCGACGCCTGGCTGCTCGGGACGCGGCCACGTTAATAGCAACAGGAACTCGCACCGCAGGTGAGTCAGCGCTCTGAAGACCTGAAGGGGCTGGAAGCGCTTGTGGGTTAAGTGCTAATGCAGTGCTCAAGCTGTTTGTCTGGACATTAGGAAAGGCTGCTGTTTTGAGTACAGGTGTAAAGAAGTTTGTCAGTGTCATGGCATCTGAGACTTGCTGAGAGAGGTGACATGTCATGCCTGAGTTTAAATACTTTAATACTAAATCATCTCAGTTATTATGCTTCAAGCAATGTATTGACTATGAATGATTTAATACAAGCAAACTGAACTGTACAAACTCTAGTATAATTGTAAAGTGTGTATTTTTAAAAAATAAATCTAATATTATAACTCTAGTTATTTTTTATCATACAATCTGCCACCATTATGCTTTTATATAGTAAAATTTGACAAAATTCTAAAACAATGCAAATGATTAGTGTATTAATGGACAAAGCAGAATAAGACAAAATTGTACCATCTCCTATGTGTACTGGCCCACACACCCACACACACAGCTCAGGTGCATGTCTCCTCATCATGCATACAGCTGTGATCTCCTGATCTCGCAGACACAGCCTCACACTCACAGCCGCTGCAGGCCATGTTATATGGAACAGGTCCTGTGGGACAGGCTCACACCCACAGTGCCGGCATTAAACAGGTTGAGATATGGGGAAAAGAAAAAGAGAAAAAGAAAGGGAAAGGGAAATAACATATATATGACGTATAGTATATGTACAAATCTGTATATGTGGCTGCTGTGCTTTGTCTCTCGGTTGTCATAGCAACTCGGCATATTGACGGCGGTCCTGCTGTCTGCCACTCAAGACTTTTCTTTTTTTTCTTTCTTTTTTTTTTTTTTTACTAATTCTGAAAGTGTGCAAAACTGTATAGCTTATACAGGCAGTCTGTCTTCATCTCTTCCACAGATGCTTATTTTTAAGAATGCTTGATTGTGTGTGTGTGTGTGTGTGTGTGTGTGTGTGTGTGTGTGTGTGTGTGTGTGTGTGTGTGTGTGTTTTCTGTGTGTGCTGTGCAAACAATGTGTTATGATTAAAAATATGCAAGAACACACAGAAAAAGAGACAAAGGGATGTAAGAAGAGAAAAGAAGAAGTGAGCTGGGGAAGCAGAGCGAGAGAAGGATTATGGTCCATGTGTGGCAACGCTGCACTTGGCAGGATCTCACTGAAGACCCTAACCTGACCCTAACCAAAAAGGCCGAGATAACTGTAACACTGAGCCTTCATGCTATAGATAGAACATACATAATTCTTAAATGCAATTTTTTTATTATTCACCCACGCATACAATGTTTGTGCATACAATGCATACAGTGGAAGCAATAAAATATACTGACTGGAACAAGCCTTCTAGTCGTGTGTGTGTGTGTGTGTGTGTGTGTGTGTGTGTGTGTGTGTGTGTGTGTGTGTGTGTGTGTGAGGTGTGCTCCCACTGAAACTATTATCTTCCTGGTGTTGCAGTCTCTCAGGATGTCCTATAGCAGCTGCTGAGAAGATCGCTAAGGTTCAGGAGAAACACCAATCGAGTGACGGAACCAAGTCCAATCAGGCATCTGACCGCGTGCTGAGGTATGGCTTACACACCTGCCTGGGACAGTCAGCAATCCCATACTGTTCACATACATATATGCTCCATTAATGGCACCTTTCAAGAGCACAGACAATTTTTTCTCTCTAAAGCAAATCATTGTTTAATAATATGACTTCCTGTCAAATTGACGAAAGAATATTTTTCAATAAATGCAAACAGATCGAAATGTATTTATTTACATTTAGATTCCAGAATTTTTATTTCATGTTTCCCTGTGGTATAAATACAAGGTTGCATTCATGCAAAATCTCTTCATTATCCATAGTCATGTGGAAAGAGCTTTCAACACAACAAATACTTTGTGAGCTGCACAAATCAGATACTGTAGTAGATGTATAAAAAAAATAACATCTAAAATATTGTTAAGCATATTCAAGTACAATAAAAAAAAAAACAGCCAATTTGCCAGGAAGAGGAACACATGAACATACTGCCCCCATGCTGAGTGAAAAGAATGTTAAGGAATACAAGGAAGATCAGAGGTGCCAATACATTCGAAAACAAAGAAGTGTCTTGAAACAAATTGAACTACTCCAGAAAGCTTTTTATTTTTTTATTTTTAAGATTGTGGTAATATGTTCTCTATGGATGTACAGCTCATAATATAGAATTTAAAATTTAATTTGAAATATAATTTTTTTTTACAAGAGGGGACAGGGAATAAATATTGAGGCAGCAGTATATTTTTGCATATACACATTAAAATACACAAAGGTTGATGCTAGTATATATTTGCGTCCATATGATCTGAAATCCAGATAGGAGCTATGAAAGTGAGTTAATATATTTGATTGAAAGTATTAATGACAGTATAAAGCTATAATATACTGTAAACATACATACATCCCGGGTAATGTATACCCAGATTCAGAGTAGGTCTACAACGCTGAAGTGCTAAAGCCAGAAATTCATAGCAGCGTCTCTGAGCTCATTAGCCTTTCTGCTAGCTCCGTTGATGCCCAGGCCGGGTTTTCCTCTCCCGCCTGTGTCGATGATTATCTTCCAGGCCTATGTGCTTTGTGAAACAGTTGGAGATCCCACAGTACGGTTACAAAAATAACATCTCCACCAGCACGCCCCGCTCCAATCTAGCCAAGGAGCTGGAGAAGTACTCCAAGACCAGCTTTGACTACGGAGGCGGCTACGACGGCCAGCCTCACGCCTACAGCAAGCGCTCGCTCACACAGAAGAACCACGGACGAGACACTTCACCAAGAGGATACGAGGGTGAGTGCAACCTGATTACACTTTGACATTTCTGGGAGGTGCTGAGGTAACAGCTGGGAGTGAAATAATCATCAGTGTGCTGCATTCATCCTGATAAAAAAAGAAAAAACTTTTTATCAAAAAAGACAAATTTCACCCATCAGCACTGAACACTATCAGCTTACTGGATGTAGATTCTTTTTTCAAAAAAGCTTCTTGCTGTAGCGTTTGCTTTGCCTCAAGGTTGAAAATATCCAAATATTTGGCAAGCATCAGTGAAGGCATTATTCTAAAATAATCAGTATAGGTCAGTCTTTTTTTATACCAGTGTGAGTTCTTATTGAATGAAAAGACAATGGAGGAGTTGGAGTTCATAAAATGTTTTCTAGCCTTCAGAAACAAACAAAAAAAACATAGCTTGCTTCTTCAGTCTCAATCAAGTCATACAGACTGCAAGTACAAATGATGATTTAAAACTTATCTGTATGTAACTAAATATAGCCTGTGCTATAACCCCAGGTCATCAGTTCCAACATCAGTGGAAATAATTAAAGAAAGTTTTCTTGTATTTACTGCAGACTGCTCTGAGATCAGATATACAAAGAGGCAAAACAATAGACATACATTAGATATTTTTCCATAGTTGGACAGATCCCTGTTGCTGAGCATTTTTCTCTATTTGTCCAGTCAACTGACTGCTTATAAGAGCTACTTGGTCTTTTCAACTGCAGAAGGTGGGTTTTTTTCCTAAATATGCTTGGGAAAGCATCACAGAAACCAAGTTTACTGAAAGTCCCTGGATCCATCACATGCATGATTCAAATGTAGGGTTCAGTCAAGCAGCCAGTGAGCAAAAACACCAATCCCACTGGATGTTCAGCCCAAATGACTAAAATGACTAGACTATATTTAGACAGTATAGAAGATCATTCAGTCTAATTTACAGTAGGTTTTCTTAGTCTAACATCCTGGTCTTACATCAAGGTTGGTTTAGGTTTGTTTTTTTTCCCCCATTAGTTCCTGTTCTTGAACCTTTTTTAGCTTTTTATTGAAAAAAAAAAAAAAAAAAAGATTTCAGGCTTATTTTGAACAAAGACCAAAAATAACTACTAAAAATTTACACTTTATAAGAACAGTACATGAATAATCCAGCAATGATACAGGAATTAATACTTACCTAAATATGAACTAATGCTGAGTAAAGGCATGGACTAATCACAAACTAATAAAGAGCTTAACTTAACTCATGAATTCATTTGTGAATAATAAACTCCATAAGTACATGTTAGTACATGTTTGTTAGTTAATGTATTAATAAACACGTCAGGATAAACTACATCAAAGCTCCTCTATGTCAGACTAAGAACACTGCAGAATACTGTGACACATGATTTAAATGTTAATAGATAATATGATCTGCTGAATGAATAAATGTTGCTATATTAATTTCACTCTTGTGGGTAAAGGAGCAGAGCCCCAGGGCCGAGCTATCCAGAGCGTGCACTAGAACTACAGAGAGACTGAAAAAGAAATGGATGGATGACGCAAAAGGGATTGAGATGCAGTTATTGGTGTTTATTATAAGTGTTCTATCTACATTCGATAAGGAGGATCGATGTAAATTATGAAAGTAATCCAGAGACACCCGGTGATGTTTGTGTACACGGCTGCATATGTCAGATCATATAAACAGTTTGAAATGAGGCAGTTTAACTTGTGTCTTTTCTTATTGAGAATGATTGCATTTTCCCTGACGTGTTAATTAATAATTAACTAACGAACATGTAGTAACGTGTACTTAAGGTGGTCCTTATTCACGCATAAATTCATGGGAATTGGGCCAGGTCTAAGTTTATGAGTAAGTATATGTCTTAACTCATCATTCGTATATATTTAAGTATTAATTCTGGTGTTAGTGCAGGATTGTTCATGTACTGTTATTGTAAAGTGCTACTGATAAAAGCATATTTAGTACTTTGGAGATATGTACATTAATTGAGCACAATGTTGTTTTTGTTAGACAAAGGAAATAACATTACCCCAAAATTCGAGTTATAATTTAAATAATGTATGTGTTTCTGCCTGCAAAATGCCTGTAAATGTGAACTATCACTGTGTCTCTCTTCCTTTCTCCCTCTCTCTCTCTCCCTCTCTCGCGCTCTCTCTCTCTCCCTCTCTCCCTCTCTCTCTCTCTCTATCTCTCTCCCTCTCTCTCTCTCTCTCTCTCTCTCTCTCTCTGCTTTATCTCTCTCTATATCTCTCTCCCAGACTCATTTGCTCTCAGCATTCATCATGGAACATCAGACCATCCAATAAGCGAGTCTTGTAGGTGTCTACCTATCTACCCATCTATTCATCTGTTGTTTACTCATTTTCCAACTTTGCTTGAACTCTTATTTACATGCATTTTTTGTCATGACATCATCTCATATGTCACGGTGCTCTCTGTATATATGACAGTAAATTTTTGTTTGTGTGTGTGTGCGCATGTGTGTGTGCGCATGTGTGTGTGTGTGTGTGTGTGTGTGTGTGTGTGTGTGTGTATTTGATAGCCAAGCGGTACTGTAAGACCTCGAGTCCAGCCAGCAGTACAACAAGCAGCTACGCTCCCAGCAGCAGCGGCAGTAGCCTGAGTTGTGGGGGAGGAAGAGGAGGGAGAGGAGGAGGAGGAGGAGGAGGAGGAAGCAGCGCCAGCAGCACCTGCAGCAAGAGCAGCTTTGACTACACGCACGACATGGAGGCCGCTCACATGGCCGCCACGGCCATCCTCAACCTGTCCACACGCTGCCGAGAGATGCCCCAGAGCCTGACCGCCAAAGGCCCCGAGCTCCTCGCACAGGTGAGCCCAAACACCTGTTCTCTCACACACAGGCTCCTTTACCTGTGTTGTGATTTTCTACTTCTGTGTCTCTGTACTTCTCAGTACTTGTCAATGACACACTTTCTCGCTTTTTATCAATTTTACCATTTACTTCAACATTTCTGACCCTGGTCTGCTCTTTATTTCACGCACAAGGACTTTTCTCTGTTTCTGTGACTGCATGAGCAATTGATTTCCATGCCTTGGAGTTATTCTGAGTTAGTCTCCTTTCGATGCAGTGTTAGTGTATAGCTCAAGTGGGTGTAAAAGGTGTGGTTTTTTCATGCCACATTGAGCTCCACTGTGTGATGAACAGCTCCTGATTTCTATAGTGACACACTGAATGCGAAGATAATACAAACAGTGAGAAGCAGCATCCGACAGCTGAAACAGAATTGGTGCAGTATCTGCCCTCTCCATCGTTCGCTTTTATTCTTCTGTCTCTTCCTCCTTTTACATCTGCCCATCTCTCTCTCTCTCTCTCTCTCTCTCTCTCTCTCTCTCTCTCTCTCAGTCTTTGCGTCACTCACTCTTCTTTGTATGAGACAGGTTAAATTGATGGTGCTTTTAGCCCTGGTCCTGGCTTGGCCTGTTTTCTCATTGGGCTCAGTAGGAAGGGTGTGACCTCTCTGTTAGGACACTGAGGCTTGCTGTAGTCTAGAGAAAGCAAAGAGCAGGATGACTCAGATTGAGCACTAATGAGAGACTATAGATGGAGATGTAGGACAGTGAATGGTGCAAGATCATGCTCCTATTTTTTTCATTCTTTTTTTCTTTCTTTCTTCTGTTCTTCTTTTCTGCCACACCCTTCCCTCTGCCATGTATATCACCTCTTTAATTCATTTTTTTCTACTCTTTTTCATTTATTGAATTATTTTATCTTTTCTGTCTCCTCTTTTTATTTCCTCGTCTTCACTTTTTATTCATCTCTTCATCTATTCATTTTTATCTCCTCTCTTCTGCCCATTTTACATCTTTGCATTTTTAAATGAATTTCTTTTTCTTTTTTCTGTGCTTCTATATGTACATTTCTGTTTCTCTACTCTTCAAACCTCCTTTTCATGTGTCTCATCTTACCATTCTCTCCTTTCATTCTCACCTCTCTTCGCCATTTTCCACTCCTCTCCTCTCCTCTCCTCTCCTCTCTTATTCTCTCCTCCCACTCTCCTCTCCTTTTGTCGGTTGCTTCTCCGGTTCTCTCTTCCTCATTTCTCTTGCCTTCTTTCATTCTTCAATGTTCTTTGTCTCGTCCGGTCTCCTGTTCAGAGTCCAGAGGAGCAGGAGGTTGAGGAGAGCGGGACTCTGGACCTGAGTGTGGGTCGAGCAGGGGGCATGGGCGAGGGCACAGTGCTCACGCCGCTGCAGCCCATGTCCCCTCAGCGGCAAGCATTGCTCAACAGCCGCTGCTACCAGATGAGCCCAGACTGCTGGGACTTGCCAGTGGACTACAACAAGATTAAGAGCCTGGACGAGGACCATAAAGAGGTACAGCCTCCAGATCCCACCTGGGAACAGTGCTGCTTTATTGGAGTTTATACAGATGGATGGTAGAGCAGGATCTGCTAGTGTTTAGTTGGCCGCCATATACCAAGCACTTTAGTGGAAGAGAGTAATCTCTCAGGTTTTAATGGGGCAGCAGATAAAGCAGATACGAGATATATGTCATATTTTACATTCTGACATATGGTGTGTGCTGTGGAAATAAAATCCAGGGAGGAGATATTTAGAGAATTGTATTGTGCCATACCACCAAAAGAGCTTTAGAGACATCTAGTGATAAAGACTGGAAGTGTTCGTTGAATGATTTCATTTTATTTACAACTTTAATTACTTTGAATTTTGTTGAAGTAAATTGAAACTTTAGTATCGAAGACATTTAATCCAGCAAATTTAATAACGTAAATTGTGATTCATTGATATCTAGACCTTGACTGTAAAGGATTTTAAATGAAAATTCCCAAATGACTGTAATTTAATACCACACTTGGATTGATCTTTATACATAGGCCATATTATTATTTATAAGTGCTTTATTGAGATTTTCTGGCCCTGCTAGGATGATCTGGACCCTTTCCAGGAGTTGCTGGAGAATCAACAGTACCCGGGTGAGGTGTCCCTCCCCAGCCCCAAACATAAATATGCCCCCTGTAAAGAAAGCAAGAAAGAACTCCTCACGTAAGAAGACCAACTTTACACTCTTTATTTAATAATTGTTAGACTTGCTGTATAATTGCCATCTGGACTGATCTGTGTTGTTGTTTTTTGGAATTTATACTTAAGTGTCCATTAACTCTAGTTGAATTTTTACCCCAGACTCTCTAGTTGCCAGATAGCTGATAAAGGCATGCGTAATATGATGACAACAAACTCACAGGATTTAAAGTAAGTCTTTATGATATCATGCTTAAGAAATTTCGTGTATTTCTGTGCTGAGTAGACCTTCTCACCATATGCTTGTTCATGCCTGTTTCAGATGTCCTACTCCAGGTTGTGATGGCTCCGGGCATATTACAGGCAACTATGCCTCACACAGGAGGTAACCACACACTCATACACACATACACACACACACACACACACACACACACACACACACACACTTTTTTTATACAATTTATTTATATCCACTCAAAAAAGTAGTAATGCAGGACATTACAAATAATAGAGATGCAGAAAACAGAAAATCTCATCATCCTACAGTTAAAACATATAGGACATTAAAGGATATAAATAGCAACATCTTCTCCATATATAACTATTAGCACTCCTTTTAGGCACCACGTGTCTAACATTGAAAATATTCTGTATCCAGGAATGTCCAAGCTCCATGTACAAGTGCCTTCAATACTGACATTACACTGGGGAGTGTCAATAATTTTATACACACTGCAAAATATCACTCACTGCATGCATTATTCACTTTATATACAATTATTCTTGAGTTGCCTGTATGTTATTTTAGGGAATGTTCTAGAAACAGTGTAAGTGGTTGGTAAGAATGTGAAAATGAACAAAAGCTTTTTTCTATCGCAGTCTGTCAGGTTGTCCCAGAGCAAAGAAGAGTGGAATTAAAATCATTCATAACAAGGAGGACAAGGATGATCAGGAGCCAATTAAGTAGGTTTTCACTTACAAGTTAATGTATTTCAAGAATATCTAGTGTCCAGTTTGTAATAAAAGATCATGAGTGTGTGTACATAATCAGAGCTGTTATACTGCAGGTGTCCTGTGCCGGGGTGTGACGGTCAGGGTCATGTGACTGGAAAGTACGCATCTCACCGCAGTGCATCCGGCTGCCCACTGGCTGCCAAGCGCCAGAAGGATGGTTTTGTGAACGGTGCTCCATTTCCATGGAAGTCTGGAAAAACCGATGGAATGACATGCCCAACACCTGGGTGTGACGGCTCAGGCCATGTCAGTGGCAGCTTTCTTACCCACCGGAGGTGTGTATGAAAAGGGTACAGAATATAGACGCATGCTGTTTCTTGGATTATAAGAAGCATAAATGATTTCTGTAAATCAAATGCATAAATGTGTTTCTGAGTCCAGTCTTTCTGGCTGTCCTCGAGCTACTTCAGCCATGAAGAAAGCACGGATGACTGGGGTCGAAATGCTTACAATCAAGCAGCGTGCAAGCAAAGGTACATCATATGTAAATGAACTGTAGCATTATTCAACAGAATGGCATCTTTATTCACTTACAACGACACCACAGAGCAGTGTTCATGAACAGATATGATGAAATGATATGTCAGTGGTGTGTTTAAACAATATCGAGTCATGAGATTACATTTTGGTTTTAATTCATGTTGTCCTCTTGTCTAGGAATAGAGAATGATGAGGAAATCAAACAGCTGGATGAAGAAATCAAAGATCTTAATGAATCGAACAATCAAGTGGAGTCAGATATGATTAAACTTAGGACACAAGTAAGCTTTTTTTTTTTTTACTTTTTTTTTCTCAGCAATCAATCTTCTATTTTCTAAGTCTTAGTAATCCCTCCTTCTTCCTTGCCCAGATCACTACTATGGAGACCAACCTGAAGTCCATGGAGGAGGAGAACAAGGCCATTGAGCAGCAGAATGACTCACTGCTGCATGAGCTGGCTAACCTCAGCCAGTCGCTCATCAACAGTCTGGCCAACATCCAGCTCCCTCATATGGTACGAAACAGACAGACAGCTCATCACCTACACACTACACTAAACACTTTATCAAAGGCTCCAGAATTGAACTCAGATCTAAAATGTCAATGCTAGAGGATATAACAAGGAAAACCGCATTTATGGCTTGAAAATTTAAAACAGCACTCGACACTGAAAGTTGTTTGGGTTCCCATGTGTGTAATGGGTCACTAATACGGCTGACTTTCTGCCATCTGCTTCTTTATGTATGTTGTTGAGTTTGTCCCAGCTCCATATGCTTCTGTGCTTAGGTCACTTTCCTTACTGATCATTCTATGAAAACAATCTCACACTTCAAATGACTGTCTTTCAGTTGAGTACGAACATGGCTTAATGCGCTGGCACATACTCATGCTCTTTGCTCAGGGCGCTTCATATTGCCTGAGACAGGGTGTAATTGGACAATCCCTGTTTTTAATGTTGCCATGTTGCTAAACAACTGAAACATGTCCTTTCTGAATATGGCTCCTCAGTTCTCCACCTCCACCTCCAGAGAAATGGGATTTAATCCAATAAGTCTTGGCACTCCTCACATCTCACCTGCATCGGATGACTGTTGGCTGTTTCTGTGCTGTTTCTAGTTCTCTACATTGTCCATTAGGAGTCTGAGGCAAACTTGGAAACACAGGCCCTTATTCCTCAAAGTGTATCTGTTGCTCAGTTTTCTTGTATCTATTCCGTATCATTAAACTCACATCGGCTCTGAATGCAATGCTTGATTTGCAGTTAAATAATAATAAGTATAGTTAGTAGAGTAGTAGAAACAATAATATTATGTTACTAATCACAGATTGCAAGTTCCTGATCCTTTTACTGTGTCAAGATGTAGTTTGTAAGGCTGAGACAGAAGAACAGACATGGATCTTTATTAGTTTCATTGAGCTTGATTACTGGGTTCATAAACCACAGTTACATATGTAACTAGCATTTTAACTCACCCCCCCCCCCAAGTTAAAGAGTTAAGAAGAGGACTGTATAACAGTTGCATAGATTGCACAAACTACCTCATATGTCGCTTTGTGAATGTCTCAGTAAGCATGTTGTATGTGCACATGCATAGAAGATGCGTGATTCCCACCATCCATGACAGGGGTAAAATAGTTACTGAGGGATAGAAATTGATTATTTTCTTTAGACTACTCTACTTAAAAGCTTATATAAACACTGGAACAATGCATGCCTGCATGAGTAGGGTGTGTATTATACAAGTCAAAAGCTAGTGTCCTCGCAACTGAAGCTGATTTATTTATTGCGCCCAAATGACCGTTTGTTTTGACGCCTCTTTCACGAATCTGTCTCAAATTTATTTATGTCCTTCTGCACAACTCTATGCAGCTTTGATGAATAAGGGCCACTGTGTTTCTCAAGTCAACACTCAACTTTTGGCTGTTCATTCTTGTAACGTATACAGACACCATTCGTTGAGATCTGCAGCATTTGGGGGGAAACAAAAAAACTATATGTCCAGCTAATAGTATTCTCTCTACACCTCTCCCCTGTAGAAACCGGTGCCACTGAAAGAGGCCCCTGTTAAAAATTACTGCTGTTTACAGATGCCCCACAGAGTAAGACATTCATTTTCCACAGTCTAACTTTATCCTTTTATTGCTCCTATTATTTTGTTCCCTATAGCCCTCCTTTTCTCCGTTACACCCTCTGGGGTGTGTATATGCAGTATATCAAAAAGGTCCATATGTGTTTCTTCATATGAGTTAAAAAAGAATTTATAGAGCAATAGTAAAGTGTATAGATTATAGCTGAAATAATGTATGCAGTTGGAGTTACACTATGAGCCATATTTACTTGTTTTCTAATATGTTATAAACCAGACATTATTACATTTATATAGTTGGTGCTGGTTGGTAGTCTTGCCTTCCATGGCCCTGCAATTTGTGTTTTTATTTCACTAGTATCAGTGCTGATACACCCATATGCATGAGATTCACCATAAGGCATGCACTCATGACACATGCTTTTTTTTCTTGTTAATTTGTCCAACTCATGATGTATGGAGTATCCAGGACAGTTTAGAAATCTCATTGTTTCTTTGTTAGTTTTGCCCGTGCAGTTATGATGCACAATACAATCCTTCCCTAAGATGTTCCACTTCCTTGTCTCTTGTTTTTTCTACCACAAATAACTCAAAAACTTCTCCCTTCGTTGGCTTTCATTGATTCCAATCTGTTCCACAGGAGCCGATGAACGAGCAAAATTTTGACAGTTACGTGAGCACTTTGACAGATATGTATACGCATCAGGACCAGTACCAGAGCCCTGAGAACAAAGCCCTGCTGGAGAACATCAAACAAGCTGTGCAGGGCATCCAAGTGTAGCTCCCTGAGCCACTGCCTCGTTTTTTAAGGGCTTGCATTAAGCAAGCACTGATACAAAAAAAAGAAAGAAAACGGAAACAAGGAGAAAAAAAAACCATGTAAAATGTATGGATATTGATTATGATTTTTGCTGCTGTAATTAACTGTATTATCTTTCATTATTTATGATTCTGTTATGCTTTTGAGGGGGAAAAAATACATTAATTATTTGTTGCCTTGCTTTAACGAAGATTACCAATGGCAAATGTTTTGAGGAACATTCATGTTTTGTACATTTTTCATATGACCTGACATAATGTGATGTACTGTTTATAGCTGCTAATGTATGCACATTTTAGTGTATATGTATTTATTAATTGTAAACAAAAAAAAACATTCATTGTTTTAAAAAGCTTAATGGCAAGAAGTAAAAACATAGTGCTGAAAATGTGATATGAGGGAAACGTCAAGGGCAATCAGCTAACATAAGCTTTTCCTTTTAAAAATAAGAGGAATTCAATGCGTACAGTGTAGGTTGTTCAATGTATGTTAAACCGCTATTTTTTTTTTTATATGAAAGAATTTCATAGAGGTACGTCAGTGTTCAGAAGGCATTTTGCAGCGGTCAGTGTGGGCACTCTAATGAAGTACACGTGTTGGTCTTTCAGCTTTTATTTGTTTCATTTTCAAAACGTAAAAAGGATAAAAATGGATAGACAAAAATTTACATTTTTGTGAAACATCATGACACGGAAACCCACTGGTGCAAATCCCAAGATTGTGAGAGAAATATTTCATAACTTCAACCATCCATATTGTATATTCTCCAAATGTGATTCCCATTTGGTTAACTCCAATCACTATGGAAAATATTAAGGAGACAATCCAGCATAAATTATGAATTTATGACCATAAAAAAAATATGAGTAGATAGTAAAATAGCATATCAGCAATATATGACAATGAATCAATCATTTATTTAGATATGGGATGCAAACGTTCGGGTATATGCAATTTCTTATTATAAACATCACAGAAAGCTGATTAATCTTTTTACTAAATGTAAAGTATTGAGTTTTATATAAATCTTTTACTACAATCATGTTTTAGGGTTTAAACATGAGTGATCGAATCCAGATGGATGAACGCATATGCATTATAATTTTACATTTCTCATGTTCTGTTTTGCACAGGGACACCTTTGTTTCCATGTTTTGATGTTATACGTACATACACACACACACACACACACACACACAAACACACATACATACATACATATATACACACACACACACACAAGTCACATATGGGGAGGTGCCCGGAAACTTCATTAGTGCAGAAAATGTTTTACAGAGAGTTACTTTGTTTGTCAGTGTTAGAGTAAATATGTGTTGGACTTACAGGGTTAACGTCACTGTCCAATTTATCATCATGTCAATGCATTATCCTGTAAAAAAAACTGTATATCAGCATCAGATGCAAAGCACATGACATGTTTCTCTGTCAGTGTTGCAGACATAAGCATTATGGGTATGTCAATTCAGAGTACCATGTACCAAGGGCAGTATTTATTACATTTGTGGAAATCTGTATTTTATTATCATATTCTTGATTTTTGGGTTTTGTCTACGGTGAATCCGAAGCACTTTAAAGTCTGAGAATCACGGAACCCGAAGTAAGGTTTTACAGAAGCTTTTTAATAACTTGGACAATGGGATGTTGTACAGGCCTAAAATCCTCAATTCACCGTTGATGGATGATTATAAGAGCAATCGGTTCCAGAGCGAGCAGAAATGTTGACTGGCATGACCAGTTGAAACGACTTCATGATGTATAAGGAAATATATGTGCACTCAAGAGTTGTAGACAGAAATGCACTTGACCTCAACATATTAAACTCCCCAAGCATGTCCCCGTTTTTTTTAAATATTGACAACACACGCTGGCATTAAGCAGTATCGTATTAATGCTTCAGTTTAGTGGTTTAAGAGTCAGTTGTGTATACTAAGCATGATCTTCATAAAATACATCAGGTTACCATGCTGTCGCCATTATTCTTAGCTATTTTCTTTATTCATTTTAGGCTAGTGCAGCATTTTTTTAAAGAAGTCATGCCAAGGTGCTAATCTTTCTCATGTATCATGCATACAAACAGAATAACAGATCAACTTCTTTCTCTTCTCTCCAAAGCTTTGTGTATGCAGCTGCCGATGTAGTAATGCTTCTAATAGACTGATAGCAAAAGTTCCTTTCATAAACTCTCATTACTAATTCAGCAGGAAAAAGGACAATAAGCACAATTTTGCTGCTCACCTTTTGTTCTAACATATTGTAGTACCTAATTAAAAATGTTATCTGTAACTATTTAAATAGAAAACACTAAGTACAGTATTACATGCCTGAATGCAGAATACTTTTCTTATTATTAATTGTGAATTCATCAGGTTACAAGTTTCCATTTGAAGAGAACTTCAATGAATCATTTTAAAACGATTTTATATTCAAAAAGAAACATGGCTTTTTCTTATCTTGCTCTCTAACTCTAGCTCTTTCTTTTTTTTTAATTACATGGCATGATTTTGGTTGATATGATACTTTTGGTTGATATGATACTGTAAATGTTTAAGATCACAAGTTGCAGTGATATTTCATTCTGAAATTGTGAACTTTGTACAATTTTTATTATGCTGGTGTTGACATCTCTTAATCAATAAAACTTGTGTTGCCACATGGCATATCTCCTTGTCTTAGTGTTGAAATGTAAGTAAAATAAAAGTCAAACTCAATGCTGACAGTTTTGACGGGGATGCTTCTGCTACCAAAAAGTCTAGTCCTTCTTGTTACTAATTTGTATGGCAGCAATAACTGAACGTATATATACTTTGAAATATACTTTAAACATAAAGGAAGCTATAAAAGAAAAAATATTTCAGACATTTTTACCCTGCTGTGACCTTGACACTGTTTGGATCAGTTTATCTGCTGGTTACAATGATAAACATTCAGGCACTCATTCTGGAGATATTGCTCTAACGATAATTACAGACAGACAAGCAGACAGTCGCATGGTGGATGGACCAATGGCAAAAATTAATGCAAGCCAAAAAAGAGGACTGAGTTACTGAGCATGGATGTGTAAGCAAACATCTCACAAACAGGTAGGCAGGTGTTTTCCCTGTTTGGTCAATTACAAAATCTAATCAGTTGATCTGCTGGCTATGATGGTAATTCCACATAAATCCTACAAAGATTCAAGCCATCGTTCTTGGGATTTCTCACTAATGAGAATACAGATGGACAGACAGCCTGAGAAAATGTAATGCCTCCATCCACTCAGTGGGAGAGATTTTAGCAATGTGCTATTCATCGATGACTGTAACCATTAGATTATTTATATGAAAGTAAAGTAAAATATGACATTGTGGAACTGTCATGACAAAATATTATAACATTCTGATTACATTTTAAGACATATTATTTCCTCTCTGTTTTATTAAACATATGCCCTGCATTGTACTTGCACATACACAGACTTAAACTAATTTTAGTTGTGTTAACACAATCCCTTTTTAATCTTCTCAAAAAGTACAGATTAATTGCTGGCTTGAGCTTTCAGATATCAAACAAGACCTGGAGCTGTTCTTGAGAACAAATGGAGGTCGAACCCAGACTGAGAATGTTCCTAATAGATTGCTAGGTAAATGTAGCTAGCTAGCTAGCAATAATCCAAAATAAATGCAGTAATACTGCTAATAACTGTCTTATTAAAATGTATGATTTTTTTTTTTTTGCAACAAATTTATTTTCCTATGTTATACATAGTGTAAAATTAAAGTAGCAGTTGTAATGAAGACTCAGAGGCGGCGGATCTAGGATCCATATGCAGATTTAATAGGTGAAAACTCAGAAACCAGAAATGAGAAGCTCAAGGTCAAAACCGGAAATCAAAGACTTTGGCAAACAAAACAAAAACACAGAAACAAAGTCAAAAACCGTAAGAAGAAAAGCACAGGTCATACACAGAATATCCACAATAATCGTACATCCACAAACAGCTTGGTAGGTTCAGAAAGAACAATATTTCGTGTCGCAATGTCGCGTGCACACCGCTTATGAACTGTTAAGCCTGGAAGTGTTCTTTTGTTGGTGTATCAGAATTCGGGCAAGCGCTGCCTCTGGCGGTCTGATGCCAGGTTGGATGTTACAGAGCCCCCCCTCTAGGAACACCTCCTGGTGTTTTATGGTGAGGGTGGCCCTGGGGACGAGGAGCCGGTCTGTTGGGAGGAAGGTGGTGAAACTCCTCTACCAGGGAGGGGTCCAGAATGTTGTGGGAATTGACCCAGGAATGCTCCTCAGGGCGATACCCCTCCCAGTCCACAAGGTATTGCAGGCAGTTCCTGATAAGCCGAGAATTCAAAAGAGTGTGGACTCGGTGGGCGGGGGCCCCGTCAATCTCCAGTGGTGCCAGTGGTTCACTGCTCAGTGAGTAACATTTGGGAGGGAGTGAGCTGGTTTGAGGAGCGCAGTACATTGGGGGATCTCAAGGCGGTAAGTGACAGGGTTGACCTTGCGAACAATACAAAAAGGGCCTATGAAGTGAGGGCTGAGTTTGTGACATGGAAGTTTCAGTCGTTCTGTCAAGACAATCAGACTTGTTGTCCCACCTGGTAATCAGGCTGCAGGCGTCTATGGCGATTGGCTTGGATCCTCTGTCTTCGTATGGCTCTTTGGAGGCGGACATGTGCACATTCCCAGACTTCCTGGCTCTGTTGAGCCCAGTCGTCCATGGTAGGGCACATTGGAGGGCTCCCCAGACCATGGGAACAGTGGTGGCTAAAAGCCCAAGATGCACTGAAACTTTGTCAGCCCCGTAGACAAGTGTGTGAGTGAGTTTTGGGCGTACTCAGCCAACAGCAGGAACTCACTCTACTTGTTTACATCTGCAGTAGGATCTAAGATATCAGCCGAGCTTTTGGTTTAGGCTCTCTGTCTGTCAATTAGTCTGTGGGTGGTACACTGAGCTGAGGCTCACATTAATCCCCAGCTGGGCACAGAACGCTCCCCAAACTTGTGAGGTGAATTGAGGACCTAAATCCAACACGATATCCTCTGGGAGACCATAATTCTGGAAAACCTGGTTAAAAAGTGCCTTAGCCGTCTCCATGGCAGTGGGTAGGCCCTTCAATGGAACCAGTCTGCAGGCCTTCAAGAATCGATTGATCGCCTCTAAGATGGTGTTATACCCCCTGAGTCAGTTAAACCTGTGACAAAGTCAATCGCAATATGTGACCAAGGCTGCTGTGGAATGGGTAGAGGCTCTCACATCCCCGCCGGGAACTGATGGTTCGTCCTAGATTGTGTGCATGCAGCGCATGCCTTGACGTCCTCCACGTCCTGGGACAATGATGGCCACCAAAACTTGTTTTGTAGCAAGGCGATAGTCTGGTGGATACCTGGGTGGCCTGAGCTGGGGGCCTTGTGTACCCACTGTAAAACACTGGGATAGAGTGGCGTGGGCACATAAAGCTCAGAAAGCAGGCAGGCAGGAGGCGGGGGACTCTCGACATGGTTCCTTTGAATTTCCTCCACTAAACTCCAACGAATGGGGGATAGTATGACAGATGTGGGAGGATAGGTTCGGGGTGGAGTGACGAGCTTATGGGGTCGTGCCAGCGGGACAATGCATCTGCTGTACCATTCTTGGTACCAGGGTGATATGTAATGGAGAAATGGAAATGGGTAAAAAACAGGGCCCATCGGGCTTGTCGAAGGTTTAGTCTGTAAAAGCCTGTGGAAGTTCGCAAACCCCAGAAAATGCTGTAGCTCTCTGACCGAGGTAGGCTTAGGCCAATCCGTGACAGCTTGCACCTTGCTGGTGTCCATCTCTATGTCCCTTTGAAAAATTACGTACCCCAAGCACATGATAAGTCTCTCGGTGGAAATTTAACATGGAGTTGATGTTGAAACAAACTGGTCAGCACGATGAGTATTTGGCATACATGATCCTCATAGGAGCGGGAGTAAATCAGAATATCATCTATGAGGGCAATCACGTGTCTATCAATTAAGTCCTTGAACACTTCATTAATGAATGCCTGAAAGACAGCCGGCGCATTGGTAAGTCCGTAAGGCATAACAAGGTATTCGTAATGTCCCTTTGTTGTGTGGAAGGCCATCTTCCATTCGTCCCTTTCTCGAATACGAACCAGGTTGTATGCACTCCGTAAGTCTAACTTTGTAAAGAGACAAGCTTTCCAAAGTTGCTCCAGAGCTGCTGGCACCAGAGGCAATGGGTATGGATAGCGTACGGTTAGTGGATTCAGTCCCCAATAATTGATACAGGGTCGTAGGCCTCCATCTTTCTTCTCCACAAAAAAAAAGCCAGCAGCTGTAGGGGAGGTCGAAGGTCAAATGGAGGGTGTCTTCGATGTAGTCCTCCATGGCTTTATTCTTTGGGAGTGAGAGAGGGTAGATCCTACTCTGAGGAGGCATCGCATTGGGCAGGAGGTCTATGGCGCAGTCCCCAGGGCGGTGGGGAGGAAGATGAGTGGCTTTCTCTTTACTAAACACCTCGCGGAGATCTTGGTATTCACATGGGAGGCTTCTGCACTCCTCAGCTTTCTACTGATGTGGCGAGGCAGGGATGTGGGATGGTGTTCTAGAAACATGATTTCAGGCAGAGGTGTGGCCAGCGCGTTAACTCTCCCTTCTTTCCATGATATCTGTGGTTCGTGTATCTGCAGCCAGTGGAAGCCCAGGATGATGGTGTTCAAAGGAGATCACATAGAAGAGGAGTTTCTCAGTCTAGAATAATCCTACTTGGAGGGTAAGGGGAAGGGTCTGTTGTGTGAGGTATCCCTTCCCGATGGATCGGTTATCGATGACTGTTACTCGTAAAGGGGTCACACACAGGATGGTGGAGAGACTTAGCTCCTCTACAAAGTGGTGATCGATTAAGTTGACAGCCGATCCCGAATCTATTAGGGCTGAGACAACAGAGGAACAATGAGCATGATGCAGCTGTACCGGCAGCGTCGTACATGAGTAAAATTAATCTCCCCCCACCTTGAGTGTAGAAGGTCTTTGTGGGCACCCTGAAACCCACTGGCCCGAGGCCCCACAATAGAAGCATAGATGGAGACGGATCTGGCGCTGACGCTCCTCCTGTGGCACATTGGTATGACCTAGCTGCATGGATTCAGCTCCCTCCTCCTGGGGCAACTGGAAGTTCTCACCAGGGCTTATATTGGGGTGAGATCCTACCTGTGGGGCATAACCACTAACAACATTCAACATCACCCCTTCAATCTCTAACTTCAGACTCATCACCCTGTCTGACACTCTCTTCACCTCCAGGACATTCCTCACAAACTCCTCCTTCAGGACCACACCTACCCCATTTCTCTTACTATTCACACCATAATAAAACAGCTTGAATCCTGCTCCTATACTACGAGCCTTGATCCCCTTCCACCTGGTCTCCTGTACACACAGTATATCCACCTTCCTTCTCTCCATCACATCAGCCAGCTCTCTACCTTTCCCTGTCATAGTACCAACATTCAGAGTTCCTATTCTCAGTCCTACACTCTTACCTTTCCTCTTCTCTCTCTGTCTGTGCACTCTCCTCCCTCCTCTACTTCTTTGACCAACAGTAGCCCAATTTCCACCGGCGCCCTGTAGGTCAACGGCACCGATGGCGGTCGTTGTTAACCCGGGCCTCGACCGATCCGGTATGAAATTCGTACTGACGATTCGATTCGTATGGTTAAATTTGGCAATGTTTTACGCCGGATGCCCTTACTGACGCAACCCTCTCTATTTATCCGGGCTTGGGACCGGCACAGAAGTCACTGGACTGTGACCCCCATGGCTAGATTAATATTACACTAAAAAATGAGCCCCATAAATAAGTAGACAAAGTATGACTGAAGTTACTCTGGAGACTGTATGACTATGTGAACCAATTAATAATACAGAGAAAAGAAGAAAAAAAGGCAGAGTTAACCCACAGAAAGCTGCTGGACTAGACAACATTCCTGGCAGAGCGCTCAGGGAATGTGCAGAACAGCTAGCAGATGTCTTCACTGACATCTTCAACATCTCCCTGAGCAGTGCCATCGTCCCAACGTGCCTAAAGACCACCACCATCATCCCTGTGCCGAAGAAGTCTCCAGTGTCCTGTCTCAATGACTACCATCCTGTTGCACTCACACCCATCATCATGAAGTGCTTCGATTCATGAGACGAATCAAGGACCTGCTGCCACCATCACTAGACCCCATGCAGTTTGCGTATCGTCCAAATCACTCCACAGACGATGCCATCACCACAACCCTCCATTTGGCCCTCACCCACCTGGACAATAAGGACTCATACGTACGAATGCTGTTCATCGACTTCAGTTCAGCATTCAACACAATCATCCCTCAGCACCTGACTGAGAAGCTGAGTCTGCTGGGCATCAACAACTCCCTCTAGGAGTCTCTGTCTCCTGATAACCCTATGAAGACTTACATGGGCATGTTCCCATACCTCCTCCAAAATCGGTAGACCATGACCATGACTGTGGTGAACCCCCCAGAATTGGGCATGTCCGTGAGAAAGTCCATGGAGAGGTGGGACCAGGAGTGTTGGGGCGTAGGTAAGGGCTCCAGCAGCCCCTCTGGGAGTTGACAACTAACCGGAGTCTGGGCACAAGTAGAGCATGACCTGATGTACCTCTCAACGTCCTGCCTCAGAGAAGGCCACCAGAACCTGCGTTGCATGAGCTGGGTCGACCTGTGAATACCCGGATGGCCAGAACTGGGGACCTCATGAACCCATTGTATAACCTGCTGAAGAAACAGAAGAGGCACAAAGCTTGGCTGTGGGGCAATTCGCTGGCGGTGGCTCGTCGGTGTGGGCCTGCTGGATCTCCTCCACGAGGCTCCATTTAACCAGGGCTAGAATGGCAGCCAAAGGGATAATAGGTTCCGGTTGAAGAATATACTTTTGAGTCTCATACTGCCTGGACAGAGCATCAACCTTAGTGTTCTTGGTCCGGGTATGATAGGTAACTGTAAACTTGAATCGCATGAAGAATAGCACCCACCGGGCTTGGCGTGAGTTCAAGCGCTTGGCACCCCAGAGGTACTCCAGGTTACAATGATCTGTGAGCACCAAAAAGGGATGGCATGCCCCCTCTAGCCAGTGTCACCATGCCTCTAAAGCGGCCTTGACAGACAGCAACTTTCTATTGCCCACATTATAATTCACCTCTGCTGCCGTAAGCTTCCGGGAAAAGAAAGCACATGGGTGAAGCTTGCTAGGGGCACCGTGTCGTTGGGAAAGCATGGCCCTGATCCCACAGCTGGATGCATCTACCTCCACCATGAATGGGAGGTCTGGGTCAGGATTCCAAGGTAGGGGGGACGTGATGAAACTAAGTTTGAGTTTGGTGAAAGCAGCCTGGGCTTGGTCACTTCAGGACAACTTCTTAGGATTCCCTCTCAACAATGAAGTTAACAGACTGGCCACGGAGCTGTAATTACGGATGAAGCGCCGGTAGAAGTTGGCGAACCCCAGGAAGTGCTGTAGTTCCTTAATCGTGGTGGGTTTGGGCCATTCTGTGCAGACGTGAACCTTGGTCAGGTCTATCTTGACCCCCTTTTGCGAAATCACGTATCCTGAGAAAGTGATAGTAGTACGGTGGAACTCGCACTTCTCAAGCTTGACATAGAGATGGTTTAGTAGTAGCCTGGTGAGCACGGCCTGGACATGACGTACTTGTTCCTCAAACAATGTGGAGTAAACCAATATGTCATCGATATAAGCAATGAGGTACTTGTTGAGGATATCATGGAACACCTCATTAATGAGGGATTGGAACACTGCCGGAGCATTAGTTAGTCCAATGGGCATGACTAAATATTCATAATGACCATAATGACGTTGAGTCCCCTGTAATCAATGCAGGGATGGAGGCGTCCGTCCTTCTTTGCTATGAAGAAAAACCCCGCCGCTCCTAGGGAAGTGGACGGTTGAATGTGACCGATGAACAGAGCTTCCTCAGTATATTCCTCCATGGCTTTCGCTTCCGGCAGCGAGAGGGGATAAACTCGAATTCTGGGTGGTGTGGTGCTGGGTAACAGGTCTCTAGCACAATCCCAGGCTCTATGCACGGATAGGTTGGTGGCTTTCTCCTTACTGAACACCTCCTTAAAGTCCTCGTAGTGACGAGGAATGTGCAAGGGTGATAGGTTCTTGGGGCTTTCCACAGACGAGGTAAGACACGGACGTGGGACGAGGTCGTGGAAACAATTGCTTTCACATGCAAGAGACCAACGAAGAACCTCCCCCTTGTGCTAGGACATTTGGGGATCATGTTGATGAAACCAAGGAAAGCCCAGTGTAACGGGGTTAGCAGGGGATGAAATGACATAAAACGGCAGACGTTCTCGATGAAACAATCCCACTCTAAATTCCAATAACTCTGGCGAGTAAGATACCCCCTCCAATCGGTTGACTGTCAATGGCCGTTATCCTTAGAGGTGGAATACAGGGGATGGTGGAGACTTGGAGCTCCTCCACCAGCACATTGTCAATCAGGTTAACGGCAGCTCCAGAATCTATCAGGGCTGAGACAGGAATACAGCAATCAGTAAAACATAACGAAACGGTGAGGCTAAATAATAGTGAACTACCTCCCAACTGAGATTGACTTATCAAATTACAGACCGATTTCAAACCTTCCTTTTATATCTAAAATATTAGAAAAAGTTGTGTCTACTCAATTATGCTCCATCTTACAGGAAAACTTTATCCTTGAAGAATTTCAGTCAGGTTTCAGGCCCCATCATAGTACAGAAACTGCACTAGTAAAAATCACAAATGACTTGTTTTTAGCTTCGGACCAAGACTGCATCTCAATATTAGTCTTATGTGATCTTAGTGCTGCATTCGACACTATAGATCATAACATTCTCGTAGAACGCTTACAAAATCACATAGATATTCAGGGACAGGCATTAAAATGGTTTAGATCCTATCTGTCTGATCATTACCATTTTGTAGATTTAAATGGAGAACTGTCCAGTGTAATGCCAGTGAAATATGGGGTCCCACAAGGATCAGTTTTAGGACCTCTGCTTTTCTCAATATACATGCTTCCCTTAGGCAACATCATTAGAAGGCATGGGATTAGTTTCCATTGTTACGCTGACGATACACAGTTATATATCTCATCAAAACCAGATGAAATATCTAAACTGTCTAGATTAACAGAGTGTGTTAAAGATATTAAAGATTGGATGACTGATAATTTTCTATTACTAAATCCTGATAAGACAGAGATATTACTGATTGGTCCAAAAACCAGTACACAGAAGCTTTCACAATTCAACTTGTATTCAGAAGGATGTTCTAGCTCCAGTGGCATCCAGAGATGGACCAGCTCCAGCTGGGTTCTGCTTTCTGAGGACTGGAGTATTCAAAGCAGCACTGCCAACCCTATGTCGACACTTTACACATAACATTCTACACATGCTGTATCTGCATCACACAACTAATGCAGAAAGGACATTGTTCATATCACACTCTCCGATGTCACCCAGATGAGGATGGGTTCCCTTTTGAGTCTGGTTCCTCTCAAGGTTTCTTCCTAATACCATCTAAGGGAGTTTTTCCTTGCCACAGTCGCCTGAGTCACCTCAGGCTCGCTCACTAGGGAAAATTTTGTCTAACATCTAGGACTGTTTGTTTGTATGTTTATTGTTTCTTATGTTCTGTAAAGCTGCTTTGAGACAATGCTCTTTGTTAAAAGCGCTATACAAATAAAATTGAATCGAAAATTTAATTGAATTGGATCTGAGTGCAGCTTTCCATCTGCATCTCCCACAACACATAAGAAACAATAAAACTACTTGTGGTGGAGGGGTTTGATTACCCGAATGAACCTAGGAGCCATGTTGTTGGGGGCCTAGTGCTCCTGGTAGGGTCTCCCAAGGCACGGGTTCTAGGTGACGGGTCAGACTAAGAGCGGTTCAAAACCTTTATGAAAGGACTGTTACGTCGCCCGGACTGGCGTCACTGGGGCCCCACCCTGGAGCCAGGCCTGGGGTTGGGGCACACAGGCGAGCGCCTGGTGGCCGAGTCTTTGCCTTCGGGAACCGAAGGCACAGCCCGAAGGAAAGACGTAGGCCCACCTTCCCATAGGCCCACCACCCGCAGGAAGGAGCATAAGAATTTGGTGCAATGTGTTTTGGGTAGCAGTCATGGGCGGGGGCCCCAACGACCCAAACCCTGGCAGTGTGGAGTAACCAGCCTTCTTGCAGACCCTGCAAGGGGTGCTGGAAGGTGCTCCGACTGGGGACTCCATAGTTTTGCTGGGGGACTTCAACGCCCATGTGGGCAATGACAGTGATACCTGGAGGGGCGTGATTGGGAGGAACGGCCCCCCTGATCTGAACTTGAGTGGTGTCCTGTTGCTGGACTACTGTGCTAGTCACAGTCTGTCCATAACAAACACCATGTTCAAGCATAAGGGTGCCCATCAGTACACATGGTACCAGGACACCCTAGGCCGGAGATCAATGGTCGACCTTGTGGTCGTGTCATCTGACCTTCGGCCGCATGTCTTGGACACTCTTGGGTGAAGAGAGGGGCGGAGCTGTCAACCGATCACCACGGTTAGTTGGTGAGTTGGATCCACTTGCGGAGGAGGATGCCAGACAGACTTGGCAGACCCAAACGTATTGTGAGGGTCTGTTGGGAACGTCTTGCTGATCCCTCTGTTTGGCGGGTCTTCAACTCCCACCTCCGGGAGATTTTCAACCAGATCCCGAGGGAGGTTGGGGACATTGAGTCTGAGTGGACCATGTTCTTCTCCTGCATTTTTAAGAAGGGGGACCGGAGGGTGTGTTCCAACTATAGGGGTATCACACTCCTCAGCCTCCCAGGGAAAGTCTATTCCAGAGTACTGGAGAGGAGAGTCCGACCGTTAGTCGAACCTCGGATACAGGAGGAGCAATGCGGTTTTCATCCTGGTCGTGGAACACTGGACCAGCTCTATACCCTCCACAGGTTGCTCGAGGGTTCATGGGAGTTTGCCCAACCAGTCCACATGTGTTTTGTGGACTTGGAGAAGGCATTCGACCGTGTCCCTCGTGGCATTCTGTGGGAGGTGCTCTGGGAGTACAGGGTCCGTGGCCCTCTGTTAAGGGCTGTACGGTCTCTGTATAGCCAGAACAGGAGCTTGGTTCGCATTGCCAGCTGCAAGTCAGATCTGTTCCCAGTGCACGTTGGACTCCAACAGGGCTGTCCTTTGTCACCGGTTCTGTTCATTGTTTTGTACAGAATTTCTAGGCACAGCCAGGGGCTGGAGGGAGTCCAGTTTGGGGACCACAGGATTTCATCACTGATTTTTGCAGATGATGTTGTCCTGTTGGCTCCTTCAAGCCTGGACTTACAGCATGCACTGGGGTGTTTTGCAGTTGAGTGTGAAGCGGCTGGGATGAGGGTCAGCATCTCCAAATCTGAGGCCATGGTTCTTGACCAGAAAAAGGTGGTTTGCACCCTCCAGGTTGGAGGGGAGTTCCTTGCTCAAGTGGAGGAGTTTAAGTATCTCTGGGTCTTGTTTTCGAGTGAGGGAAGGATGGATTGTGAGATTGACAGACGGATCGGTGCAGCGGCAGCAGTAATGCAGTCTATGTACCAGTCTGTTGTGGTGAAGAAGGAGCTGAGCCGGAAGGCGAAGCTTTCAATTTACCAGTCAATCTACGTTCCTACTCTCACCTATGGTCATGAGCTCTGGGTCATGACCAAAAGGATAAGATCCCGATTACAATCGGCCGAAATGAGCTTCCTCCGTAGGGTGGCGGGGTGCTCCCTTAGAGATAGGGTAAGGAGCTCTGTCACCCGGGAGGAGCCGCTGCTCCTCTACATCGAAAGGGGACAGTTGAGGTGGCTCGGGCATCTGTTTCGGATGCCTCCGGGACGTCTCCCTGGGGAGGTGTTCCGGGCATGCCCCAGCAGGAAGAGGCCCCGGGGAAGACCCAGGACACGCTGGAGAGACTATGTCTCTCAGCTGACCTAGGAACGCCTCGGGGTCCCTCCGGAAGAGCTGGGCATCCCTGCTTAGGCTGCTGCCCCCGCAACCTGGCTCCGGATAAGTGGAAGACAATGAATGAATGAACATGGGATGAGTTCTGGACGAGACCACGCAAAAAATATCACCCACACATGCAGAAGCTATTCGAAAGGCACCACAAATGCAAACCGTGTGACAAATGCAGTGTTAATTTTGACAGCCATTTTTGATTTAGTCTTAGTCTTTAACTTCAGACAAAAATGGTTATTAGTCTTAGTCACATTTTAGTCATTTTAGTCTTTCATAGTTTTAGTCTAGTTTTAGTCGACGAAAAGTCATTGCATTTTTGTTAAGTTTTAGTCATTAGTTTTAGTCAAACTGCAGTTACCAGCTTTAATTTTGTTAATTTTCTATGTAATATTTAGACAGAAATAGTCATTATAATTTTTCTCTCTTTAGACCAATTAAGCTTATGAGAGATTTGAATCAAAATAACAAGCTATATTGACACTGCACTCTTAGCACTTGTGCAGCTCTACATATCCCTTTTTCTTAGTTGGATGTCAGCCTGCTGTGCTGCCCTTGCTAATTTATAATTATGGTCTGTAGTTCAAGTGTCAAGTAAAAACCAAAAATGTTTTCTTTAGCTGTTATGGAAAAACATTTATTTTCTGAAACTTCAAATAAATGTGCAATAAACAGACAGATGTTCAAAAGCAGCTGAACATATATTACCAACATACCTTTGTCTGCCAGCAATATTTACTGTATAATAACCAGGATCATACACTTACCAACTTTGTAATAGTCACAGAGGACCGACTGAGAACGACTGAGGATCACACACTGCAGATCTGATTACAACAAACTAGAGCATAAACGTGTGCCTTGTTGCTAGGAGACGCATGACAGATGAAAACAATATGTGTTCTAAAATCGGCTCAAAACATGAACAGACATGCTTCAGATCCTCCAACTGGATGAAATCTATAGTCTGTTACCATCATACACTACACAATTTTTTATGAAATCTGTCAACTTCTCCAGAATGTAAATAGTGAAAAAATCAGGGCAAAAATCATGTAGTGTATTCCAGCCTTAAGCATACATACATGAGTAATAACTTAAGCAACTTCCAAATCCATCTGTCATTTTAGAAACAACTTGCTATCTGCATGCTATTAAGTTAGTACAACAAATAGGCTATGGCCTAAATAATCTTGCTACAGCACGTGTTACAGATTTCATTAGAAACAGAACTGAATGCTGCAGAAAAGCCGAACTGTTGTACAATATAAGCAATTAAGCACTGTACATTTATGGCTGGATCAGAACTATGCAGTAAGGCTAGCTAACTGACATTAATTAACAGAAAGCTAAAATTTAAAAACGTAAAACATGCTAGCAAATTTCCCTGTGGACACATCCAGTAACACTGACCTAATGTTAAGACAAAGTACTTAAATAAGACTAAATAGTTAACAGGAGCTGCATAAATAGCAGGGTGACGTGCCTTCAGATGCCTCTTAAGATTCGTGGTATTTTTTCTGCTTATTTTATAGACACAGGGCTTCTCTCCGTTTTCTGTGACAGCGCAATGTTTTTTTTTCCAGAGGAATTATAACAGAAATGCTGGTGCTGAAGCCATTGCAGGTCGCCAGGCCAGTTCGAGTTTATTTAGCCTACCCGCTAACTGTCTGAGATGCAAACGCCCCTTATCCAATCCAGTGACAGAGACGCACATGTTGAAATACGGTTAGCCTACACAAAGAGATAATTTATTTTGAATGTCCGATACTCCTAAAAAAGCATTTTCGTCCAGTCTTGTCTCATTAACAAAGCAACGTCTTAAATTTTGTCATAGTTTTTATCATCAGATATTAGTTTCCTCTTAGTCTTAGTCACAGAAAAAATGGTCATTAATGAATATTTGTCTTTGTTACGACAAATAATGTTGTCATTCCTGGACATGGTAGGGTTTAGCAGACCATGGATATGTGATATTGTGCTCAAAGTTCAACCACTCAGAGAGATGATAAAGGCTGCAGACCAAACCAAACCTAATGCCGGTTTACATGGACTGCTGAGGGTCGGGCAGCATTTGAATTACTAAAGAGCACTATGACCTCAACACCTGTGTTAGCAAGTTCAAATTACAGCAAGCCCTTCCATTTGTATATATCCAAAAGGAAGGGGTTTGCATCGGCTGTACTCATGCAGCAACAACATGGATCAGGAAAACAACAAATTACATACTTTAGCGCTGCTCTGGATATTATGGAAAAGGGCATGCCACCCTGCTATTGAGCAATGGCAGTAGCAGCATTTGCTTATCAGAAAGCATCAACTATCACTATGGGCCATCCAGTGACACTGTGCAGGTCACATGCATTGCATGCACTATTAACAAGTCAGTCATTCATAATAACCAATGCCAGGCGCACAGGATATTATGTCATACTCTCCACGCCAGAATTGACCATTAAAAGGTGTGGCACCATTAACCCTGCAGATAGGGAAGTGTTGCTATCTGAAGGAACACCACATGACTGTTCAGAAGAAAGCAAGAGCTGACTCATGTTATCAAAATAAATGATGGAAACAAAGCGGGATATGCAGTAGTGAAGTATGATGCAGATGTGGATGAATTTAGAACAGGAGCTGCTGCAACAGTTCCACAGCCCTGCTCAGCACAATTAGCAGAAATAAAAGCTCTTGCAGTGGCATGTAAACTAGGGGTAGGTAAAACAATTTACACTGACTCGGCATATGCATATTGGGTATGTCATTTTTTTAGGCCAATATGGGCTCAGTGAGGTTTCCAGAGAGCTGATGGATCTACAGTTACACATGGTCCAGCCATATCAGAACTACTAGAAGCAATGCAGCTGCCCAAAAAAAATAGCTATAGTCAAGTGTAGGGCACAAAAATAAGATGCCACCTTTGTCACTAAAGGGAACACTGCCACAAATGAAGCAGAAATAAAAGGTGGCTGTTAAAGAAGAATGCATAATGGCATTAATGCAATCATGATAGCCTGATGCTGAGCCAGCAGAAATGACGGTAGATGATATAAGGTATATTCAGAACACAGCAAGCCTAGAGGAGGTGGAGATGTTGGAGAAGAGGGGAGCAATCCAAGATCCATACACAGGAGTTTGGAGGAGTGGAGATTATGGGTAGCTTCACTCTCTCTCCTCCCAATGATAAACAAAGAAACACATGGAATAGAAACATACTGCAATAGAAGGGAATTAATAACAACAATACAGAAAAATTGGTGGTCATGATATTTGGCTAGCATCGACAAAGTCAAAAGAGTGTGTGATCTTTGTGCAAATTGGAATGTGTGCAAACACTTTACAGCCCCAATAACCACATTCCTGATACCTGAGGTCCTTTTCGACACCTGTTGAAAGAGTAGAGAGGGAAAACTCTATATTCTAATAGTAGTAGACCGGTTTAGCTGGGTGGGGTGGAGGCAGTGGCAACTGCTAAGAATGATGCAAAAACTGTAGCTTTAGTTTCTGTGCAAAGAAGTAATCCCAAGATAAGCTCAGACAATGGATCACATTTTGTGAATGCAGTAATCAAATCAATTACAGAAGAACTCTGTTTAAAACACAGGATGGGCTGTGTGTACCATCCACAATTTCAAGGGATGGTGGAAAGGGTGAATGGGGTGCTAAAAGAGAAAATAGCTAAAATCTGTAAGAGCACAAAACTGGGTTCAGGCACTGCCACTGGCTTTGATGAAAATGTGGTCACAGACAAATCGTAATACACATTTTACCCCACATGAAATGCTAACAGGCCGACCAATGCTAGTAGCCTATAAGGTACCTTCTTGAAGAGTGAAATGTCAAGTTATGTAAAACAATGAATTCAGATCCATAGAACTCTGTATTCACAGGTGGAGCTCAGAGAATACATGTACCTCATAGTGTTTAAATGTAAACATTGGAAAGAGCCAAGTCATGACAGACCCTTTAAGGTTGTACTAGCAATGCTAACTGCAGTCAAAGTTGAAGGTAAGGAGCACTGATATCACTTCAAACATTGTTGTTGGGCATCAGGAAAGGACCCAAAGTCCTTGGCCTTCGCCCAAGTTCTATCGCCACCCACGAAGGAACGCTTCCTGGTTCCACCATCGTATCGCATCTCACCCACCTTCCACGTGTCCCTGCTCAAGCCAGCATGCCTTCGCCAAGACAAAGCCCCACCAGACAACGAGCCACCGCCAACCGACCAGCCCCATGATCCTGGGGTCAAAAACCCAGGAGTGCCCCCTGCCTACCAGCCAATTTTAAACTGTAGACTTTAGTGACCTACCTGATTTATTGTACCAAAATGACACCACATAAACGTCCAAGGTTCCAACAGTACACCATGCTGTCTGTTTTGATAGCTGTATACTTAGGATTCATCTGGTTATTAGCCTCTGTAGGAAACCATGTAAAGCATAAGACACTCCAACGCAATGAAACTCATAGCTACAATTCCTCAACTACACCCCTTGACATGGACATGTCCATGAATGCCACTGCAGGCCTAAAACTGCTTAAAAGGCAGGAGGCAGTAGGCCCAAGTTCTATCGCCACCCACGAAGGAACGCTTCCTGGTTCCACCATCGTATCGCATCTCACCCACCTTCCACGTGTCCCTGCTCAAGCCAGCATGCCTTCGCCAAGACAAAGCCCCACCAGACAACGAGCCACCGCCAACCGACCAGCCCCATGATCCTGGGGTCAAAAACCCAGGGTGTGCCCCCTGCCTACCAGCCAATTTTAAACTGTAGACTTTAGTGACCTACCTGATTTATTGTACCAAAATGACACCACATAAACGTCCAAGGTTCCAACAGTACACCATGCTGTCTGTTTTGATAGCTGTATACTTAGGATTCATCTGGTTATTAGCCTCTGTAGGAAACCATGTAAAGCATAAGACACTCCAACGCAATGAAACTCATAGCTACAATTCCTCAACTACACCCCTTGACATGGACATGTCCATGAATGCCACTGCAGGCCTAAAACTGCTTAAAAGGCAGGAGGCAGTAGGCCAGGCCTACAGGCCTACATAAATGGTCGAATGGTTTACCAGACTCATCGCTCAAAGTTTAATCAACATCATCGCTTAAACTTTCGCAATATTTAGATCCTTAAATTTTCAATTCAGGGGGGCACGGTGGCTTAGTGGTTAGCACGTTTGCCTCACACCTCCAGGGTTGGGGGTTCGATTCCCGCCTCCGCCATGTGTGTGTGGAGTTTGCATGTTCTCCCCGTGCCTCGGGAGTTTCCTCCGGGTACTCCGGTTTCCTCCCCCAGTCCAAAGACATGTATGGTAGGTTGATTGGCATCTCGAAATTGTCCGTAGTGTGTGAGTGAATGAGAGTGTGTGTGCCCTGCGATGGGTTGGCACTCCGTCCAGGGTGTATCCTGCCTTGATGCCCTATGACGCCTGAGATAGGCACGGGCTCCCTGTGACCCGAGTGTCCTTCGGATAAGCGGCAGACAATGAATTAATGAATTTTCAATTCATTTCACATGAAATGTGCGCTAGGTCTACTGTTAGACAGGATCGAAGCTAGGCCAAAGGAGCTGCACAAGAACTGCAAATACTCTGTGATATATTCATTTGATTGCACAGGCCCACCGTTGAATGACACTGGGCAGAAAACAAACCAGATACACTGCACACCGTGTCCTTAGAGGTGCAAGTTGTCACCAACAGCACCTGCGTTATATGCCACAATCATTTCCATGACCCATGGTGTGTAATGCTGGCCAAAGGGATATATGAATGTACCAACCCTCCGTATAATACCTTGCATCTCTGTCCTGCCATATGCCTCTTGGGATCTGCAGCACGGACTCATGGAGCCAACTGGATGCAAACCATAAGTACCTCCTGTACTTATCATCCTTCCTATACCCAGATAATATCTAATATGCATGTGTGAATGCACCCAGATCAAGTGTTTCCTCTATGTATACACAAAATACATCCAATGAGCAGGATTTCTGTAGACAGAAATGATTTGTCGATGAGAGAAGGTGTGCTTTAGCTCTTCATTTTGAATCTATACTCATCTGGTAAGGTAGGATTCTGACTTTTGTGTACTATTTGTTTAACTTGGTTGGTTTTAGAGTTGTGTTATTTGAACTTTGTTATATTGTATAGCTTGTTGATCCTATAGTGTTGGTCTATGCTTCTTAGTTGTCTCAAGAGGAGATTAATCAAGAGAAGTTTCTGTCTCCTTTAAGGCATGAATTGTGGGCAGGGCTTACTAATTTATATTAAAGGTTCTCCGCTACAGACATTCATTTAAGGGTAGCTCTGTCAAAACCTGTTTACTACTTAAATAGTAAGTGTCTACACTCGTACTTTTCTTGCTCTGTTACATTCTTAATTCATATTTAATATCACTTTGACTAGACCTCTGTTGTCTCAGTCTCAAACAGTGGTGGTAGGTGGGCTCTAGAACTGTCAGTCTGCTATAAGGAATGCTAATTTTCTTCCACACCACCCCACTGCTGCGTTTCTTCCACTGGCTTCTGGTAGCTGCACGCATCAGATTCAAAACACTGACACTTGCCTACAAAGCTAAGAATGGACCAGTACCATCTTACCTTATTACTCCTTGCACTGCACCTCGCTCCCTCCGATCCACTAGACTGGTTCCACCATCTCTCAGGGTACAAGGTAGGTATACACCTAGGCTCTTCTCTGTTCTGGCACTGAGGTGGTGGAATGAACTTCCCATAGATGTCTATACAGCCGAGTCACTGACCGTCTTCAAATGACGGATGAAGACCTACCTCTTCCTGAAGCACTTAAACTAGCTCTTATTTTTCTGTTTGTTTTATGTGTTGTTGTATGTTGTATGTACATTAAAAAAAAAAAACTCAGTTTTTAGGCCAATGGTATTCTAAGTCTGTGACCTATTGAACCAGTGTTACTGTACTCATTGATAGAGACTTCAAAGCACTTTTGTGCATCGCTCTGGATAAGAGTGTCTGCAAAATGCCAGAAATGTAAATGTAGAAGGTTAAAGGAATATGAGCAGACTCGTTTGAGCTGTCAGGAATGGTCTAGTAACTCACATAATTATGATGTGTTAGCTTAGTGGTTAAGGTGTTGGACTACTGATCAGAAGATTGTGAGTTCTCATCCCGGGTTCACCAAGCTGCTATTGTTGGGCCCTTGAGCAAGGCCCTTAACCCTCAAATGCTCAGTTGTATAAAAAAAAGTAAGTCCCCAAATGCTGTAAATATAACTACTCTTTACAACCATGGTGATGAGAAAAGCATCTCAGAATGCGCAACACGCAGAATTGTACTGAAACGCAAACAACACTGAGGATATACAGTGGTGTGAAAAAGTGTTGGCCCCTTCCTGATTTCTTATTTTTATGCATGTTTGTCACACTTAGATAATCAAACACATTTAAATATTAGTCAAAGATAACACAAGTAAACACATCATGCAGTTTTTAAATGAATGTTTTTATTATTAAGGGAAAACAAAATCCAAAACTACATGGCCCTGTGTGAAAAAGTGTTTGCCACCTAAGCCTAATAACTGGTTGGTCCACCCTTAGCAGCAACAACTGCAATCAAGCGTTTTCCATAACTTGCAATGAGTCTGTTACAGCACTGTGGAGGAATTTTGGCCCACTCATCTTTGCAGAATTGTTGTAATTCAGCCACATTGGAGGGTTTTCGAGCATGAACCACCTTTTTAAGGTCATGCCACAGCATCTCAATCGGATTGAGGTCAGGACTTTGACTAGGCCACTCCAAAGTCTTCATTTTGTTTTCTTCAGCCATTCATGGGTGGACTTGCTGGTGTGTTTTGGATCATTGTCCTGCTGCAGAACCCAAGTTCACTTCAGTTTGAGGTCACAAACCTACCGATCTATCAGTCTGGAAAAGGTTATAAAGCCATTTCTAAAGCTTTGAGACTGCCGCGAACCACAGTGAGAGCCATTATCTACTTCTTCTTCTTTCGGCTTTTCCCTTCAGGGGTGGCCACAGCGAATCATCTCTCTCCACCTATCCCTATCTTCTGCATCCTCAACACTTGCACCAAATAGCTTCATATCCTCATTAATTCCATCCATATACCTCCTCTTTGGCCTTCCTCTTTGCCTCCTGCCTGGCAGCTCCATGTCCAACATTCTCCTACCAATATACTCACTCTCCCTCCTCTGAACATGTCCAAACCATCTTAATCTGGCCTCCCTAACTTTGTCCCCCAAACGTCCAACATGAGCTGTCCCTCTGATGTACTCGTTCCTAATCCTGTCCAACCTTGTCACTCCCAAAGAGAACCTCGACAACTTCAGCTCTGCTACCTCTAGCTCTGACTCCTGTCTCTTCCTCAGTGACACTGTCTCTAAACCATACAGCATGGCCGGTCTCACCACTGTCCTGTACGCCTTCCCCTTGATTCTCGCTGATATTTTCTGATCACACAGAACTCCCGACACCTTTCTCCACCCATTCCAACCTGCCTGCACTCGCTTCTTTACCTCTTTCCCACACTCTCCATTACTCTGGACTGTTGACCCCAAGTACTTAAACTCCTGTACCTTCTTCACCTCTTCACCCTGTAACCTTACTGTTCCACTTCCCTCCCTTTCATTCACACACATGTACTCAGTCTTACTACGACTGACTTTCATTCCTCTTCTCTCCAGCACAAACCTCCACCTCTCCAGGTTTTCCTCCACCTGCTCCCTGCTCTCACTACAGATCACAATGTCATCTGCAAACATCATTGTCCAAGGAGACTCCTGTCTGACCTCCTCTGACAACTGGTCCATCACTATAGCAAACAGGAAGGAGCTCAGAGCCGATGCCTGATGCAGTCCCACCTCCACATTGAACTCCTCTGTCTGACCTACAGCACACCTCACCACTGTCCTGCTCCTCTCATACATGTCCTGCACCACTCTGACATACTTCTCTGCTACTCCTGACTTCCTCATACAGTACCACAGCTCTTCTCTTGGCACCCTGTCATACGCTTTCTCCAAGTCTACAAACACACAGTGGAACTCCCTCTGACCATCCCTATACTTCTCCATCAAAATTCTCAGAGCAAAAATTGCATCTGTTGTGCTCTTTCTGGGCATGAAGCCATACTGCTGCTCACAAATTTCCACTACCTTCCTTAACCTAGCTTCCACTACTCATTCCCATACCTTCATTGTATGGCTCATCAACTTTATCCCCCTATAGTTACTGCAACTCTGCACGTCACCCTTATTCTTAAAGATCGGCACTAACACACTTCTTCTCCATTCCTCAGGCATCCTCTCACTCTCTAAAACCCTGTTGAACAAACTAGCTAAAAACTCCACTGCTGCCTCTCCCAGACACTTCCAGACCTCCACCGGGATGTCATCAGGACCAACTGCCTTCCCACTTTTCATCCTCTTCAAAGCCTTCCTGACTTCATCCTTTCTAATCTTATCTACTTTCTGTTCCACAGAGTTCACTCCTTCTACTCTTTTTTCCCTCTCATTTTCCTCATTCATCAGCTCCTCAAAGTATTCCTTCCATCTCCTCTGTACACTCTCCTCACTTGTGAGCACCCTTCCATCTCTATCCTTAATAACTCTAACTTGCTGCACATCCTTCCCATCTCGATCCCTCTGCCTAGCTAACCTGTAGAAGTCCTTCTCTCCTTCTCTAGTGTCTATCCTAGTGTACAACTCGTCATATGCCTTCTGCTTGGCCTTAGACACCTCCCTCTTCACTCTGCGCTGTAACTCCTTGTATTCCTGTCTATTCTCTTCAGTCCTGTCCATGTCCCACTTCTTCTTGGCTAACCTCTTCCTCTGGATACTATCCTGAACTTCCTCATTCCACCACCAAGTCTCCTTATCTTCTTTCCTCCTTCCAGATGACACACCCAGCACCTTTCTCCCTGTCTCCCTGATCACTTCTGCTGTAGTTTCCCAGTCATCTGGCAGCACTACCTGACCACCCAGAGCCTGCCTCAACTTCTGTCTAAATTCCTCACAACATTCCTCCTTTTTCAGCTTCCACCACTTGGTTTTCTTCTCTATCTCTGACCTCTTCTTCTTACAGACCATCAGAGTCATCCTACACACCACCATCCTATGCTGTCTGGCTACACTCTCTCCCACTACCACTTTACAGTCACTAATCTCTTTCAGATTGCCTCTTCTACATAGGATATAGTCTACCTGTGTGCTCCTACCTCCACTCTTGTAAGTCACTCTATGCTCCTCCCTCTTCTGAAAATAAGTGTTAACCACACCCATGTCCATCCTCTTAGCAAAGTCCACTACCATCTGTCCTTCAAGGTTCCTTTCCTTAACTCCAAACTTGCACATCACCTCCTCATCACCTGTGTTCCCCTCACCAAAATGTCCATTAAAATCCGCTCCTATCACCACTCTCTCACCCGTGGGAATACTCTCCATCACCTCATCTAATTCACTCCAGAATCTCTCTTTCTCCTCCAACTCACAACCTACCTGTGGGGCATAACCACTAACAACATTCAACATCACCCCTTCAATCTCTAACTTCAGACTCATCACCCTGTCTGACACTCTCTTCACCTCCAGAACATTCCTCACAAACTCCTCCTTCAGGACCACACCTACCCCATTTCTCTTACTATCCACACCATAATAAAACAGCTTGAATCCTGCTCCTATACTACGAGCCTTGCTCCCCTTCCACCTGGTCTCCTGTACACACAGTATATCCACCTTCCTTCTCTCCATCATATCAGCCAGCTCTCTACCTTTCCCTGTCATAGTACCAACATTCAGAGTTCCTATTCTCAGTCCTACACTCTTACCTTTACTCTTATCTCTCTGTCTGTGCACTCTCCTCCCTCCTCTACTTCTTCGACCAACAGTAGCCCAATTTCCACCGGTGCCCTGTAGGTCAACGGCGCCGATGGCGGTCATTGTTAACCCGGGCCTCGACCGATCCGGTATGAAATTCGTACTGACGATTTGCATGGTTAAATTTGGCAATGTTTTACGCCGGATGCCCTTCCTGACGCAACCCTCTCTATTTATCCGGGCTTGGGACCGGCACAGAAGTCACTGGACTGTGACCCCCATGGCTAGATTGAGAGCCATTATCTACAAATGACGAAAACATGGAACAGTGGAGAACCTTCCCCGGAGTGGCCGGCTGACCAAAATTACCCCAAGAGCGCAGCGACAATTCATCCAGCAGGTCACAAAGGACCCCACAACAACATCCAAAGAACTGCAGGCCTCACTTGCCTCAGTTAAGGTGAGTGTTCATGACTCCACCATAAGAAAGAGACTGGGCAAAAATGGTTTGCATGGCATGGCAAATCATGGAGTTCCAAGATGAAAACCGCTGCTGAGCAAAAAGAACATAAAGACTCATCTCAGTTTTGCCAGAAAACATCTTGATGATTCCCAAGACTTTTGGGAAAATACTCTGTGGACTGACAAGACAAAAATTTAACTTTTTGGAAGGTCTGTGTCCCATTACGTCTGGCGTAAAAGTAACACCACATTTCCGAAAAAAGAACATCATACCAACAGTAAAATATGGTGGTGGTAGTGTGATGGTCTGGGGCTGTTTTGCTGCTTCAGTACCTGGAAGACTTGCTGTGATAAATGGAACCATGAATTCTGCTGTCTACCAAAAAATCCTGAAGGAGAATGTCCGGCCATCTGTCTGTGACATCAAATTGAAGCGAACTTGGGTTCTGCAGCAGGACAATGATCCAAAACACACCAGCAAGTCCACCTCTGAATGGCTGAAGAAAAACAAAATGAAGACTTTGGAGTGGCCTAGTCAAAGTCCTGACCTCAATCCAATTGAGATGCTGTGGCATGACCTTAAAAAGGTGGTTCATGCTCGAAAACCCTCCAATGTGGCTGAATTACAACAATTCTGCAAAGATGAGTGGGCCAAAATTCCTCCACAGCACAGACTCATTGCAAGTTATCGAAAACGCTTGATTGCAGTTGTTGCTGCTAAGGGTGGACCAACCAGTTATTAGGCTTAGGGGGCAAACACTTTTTCACACAGGGCCATGTAGTTTTGGATTTTGTTTTCCCTTAATAATAAAAACCTTCATTTAAAAACTGCATGATGTGTTTACTTGTGTTATCTTTGACTAATATTTAAATGTGTTTGATTATCTGAAACATTAAAGTGTGACAAACATGCAAAGAAATAAGAAATCAGGAAGGGGGCCAACACTTTTTCACACCACTGTAGTAGGGAAAGGCTTACTGAAACTTGTTATTTGAAGACTGGACAAACATTACCTGGGCTTTTAAATCTTTGTGTCCATTTACTGTGAGCCTCAAATTCCTCCCTACTAAACCTGGTATAAAATTTAAAACATCTTAATTTATCACTGATCACTTCATTTTGTTTTGTTGTTTTTGGGGTTTTTTCTGATAGCTCTACTTACAAACGCTCTTTTCTACATAGCACTATATCTAGGAAGGATTATACAACTGTGGCATAAGAAGTTCATTGTTTATATATGCTTATTGTAAATATGCCACTTATGCACTTCTGGTTGGATGCTAACTGCATTTCATTGGCTCTGTACATATACAGTGCACACTGACAATAAAGTTGAATCTAATCTAATCTGAAGCACTATTTATGCATATGACCTAAAGCTAAAGCTGATTCAAGAATTAGTGTGTGTGCATACTTATGCAACTATTTTTTTTTCTTTTTTAACTAAAATATTTTATTGTTTTTAATGTTTGTTGGTGCAAAATTATATATTAAAAATATATTATATATAGTATTAATATATTAAAATCTAACACACATAGAATGTTTTCTGTAAAAACACTTATGGTGGGAGGAGGGGGAAAGGCTGGTGAAAGACTGTGTTTTTACAGCTGCTGCAAGAATCAGTTCTGATATTTCTATATAATTTAATCTATATACAGGTTTAATATGTAGATCAACTGAGAAAGAAAAAAAATACATTGGCTCAAAAAAAAAACAACTTAGGACTGGAGATGGATCACACCCACTGGCCATGGCTGCTTCGCTGCAAACCCTAAAAGTTGAACATTCACAATTACTCTCTAAACCCTCACATCTAAGCATAAGCCATCATTTTTGTTTCAAACAGATTGCTGAACAGAAATCAGAATCAGAAATGCTCAGCCAGAAAAGCGCCCTCGCACCCCTTTAGGGAATATTTTAAAGGTTCCTCTGGCTCCTCTGTCAATTTCCTCAGCCTCCCTGTCCAGCTGAGGTGGTTACTGCCCCCTTCTGGCTTTACCCTGCAGGGGTCATGCTCTTCCTAGGATTCTAGCCTGATGTGGCCACTAGAGGTCATTGTGCCCCCATGTTGTTTTTCCTCTTTCTGTCTTATTGCTGTCACTTGTGTCTCATTCCACTGTTTGTATTTAATTTGCCCTCTTTCCCAATTACTTTTGTTCGGCGTTCAGTTTACCTGATTTTCGCTCCCATTTGCTTTAAGAATTTATTTCTGGGTTTTTTTTTCCATATCTAAGGCGAATTTGTGCATTTGGATTGTTTTTGTCGAATCTGGGAACTTCGAAAAACATAATAATGAATTACTGCAAGTTGAGGTTTCATTGCAGAAAAGTGAAGGGGCGGAGCATAGCCAGGGAGGCGGGGTATATGATTGATGAGCTGGCGTTAAAACTAGCCTTCATGATTTGACCAGTCAAGTAAATAATAACATTCAATGAGTAGTACTTATATATATATATATATATATATATATATATATATATATATATATATATATATATATATATATATATATGAAGCATATTTTTAGACGTATCTACTGTAATGCAGCTCAACAAGCAACGATTTATCGTGCTCATTGAAGGTCTAGCGATTATCTAGGCATTATTAATTGGTATTATTTTACCAGCAGGTTGCTAAACTGTTTTTCTAAAGATCTTTTCATGTACTTACCCTGGTCTACAATGTTGTGAGCGATGTTTGTGCTCCTTTAAACGAGATCCAGTAAGTGTTCTTCCTCGGCTGAAACACAAACATCTCGCTAGCCATCTGAGCAGACCTCTGCTGCTCGGCGTCCACTTTCACTGTCACAGCTGCTGTCCAGATAAAAGTCATATAGAAATATAAGTATTATTGCTACTTTAGTAACCTGTTTTCTGATTACTGTTACATGTAGAGATTTCTCCATCACTTACTCAGAGGGAGGTTGATCATGTCGTCTTGGACCACATTGAAACATTCTTCAGAAACACCATCTCCATCCACTATCGCTGTGGATCCTGTATGTGTAACAAATAAGTATTAACAGTCATCCAAATGTACACTGCCTACAGATATACAGTAATATTTGTTGATTTGTAGTGTTTTACTGCACTCCTGTGTCCACTCACCAGTTTCCTCTGTTTTAGTTGACTTATTTCTTATCTTAAAAAACCGCCAGAGTTTCCTCCACCAGGTCTTTTTCTCCTTTTTGGAGTCATTACTGTCCTTTCTAGCTCTACAGACAGGCTCCATTACCAGTGAGTTGACAGAAATGCTATCCACGTAACAACAGTAGTAAAATCTCATTTTGGCTCTTCGGTGTTTTAATACAGAATGACCAGGACTTTCTGTGTGTACAGATTTCTGTGGCTACTACCAGTGTGACATAACAGAATCTTGGAAGATTCTAACAGAATCTTCTGGTTCCGTAGGGACAACAGACCAACGTTTGAAAAAAGGGGAGAGGGGAGGGGGGAGGGGGGGGGGCTTGAACCCCGATCCTCCGATCAACAACCCAGAGCCATATATACAGTTCCATAGACAAAAAAAAAAATGACCATCCCAGGACACATTTCAGTAGCAAATGTAGTCACTGACATTTCTCAATTCTGTTTCTTCCTGTAGTTTGTACACTGGCATCTTCATTTGCAAATACAGTGTATGTTTATATAAGTCCATACATACAATTATTTACAATTATTTACAATCCCTGCTTATCCTGAACAGAATTTCGAACACTTTTAACATATTTTTCAAACTTGTTTCCTGTTTGGAAAGTGACTTTGGGTACTGTTAAAGACAACAAACCAACATTTCACATATATAGTTTCACAGACAAAAATATTGGCATCCCAGGTTTTTGGTATTTTGCACACAATCTGAATATGTCTCAAGGTCCAAAAAGCATACAGGACACACCTGTACTGTTTTACACTCCTCTGTGAAGTGACAGTCACTGAAACTGACCATGAAGTAAGTGAAGTGCTTGGTGCCTCGAAGGACAACTGAATGCCCTTCATCCCAAAACCTTTGATCATGATGTTTTCAAGTCTCCAATCAGGCTTTTCTTTCTGATTTACATTTCCCATGGATACAGTGCAATAGACAAAAATTTTGGCACCCCAGGACACATTTCAGTAACATAGTAGTACAATTAATCATTTACATTTCTCAATTACTTCAGTTTCTTTCTGTATTCTCTGCATTCTTTATTCACAAATACAGTGTGTATATATAACATATCTTTTTTTCACAATTATTTCCTCTCTGTTCATTTTGGATAACATTTTAAACACCTAAAACATGTTTTTCAAACACTGATTTTTTTCTTATGCTTTAGACTGTATTATTATAAACGTCTTAATACATTTTTAAAAAGCAGTGGTACATTGTTTTGTTTATTTTTTGTTTTAAACTCAGACACAAATTAACTTACAATTCAGGTACACCAGGGTGCAGTGGAATGAGCAAAACAGAACAAACACAGCACAGCTGCTTTTAACAGTCATTTTTTATTGTACAGTGAGGATCCCTTTGTACACATAAATCACCATAAAATTAATCAATTATTTCATTAATGTCCATAAACTTATGCATGAAGAAAATAAAAGCAGCCTCAATATAAATTTAAAAATATTATATAATTTTACAAATATAAAAAAAATTTTTTATAAATAACTCTAATATAATTGTAATATAACTAATATTTTTCATCAGGAACAAAAGGTTCTACTTTTTATCTAATAAAAAAACTTCTACAGAAATAAAATACATATGTAATGAGGGTGTCCATGGAAGATTTTTTTCCTCCTTTTCTCCTCAAAGAGGGTATTTATATATATATATATATATATATATATATATATATATATATATATATATATATATATATATATATACACTTCAAGTTGTCACAGTTGTCTATTTTGCATATTGTCTTTTTGTCTACTTTACACATCAGTCTATCTGGCATATCTGTTTATTCTTGAACATATGACTACCTCAGTATTTTTTGTACTTTTTTTACTGTACAGATTCTCACACCGTGTATCACATCCCCACTGCACTCTGCAATTTTTTGTTTATTACTCTGTGCCCCATCTCATATCTGTTTTATTGTTTGTATCCTTACTGTATTTTAATAGTACTGAGCTGCTGCGACAACTTAATTTCCTTCCGGGGATTAATAAAATTATTAATAAATTATTCTATTCTATAAAGGGGTCCAGTGGGGTCCGTGGGGCCATCGATGTAGGAATGTTCCCCAAAATGGCCTGCCAGGACATAATAGAGGTGCAACATCCCATAAACATGTCATTCCCTCTTGTAAGACATCTGAGTAAGGTTGCGAACCATTATTTCCAGTTCGACTACACATTCCAAGCCGTAGGTTAGGGTCTCTGTCGATTGCCCCGAGGCTCCTAATGTCTACAGCTGGATTTGTCGTGGAAGTGATGCGGATGATAAAAGAGTGCCACTCTGAGGTTCAGTTTTTGAATAGATTACATCTTCCATGATTTTGTAGGTAAACTAATACAGTAAAGTAATAGTATTAGTATGTTAAAGGTGTATGTGTTGTAACGATAATGATATTTTTAGTGTTTGTTTTAGTTCACACTAGCTCTGCTTAATCCTTCTGTTTCCCTCCTCTCGTGCTGCAGGAATGTATCGCTGCAGTCCGAGATTGATCACAAACAGGTATTATCATCCCTATCGACAGATCTCTTATAGGGAGAACCCAGTCAGGTGCAGGTGTGTGTAAAATACATGTCTAATATTTCGCCAACAAGTTTTCCATTTCTGTCTGTCTAAATCTGTTTGTTCTTTCTCTCTCCCTTACCCCATGATCTTTAGGAGGAGAAACCATGGTGTTCTTCGCACCACAATGAGTGAAACCATAATGAGCGAATACCAGAGACTGAAAACTGTACATTTTCACATGTAATATATCTTTAAGTAAGATGGACTATAAAGTAAATGTGTCTGTTTCATTATGACAAACTCATTGTTAAATCCTGATATGAGAAAATAATGAACATCTGCCAGCAGGTACAAGTGTTATCTCTTTCCATAGTAACAAAGATATAAAAAAAAAAAAAGTTAAATGCTGCATTAGTCCTGATTGTTATCTACGGTGAAACATCAGCATATCCATCATATTGGAAAGGAATTAATTCGATTGTAAGACATGTAATGAAACCTGAATTAACTTCAACATAAATTCTCTTTAGTAATATTTTAGTAAATTTGTGTGTAAATGCTTTTTTAGACCGAAATGGTCTCGCAAACTAAAAGGTCTTGCTGGTTTTCTTCATGCTCATCAGCCATAAAGTACTAAACATGTTCACGGAACTACATAAGCTGAACTACATAAAAGGCAAAGCTCAATGAAGACAGCAAAATGGAGACTAAAGAGTACCTCCAAAAAACCTCAGAAAAGCAGCTCAACCACTGCAACATTTCAGCTACGACAGACACACACTAACTCTTCCTCCTTTTTTAAAGTCCCATTACTTTTCTCTTAATAAAAAAATAGACTTATTGATATAATTCATGGATGTGTGAAATTTAATTAGTTAAGTAATTTAAACTTGACAGTGTAATTTATGTATAAAATCACAGTAACTAATCGACATTTATATGATTTATAGCTGATCAATGAAGGTTATAATTAGTGAGTCTCATTTTATATTAACTACACTATATTGCCAGAAGTTTTGGGACACCCCTCCAAATCACTGAATTCAGGTGTTGTGTTTCAGGGGTTGGGCTCGGCCCATTAGTTCCAGTGAAAGGAACTCTTAATGCTTCAGCATACCAAGACATTTTCATGCTCCCAACTTTGTGGGAACAGTTTGGGGATGACCCCTTCCTGTTCCAAAATGACTGCACACCAGTGCACAAAGCAAGGTCCATAAAGACATGGATGAGCGAGTTTGGTGTGGAGGAACTTGACTGACCTTCACAGAGTCCTGACCTCAACCCGACAGAATTCCCATTAACACACTCTTAAACCTTGTGGAAAACCTTCACAGAAGAGTTGAAGCTGTTATAGCTGCAAAAAGCAGACCAACTCTATATTACATTCATGTGCATGTAAAGGCAAACGTCCCAAAATTTTTGGCAATATAGTATATATAAACAGAATGTTCTCATTCATGAACGTCCGTTATTTGTACGTCATCCCCCAGATGAGACACACACACAAACACACACACACACACCTTCTGCTTTTAATACACTTTTGTATATAACCAAAGAAACTTTTTCTCTTTCTTTTAGAGGGTCTCGTGGAAGCTGCAGCTAAAATCCGACCACCTGATTACGAGTTCATCTTGTAAGCTGTGTGTGTGTGTGTGTGTGCGTGTGTGTGTGTGTAAACTCTGCATGACCATATTCTCTTTATCTCCCCTCAGCTATGCATACATAAAGGTCCTGTATGTTCTTATAAACATCATTATGCTGCTTAGCAGTGAGTGTGCACATACATACATACATACATACATACATGCATACATACATACATATTTTTTAATAACAGATTGTAAAAGATAAACAATATTTTTACATGTGTTGCTGTCATGCGTATGTTGTGTGATATTCTGTGCAGTTTTTGCTTGTGTCTATATTGAGGCAAAAAGATTTCCAGCAAACACATATGTAAGTGACATAGCTACCTTAATACTTTACTGATTATGTACAGCTTTACTGTATGTTACTATAGAGTTGTTACTGGAGACTGTAGGGTATAGTGTTTAGAGCATAGAGTATAGTTTTTAGAATGTAGAGTGTAATGTACAAACCCGATTCCAAAAAAGTTGGGACACTGTACAAATTGTGAATAAAAACAGAATGCAATGATGTGGAAGTTTCAAATTTCAATATTTTATCCAGAATACAACATAGATGGCATATCAAATGTTTAAACTGAGAAAGTGGATCATTTTAAGGGAAAAATAAGTTGATTTTAAATTTCATGGCATCAACACATCTCAAAAAAGTTGGGACAAGGCCATGTTTACCACTGTGTGGCATCCCCTCTTCTTTTTATAACAGTCTGCAAACGTCTGGGGACTGAGGAGACAAGTTGCTCAAGTTTAGGAATAGGAATGTTGTCCCATTCTTGTCTAATACAGGCTTCTAGTTGCTCAACTGTCTTAGGTCTTCTTTGTCGCATCTTCCTCTTTATGATGCGCCAAATGTTTTCTATGGGTGAAAGATCTGGACTGCAGGCTGGCCATTTCAGTACCCGGATCCTTCTTCTACGCAGCCATGATGTTGTAATTGATGCAGTATGTGGTCTGGCATTGTCATGTTGGAAAATGCAAGGTCTTCCCTGAAAGAGACGACGTCTGGATGGGAGCATATGTTGTTCTAGAACTTGGATATACCTTTCAGCATTGATGGTGCCTTTCCAGATGTGTAAGCTGCCCATGCCACACGCACTCATGCGACCCCATACCATCAGAGATGCAGGCTTCTGAACTGAGCGCTGATAACAACTTGAGTTGTCCTTGTCCTCTTTAGTCCGGATGACATGGCGTCCCAGTTTTCCAAAAAGAACTTCAAATTTTGATTCGTCTGACCACAGAACAGTTTTCCACTTTGCCACAGTCCATTTTAAATGAGCCTTGGCCCAGAGAAAACGCCTGCGCTTCTGGATCATGTTTAGATATGGCTTCTTTTTTGACCTATAGAGTTTTAGCCAGCAACGGCAAATGGCACGGTGGATTGTGTTCACCGACAATGTTTTCTGGAAGTATTCCTGAGCCCATGTTGTGATTTCCATTACAGTAGCATTCCTGTATGTGATGCAGTGCCGCCTAAGGGCCCGAAGATCACGGGCATCCAGTATGGTTTTCCGGCCTTGACCCTTACACACAGAGATTGTTCCAGATTCTCTGAATCTTTGGATGATATTATGCACTATAGATGATGATAATTTCAAACTCTTTGCAATTTTTCTCTGAGAAACTCCTTTCTGATATTGCTCCACTATTTTTTGCCGCAGCATTGGGGGAATTGACTTCTGAGAGACACTGCCACTCTGAGAGGCTCTTTTTATACCCAATCATGTTGCCAATTGACCTAATAAGTTGCAAATTGGTCCTCCAGCTGTTCCTTATATGTACATTTAACTTTTCCGGCCTCTTATTGCTACCTGCCCCAACTTTTTTTGGTATGTGTAGCTCTCATGAAATCCAAAATGAGCCAATATTTGGCATGACATTTCAAAATGTCTCACTTTCAACATTTGATATGTTATCTATATTCTATTGTGAATAAAATATAAGTTTATGAGATTTGTAAATTATTGCATTCCTTTTTTATTCACAATTTGTACAGTGTCCCAACTTTTTTGGAATCGGGTTTATATATGGAATGTTTTTTTGGAAACACACACACCCAACTTTGGCTCCCAGTTTGGCAACAGTATTGTGTGTGTGTGTGATGTGAAGTCTATTGTGTCTATTGTGAGAATGATTTCAATATATTCTTCAATACATTCATTGTCAAAGGCAATGCCTGAAAAAAGATAGAAGCACCCTGTGGTTTAGCGTGTAGTGCATACTGTTTAGGGTTTATGCTCAGTTCTCTCTTTCTTTTACTCCTTTTGTCATCCACTTCAGGAACAGATAAAATCACTGAGTCTAAACTTTAACAGAGAGATGCAAAAATATAAGGTAAGTAAATGTGTGTGTGACACACACACACATCCAAAAACATCCACACACACTGTCATTTTTTAGTCCCTTTTCAATGACTTTTCATCACTGCCTTAACACTTAATGTAGCTATAGGATATTAGGCATAGTGTATAGATAGAGTGTAGTTATTGTGTTTAGCATATAGAGCACAGTGTTTAGATTGTAGGCTATAGTGTACAGAGTGTAGGGCATAGTGTACAGAGTGTAGGGCATAGTGTACAGAGTGTAGGGCATAGTGTACAGAGTGTAGGGCATAGTGTACAGAGTGTAGGCCATAGTGTACAGGGTGTAGGGCATAGTGTACAGAGCGTAGGGCATAGTGTACAGAGTGTAGGCCATAGTGTACAGAGTGTAGGCCATAGTGTACAGAGTGTAGGGCATAGTGTACAGAGTATAGGGCATAGTGTACAGAGTGTAGGCCATAGTGTACCGAGCGTAGGGCATAGTGTACAGAGCGTAGGCCATAATGTACAGAGTGTAGGCCATAGTGTACAGAGTGTAGGCCATAGTGTACAGAGCGTAGGCCATAATGTACAGAGTGTAGGCCATAGTGTACAGAGTGTAGGCCATAGTGTACAGAGCGTAGGCCATAGTGTACAGAACGTAGGCCATAGTGTACAGAGTGTAGGGCATAGTATACAGAGCGTAGGGCATAGTGTACAGAGCGTAGGGCATAGTGTACAGAGTGTAGGCCATAGTGTACAGAGCGTAGGGCATAGTGTACAGAGTGTAGGTTATAGTGTACAGAGTGTAGGGCATAGTGTACAGAGTGTAGGCCATAGTGTACAGAGCGTAGGGCATAGTGCACAGAGCGTAGGCCATAGTGTACAGAGCGTAGGGCATAGTGTACAGAGTGTAGGCCATAGTGTACAGAGCGTAGGGCATAGTGTACAGAGCGTAGGGCATAGTGTACAGAGTGTAGGCCATAGTGTACAGAGTGTAGGGCATAGTGTACAGAGTGTAGGCCATAGTGTACAGATTGTAGGGCATAGTGTACAGAGTGTAGGCCATAGTGTACAGAGCGTAGGGCATAGTGTACAGAGCGTAGGCCATAGTGTACAGAGCGTAGGCCATAGTGTACAGAGTGTAGGCCATAGTGTACAGAGCGTAGGCCATAGTGTACAGAGCGTAGGCCATAGTGTACAGAGTGTAGGCCATAGTGTACAGAGTGTAGGGCATAGTGTACAGAGTGTAGGCCATAGTGTACAGATTGTAGGGCATAGTGTACAGAGCGTAGGCCATAGTGTACAGAGCGTAGGGCATAGTGTACAGAGCGTAGGCCATAGTGTACAGAGCGTAGGCCATAGTGTACAGATTGTAGGTTATAGTGTACAGAGTGTAGGCCATAGTGTACAGAGTGTAGGCCATAGTGTACAGATTGTAGGGCATAGTGTACAGATTGTAGGGCATAGTGTACAGAGTGTACACCATAGTGTACAGAGTGTAGGGCATAGTGTACAGAGTGTAGGCCATAGTGTACAGAGTGTAGGGCATAGTGTACAGAGTGTAGGCCATAGTGTACAGAGTGTAGGGCATAGTGTACAGAGTGTAGGCCATAGTGTACAGAGTGTAGGCCATAGTGTACAGAGCGTAGGGCATAGTGTACAGAGTGTAGGCCATAGTGTACAGAGCGTAGGGCATAGTGTACAGAGCGTAGGCCATAGTGTACAGAGTGTAGGCCATAGTGTACAGAGTGTAGGGCATAGTGTACAGAGCGTAGGCCATAGTGTACAGAGCGTAGGGCATAGTGTACAGAGCGTAGGCCATAGTGTACAGAGTGTAGGCCATAGTGTACAGATTGTAGGTTATAGTGTACAGAGTGTAGGCCATAGTGTACAGAGTGTAGGCCATAGTGTACAGATTGTAGGGCATAGTGTACAGAGTGTAGGCCATAGTGTACAGAGTGTAGGCCATATTGTACAGAGTGTAGGCCATAGTGTACAGAGTGTAGGCCATAGTGTACAGAGCGTAGGCCATAGTGTACAGATTGTAGGTTATAGTGTACAGAGTGTAGGCCATAGTGTACAGATTGTAGGGCATAGTGTACAGATTGTGGGGCATAGTGTACAGAGTGTAGGCCATAGTGTACAGAGTGTAGGCCATAGTGTACAGAGCGTAGGCCATAGTGTACAGATTGTAGGTTATAGTTTACAGAGTGTAGGCCATAGTGTACAGAGTGTAGGCCATAGTGTACAGAGTGTAGGGCATAGTGTACAGAGTGTAGGCCATAGTGTACAGAGTGTAGGGCATAGTGTACAGAGTGTAGGCCATAGTGTACAGAGCGTAGGGCATAGTGTACAGAGCGTAGGGCATAGTGTACAGAGCGTAGGCCATAGTGTACAGAGCGTAGGGCATAGTGTACAGATTGTAGGTTATAGTGTACAGAGTGTAGGCCATAGTGTACAGAGTGTAGGTTATAGTGTACAGAGTGTAGGGCATAGTGTACAGAGTGTAGGCCATAGTGTACAGATTGTAGGCCATAGTGTACAGATTGTAGGGCATAGTGTACAGATTGTAGGGCATAGTGTACAGAGTGTAGGCCATAGTGTACAGAGTGTAGGGCATAGTGTACAGATTGTAGGCCATAGTGTACAGAGTGTAGGTTATAGTGTACAGAGTGTAGGGCATAATGTACAGAGTGTAGGGCATAGTGTACAGAGTGTAGGCCATAGTGTACAGAGTGTAGGCCATAGTGTACAGAGTGTAGGGCATAGTGTACAGATTGTAGGCCATAGTGTACAGATTGTAGGCCATAGTGTACAGATTGTAGGGCATAGTGTACAGAGTGTAGGCCATAGTGTACAGAGTGTAGGGCATAGTGTACAGATTGTAGGCCATAGTGTACAGAGTGTAGGTTATAGTGTACAGAGTGTAGGCCATAGTGTACAGAGCGTAGGGCATAGTGTACAGAGTGTAGGCCATAGTGTACAGAGTGTAGGCCATATTGTACAGAGTGTAGGGCATAGTGTACAGAGTGTAGGGCATAGTGTACAGATTGTAGGCCATAGTGTACAGAGTGTAGGTTATAGTGTACAGATTGTAGGGCATAGTGTACAGAGTGTAGGTTATAGTGTACAGGGTGTAGGGCATAGTGTACAGAGTGTAGGCCATAGTGTACAGAGTGTAGGGCATAGTGTACAGATTGTAGGCCATAGTGTACAGAGTGTAGGTTATAGTGTACAGGGTGTAGGGCATAGTGTACAGAGTGTAGGCCATAGTGTACAGAGTGTAGGGCATAGTGTACAGATTGTAGGCCATAGTGTACAGAGTGTAGGTTATAGTGTACAGGGTGTAGGGCATAGTGTACAGAGTGTAGGCCATAGTGTACAGATTGTAGGCCATAGTGTACAGAGTGTAGGGCATAGTGTACAGAGTGTAGGGCATAGTGTACAGAGTGTAGGCCATATTGTACAGAGCGTAGGCCATAATGTACAGAGTGTAGGCCATAGTGTACAGATTGTAGGCCATAGTGTACAGAGTGTAGGTTATAGTGTACAGAGTGTAGGGCATAGTGTACAGAGTGTAGGCCATAGTGTACAGATTGTAGGCCATAGTGTACAGAGCGTAGGGCATAGTGTACAGAGCGTAGGGCATAGTGTACAGAGCGTAGGGCATAGTGTACAGAGTGTAGGCCATATTGTACAGAGTGTAGGCCATAGTGTACAGAGTGTAGGCCATAGTGTACAGAGCGTAGGGCATAGTGTACAGAGTGTAGGCCATATTGTACAGAGCGTAGGCCATAATGTACAGAGCGTAGGCCATAGTGTACAGAGCGTAGGCCATAGTGTACAGAGTGTAGGCCATAGTGTACAGAGTGTAGGCCATAGTGTACAGAGTGTAGGCCATAGTGTACAGAGTGTAGGTTATAGTGTACAGAGTGTAGGCCATAGTGTACAGATTGTAGGGCATAGTGTACAGATTGTAGGCCATAGTGTACAGAGCGTAGGGCATAGTGTACAGATTGTAGGTTATAGTGTACAGAGTGTAGGCCATAGTGTACAGAGTGTAGGCCATATTGTACAGAGTGTAGGCCATAATGTACAGAGTGTAGGCCATAGTGTACAGAGTGTAGGCCATAGTGTACAGAGTGTAGGGCATAGTGTTCAGATTGTAGGCCATAGTGTACAGAGTGTAGGTTATAGTGTACAGAGTGTAGGGCATAGTGTACAGAGTGTAGGCCATAGTGTACAGATTGTAGGCCATAGTGTACAGAGTGTAGGGCATAGTGTACAGAGCGTAGGGCATAGTGTACAGAGTGTAGGGCATAGTGTACAGAGTGTAGGCCATATTGTACAGAGTGTAGGCCATAGTGTACAGAGTGTAGGCCATAGTGTACAGAGCGTAGGGCATAGTGTACAGAGTGTAGGCCATATTGTACAGAGCGTAGGCCATAATGTACAGAGTGTAGGCCATAGTGTACAGAGTGTAGGCCATATTGTACAGAGTGTAGGCCATAGTGTACAGAGTGTAGGCCATAGTGTACAGAGCGTAGGCCATAGTGTACAGATTGTAGGTTATAGTGTACAGAGTGTAGGCCATAGTGTACAGATTGTAGGGCATAGTGTACAGAGTGTAGGGCATAGTGTACAGAGTGTAGGCCATAGTGTACAGAGTGTAGGCCATAGTGTACAGAGCGTAGGGCATAGTGTACAGAGCGTAGGCCATAGTGTACAGAGCGTAGGGCATAGTGTACAGAGCGTAGGCCATAGTGTACAGAGTGTAGGCCATAGTGTACAGAGCGTAGGGCATAGTGTACAGAGCGTAGGCCATAGTGTACAGAGCGTAGGGCATAGTGTACAGATTGTAGGTTATAGTGTACAGAGTGTAGGCCATAGTGTACAGAGTGTAGGCCATATTGTACAGAGTGTAGGGCATAGTGTACAGATTGTAGGCCATAGTGTACAGAGTGTAGGTTATAGTGTACAGAGTGTAGGGCATAGTGTACAGAGTGTAGGCCATAGTGTACAGATTGTAGGCCATAGTGTACAGAGTGTAGGGCATAGTGTACAGAGCGTAGGGCATAGTGTACAGAGCGTAGGCCATATTGTACAGAGTGTAGGCCATAGTGTACAGAGTGTAGGCCATAGTGTACAGAGTGTAGGCCATAGTGTACAGAGTGTAGGCCATAGTGTACAGAGTGTAGGCAGGCCATAGTGTACAGAGTGTAGGCCATATTGTACAGAGTGTAGGCCATAGTGTACAGAGTGTAGGCCATAGTGTACAGAGTGTAGGCCATATTGTACAGAGTGTAGGCCATAGTGTACAGAGTGTAGGCCATAGTGTACAGAGTGTAGGCCATAGTGTACAGAGTGTAGGCCATAGTGTACAGAGTTTTAGGCCATAGTGTACAGAGTGTAGGGCATAGTGTTTCAGAGTTTTAGGCCATAGTGTACAGAGTGTAGGCCATAGTGTACAGATTGTAGGGGCCCTAGTGTACAGAGTGTAGGCCATAGTGTACAGAGCGTAGGGCATAGTGTACAGAGCGTAGGGGCCCTAGTGTACAGAGCGTAGGCCATAGTGTACAGAGCGTAGGGCATAGTGTACAGAGTGTAGGTTATAGTGTACAGAGTGTAGGCCATAGTGTACAGAGTGTAGGTTATAGTGTACAGAGTGTAGGGGCCCTAGTGTACAGAGTGTAGGCCATAGTGTACAGATTGTAGCCATAGTGTACAGAGTTTTAGGGCATAGTGTACAGAGTGTAGGCCATAGTGTACAGAGTGTAGGCCATAGTGTACAGAGTGTAGGGCATAGTGTACAGAGTGTAGGCCATAGTGTACAGAGTGTAGGGCATAGTGTACAGATTGTAGGCCATAGTGTACAGATTGTAGGCCATAGTGTACAGATTGTAGGGCATAGTGTACAGAGTGTAGGCCATAGTGTACAGAGTGTAGGGCATAGTGTACAGATTGTAGGCCATAGTGTACAGAGTGTAGGTTATAGTGTACAGAGTGTAGGCCATAGTGTACAGAGCGTAGGGCATAGTGTACAGAGTGTAGGCCATAGTGTACAGAGTGTAGGCCATATTGTACAGAGTGTAGGGCATAGTGTACAGAGTGTAGGGCATAGTGTACAGATTGTAGGCCATAGTGTACAGAGTGTAGGTTATAGTGTACAGATTGTAGGGCATAGTGTACAGAGTGTAGGTTATAGTGTACAGGGTGTAGGGCATAGTGTACAGAGTGTAGGCCATAGTGTACAGAGTGTAGGGCATAGTGTACAGATTGTAGGCCATAGTGTACAGAGCGTAGGCCATAGTGTACAGAGCGTAGGGCATAGTGTACAGATTGTAGGTTATAGTGTACAGAGTGTAGGCCATAGTGTACAGAGTGTAGGCCATATTGTACAGAGCGTAGGCCATAATGTACAGAGCGTAGGCCATAGTGTACAGAGTGTAGGGCATAGTGTACAGATTGTAGGCCATAGTGTACAGAGTGTAGGTTATAGTGTACAGAATGTAGGGCATAGTGTACAGAGTGTAGGCCATATTGTACAGATTGTAGGCCATAGTGTACAGAGTGTAGGGCATAGTGTACAGAGCGTAGGGCATAGTGTACAGAGTGTAGGCCATATTGTACAGAGTGTAGGCCATAGTGTACAGAGTGTAGGCCATAGTGTACAGAGTGTAGGCCATAGTGTACAGAGTGTAGGCCATAGTGTACAGAGTGTAGGCAGGCCATAGTGTACAGAGTGTAGGCCATATTGTACAGACTGTAGGCCATAGTGTACAGAGTGTAGGCCATATTGTACAGAGTGTAGGCCATAGTGTACAGAGTGTAGGCCATAGTGTACAGAGTGTAGGCCATAGTGTACAGAGTGTAGGCCATAGTGTACAGAGTGTAGGCCATAGTGTACAGAGCGTAGGCCATATTGTACAGAGCGTAGGCCATAGTGTACAGAGCGTAGGCCATAGTGTACAGAGCGTAGGCCATAGTGTACAGAGTGTAGGCCATAGTGTACAGATTGTAGGCTATAGTGTACAGAGCGTAGGCCATAATGTACAGAGCATAGGCCATAGTGTACAGAGTGTAGGCCATAGTGTACAGAGTGTAGGCCATAGTGTACAGAGTGTAGGCCATAGTGTACAGAGTGTAGGCCATAGTGTACAGAGCGTAGGGCATAGTGTTTTTTTTTTATATAAATTTCGTTTTAAATGTAATTGCATTCATTTAAATGCATTTGAATTTCATTTATTGCATTTTGTTTGCCACTGAATAAAAAGTAATAAAGGTACTGGGCAAATGGGATGACCTGGGCAGATTTTTATATATATACAATGATTGCATCATACAATGAATAATTTAATTGATTTATTTCACAGAAATTAGAAAAGATTGCACACAGTGTAGTAAACCATCACAGAGCTGACAATATTGCAATGACTGACTACGCGCTGGAGTCTTTAGGTATAGTTTTCTTAAAAATGGTGTAATACTTGAGTTCCTGAGTGGTGCAACAGCAAAGTGTTCAATGTTAAGATATCACATGTTTAACCCATGCTTAATTGTGCTGAATGTATAAGAAGGCAAAACATACATGAAGGAGTCTGAGATAAAGTCTTTTAAAAGGGATTTATCATAAAAAAATATCCCAAACTTTGTACGTCCATAAATCTCTTCATAAAAAATTTAAAGAATATAATAAAACCACTCCCCGTGCCTCGGGGGTTTCCTCCGGGTACTCCGGTTTCCTCCCCAAAGACATGCGTGGTAGGTTGATTGGCATCTCTAAATTGTCCGTAGTGTGTGATTGTGTGAGTGAATGAGAGTGTGTGTGTGCCATGCGATGAGTTGGCACTCCGTCCAGGGTGTATCCTGCCTTGTTGCCCAATGATGCTTGAGATAGGCACAGGCTCCCCGTGACCCGAGAATAGATCGGATAAGCGGTAGACAATGAATGAATGAATAATAAAACCATGACTGTGCCTAGAGGAGGCCTAATACCAAGTAAGAGTCAGTAAGCAGGTAAAGAGGGGATTAGTCATAGAGGTAACTATGGTGCCATGTTGTAACACTACAGATTGTGGAAAAGTCCAAGAGGGAGTGAACAATATCATTATTGTTCAGTACTGATGATAACAAGAGAAACATTTCCAGCTGTTTATAACATGTGTAACATGTAGACAGAAGGCCCGGGTCAATGGGACAGAACACAGTGTTTTCGTAAATCAGTCTGGAAAGGTTCATAAATTCAACTGAATGCATAACCAAGCTGCGTGCACACACACACACACACACACACACACACACACAAATGTTGTTCTTCTCACATCAATCATTTATTTTGAAAAATGTATCAAGGGTTTAACAGTTCAAAACATTTTTTTATTTTATGGTATTAATAGATATTGCACTGATAGTAATCCCATGATCCCACACTCTAATTCTCAGTATTAGTCCCAAGCCCAGAAAAAATAGAAGGTTTTGACAGGAAGTGCATCCGGTGTAAAACCTGTGCCAAACCTAATATATGCAGATCAGGTGTTCCACTGTGGTAATGAGAGCAGTTCTGCTTCTTTCAAATCTGTTTTAACTGTAGATCATTGTTCATTGTGTGTGTGTGTGTGTGTGTGTGTGTGTGTGTGTGTGTGTGTGTGTGTGTGTGTGTGTAGGCTCCACTGTGATAACCAGTTCAAAGACCCATAAACCCAATTACTGCAAACATTTGCAGCTTGTCCTCTGCATATGGTGCAAAAATAACAGACCTGCAACAGTTATACAGGTGACACTCACTCTCTCTCTCTCTCTCTCTCTCTCTCTCACACACACACACACACACACACACAAATAGAATCATGTATTGCAATTTTTTTGGTCATCTACACATACATCAGTGATAACATGCCCATAACCCTGATCCTTATTGTCTTAGAAAAAATAAAACTAAAAAGTTTGACTTTGTGATTTTCATTGAATGATTTTTTTTGTTCTGTTAAAGAGAAACTTATTTAACAAGAAAAAAACAATCGTAAAACCATTAGTAACTATGTAAATGGCTTCGTAAATGTCTTGTGGGAATGTGTGTGTGTGTGTGTGTGTGTGTGTTACGGTGGGCAAGATCCCCCGATGGACCACTAGGGGGCCTTCAGCAGGGGTTGTGTTTATTCTGCCATGTGTTTGTTTTAGCCACGCCTATCCCTAATGTGTTCCCGCCTTCGTTCACCTGTTCCCAATGTGTCTTAATCATGTTCCTTATTTATAGTGGCCGTCTGTCTAAGTTAGTTTGCTAGTCCTCGTCTTTATGTAGCGTCTTTATGTAGCGTCTTTATGTAGCGTCTTTATGTAGCGTCTTTATGTAGCGTCTTTATGTAGCGTCTTTATGTAGCGTCTTTATGTAATGTCTATGTGGATGCATGTTCTTTTGTTTAATAAACCCCTGTCTGCCGTCTATCTCTGCGTTGGGTCTGATTCATCTACACCGGCACAGCCAGCGTGCTCCGTAAGCTCAGCGATTTTGTGACTGTGTGTGTGTGTGTGTGTGTGTGTATCACTACAGCCAGACGTCTTCCCTGGAAGATGCTGGGGATTTAAAGGTTCTCAAGGGCACCTGGTCATCACTCTGTCCAAACCTGTACAAATTACCCACGTTTCCCTGGAGCACCTGCCCCGAGTGCTTTCACCCCCTGGCTACATCAGAACTGCATCAAAATACTTTGCAGTTTATGTGAGTCAACACAAACACATAAACACTCATTAACTATTAGCCAAAATAGTGTGACTAATAACAGGGGACCACAAACTTTTTAAACTGCCTGAAAGTTTGTATATCTGCATAAATATGAGATAAATATCACCAGATTTTCACACAAGATCTAAAAGTAGATAATGAGAAACCAATTAAACAAATGAGACAAAAATATTATGCTTGGGCATTTATTTATTGAGGAAAATACTCCAGTATTGCATATCTGTGAGTGGAAAAAGTATGTGAATATGTAATATAATAATAAACATTAAAATAAGAACATGTACAAATTCTATTCGGCATAGTGAGCAGCATACTGCTTCATGAAATCTTTTTCCCATGTTGTCAGTGGAAAGTGATGCTCTGTGGATGAAGGTGAAGTGTGATGAATACTTAAAATATACTTACATTGTTGTAATATTTTAATCTTACACTACTTGGAATATACTGAGGAAGAAACATTGTCCAGGGGTCTCAGTGAAATCTGCTTACCCTCTATTTTTTAATGAAACTTATAAAGTTCACAGGAAAAAGAAAGAGATAGATTACCATCATAACTGTTGTATTTCTAAGCCATTTCAGTTATATATTGGTTTATAATAGAAGTTGCTTTCAGCTGCTCCCTGTTTGGGGTCGCCACAGTGGAGCAACTGGTCTGCACAGCAACTTGGCACAGGTTTTACGCTGGATGCCCTTCCTGACGCAACTCTCCCATTTTTCCAGGCTTGGGACTGGCAATGCATCCAGTGGCTGGGGTTTTAACCTGGGCCTTCCACATGATATGTGAGAAACCTACCACTGAGCCACCAATGCCCTATATATTGGTTTATAATATATTGTATTATTTGTGTGAAACTTCCTTTTCACCAATACCGGGTAATCCAGTTCTCTCTGTGGCCTAGTGTTGAAAAATGAAGAATGGATGAAACTGGTTGAATGAAGCTGTGAATCAGATGTACTAGTATCTTAACATAACAGTAGGATATACACCAATCAGCCATAACATTATGACCACCTGCCTAATATTGTGTTCGTCCCCCTTTTCTGCCAAAACAGCCCTGACCCATCGAGGTATGGATTCCACTAGATCCCTGAAGGTGTGCTGTGGTATCTGGCACCAACATGTTAGCAGCAGATCCTTTAAGTCCTGTAAGTTGCAAGGTGCCACCCCCGTGCTTGGTGGGTTTCTCTGGTTTCCAGCTGCTCTGGTCTCCTCCCACAGTCCAAAGACATGCTTATAGACTGATTGGAGTCTCTAAATTGCCCGTAGTGTGTGAATGTGTGTGCCCTTTGATGGGTTGGCACTCCATCCAGGGTGTATCCTGCCTTGATCCCTGATGATGCCTGAGACCTCCCTGTGACCTGAGAATAGATAAGCGGTACAGACAATGGAAAAAATTTAGATTTTCAGATTAGCATGTAAATTCTCTCGACCAGGAGAGGGCGCTAGTTCCGGGCGATCGTCATAATAATTAAGCCCAGACCTGTGTACGCGCTAATGTGAAGTACTGTAATTGAGAAAATGAGCAAAAAGAAAAGAAAAATTGGCAACGAAAAGCGTGTTTTCCAGCAAAAATTGGAAACGGATTATCTTTTCACCAAGTTCAAGGGGGCACCCATGTGTTTGTTTAGAAACGAAGTCTGTAATGAAGGATTTTAATTTAAAGCGCCATTACACGAATGCTAACAAAGATAAGTATGAAAGATACCCAGGTGACACCAGAATTGCTCTCATCACAGATTTGAAAAGTAGTCAGCAAAACTTTTTTGCCAAATGCATGACGGTACAGCACATCAAATCCAAAGAGAGATACAGGCTGTCAGATGACATTCTCTTTCAGCTACTGCAAGATGACTGTACAAATTTTCAGACTGACATTGATTCAATTGTGCACCAGCAAGAGAGACCAGTGTTTCCCATTGAAACTTTTTGTTAGTGGGAATGATGTCTGAACTGAACAGTAAATGCATATGTTTGTGGGTTGGTCTGTTGAGAAAAGTGAAGCACTGAATTGTTCTTATACGTATTAACTTTTTTAAAAATATTTTGTTTTGAATTTATGTAATCATTTTTAATCATTTTGTTCTCTGAGGGTGGGTTGAGAATGTTCTCTAGGCTCCTAATTTAAGAGGGCCTCGTTTGTTGCAGATTTTAAAGCAAAGCACTTGATATTTAGCTGAAATGCTTGTCAACTGACAATAAAGTTGTCATTTAGAATTAGCATAATTAGCAAAGTTCCATTCATTGTCTACCGCTTATCTGATCTATTCTCGGGTCATGGGGAGCCTGTGCCTATCTCAGGCGTCATCGGGCATCAAGGCAGGATACACCCTGGACGGAGTGCCAACCCATCGCAGGGTACACTCACACACACGCAATCACACACTACAGACAATTTAGAGATGCCAATCAACCTACAATGGATTTCTTTGGACCGGGGGAGGAAACCGAAGTACCCGGAGGAAACCCCCAAGGCACGGGTAGAACATGCAAACTCCACACACACGCGACAGAAGCGGGAATCGAATCCCCACCCCTGGAGGTGTGTGGCAAGCGTGCTATCCAACAAGCCACCATGCCCCCCAATTAGCAAAGTTTTATAGTTAAAATCTTTAGACACATTGCATTCATTGTACATTGTGTTTTCTCTATAAAAAGGAAATTATGTAAAATGTGTGAGTGTGGTTCAGCAATCTGGTCTGGCCCCCTTGGTATAAACGGGAAAAATGCTGGCCCTCGCCATCATCAAAGTTGCCCATCCCTGAGCTAGAGCAAACACAGAGCCTCATGGTGTCGCACATGCGCATTGGCTGGTTAACAAGGGTACTTTTCTCCGGAGCGCCGGTAGAGGGCGTGAGGAGGTCATGTGACCGGAATTAAAGATGTCTGCTACAGAAGAGGACACGGAGCTCAGAGATCTTCTGATTCAAAATTTGGAAAACAATGGCGTTCTTAACAAGATTAAGGTAGTTTGTTGTTTATAAGTATATTTAACAACCAGTGTTGACTTTGGTATACATCCCTGCAAGTCAATGCTAAAGTTGTAGCTGATTTTGTTAGCTGACTGAATGACAACAAGCAGTATCCAGGGTCTCAGTTTATCACCAAGCTCATTTACCTGCTCGTTTAACGGCTAGATTGTGACGTATACGGCTAGTTTTTTTACTTTAATGGGAAATCTCAAACCTGTAAACTCGTTGAATGTGTTCATTTCGAGATATCCGTCTTATGTTTAGTGTGCCTGGTGTTAATTTGGTGGTCGGTGCTATGTGTATTGTTATTCCCAAGAAAAGTTAACAGTTTAAGCCGTGGTGACGTCACAGGTGGACATGGCTGCTTCAGGGTTTAACAGAAGTAAAAATCACTCACTCACTGATCACAAATATTCACCTAAGACCTTAAAAAATGAAGCTTGTGAGCGTCTTTTTCACTCATCACAGATGGTGGTGTTATCAGGAAAGAAACCTGATCTGTATGACGCACAGATGTACTGTACAGGTGTGAGAGCTGGAAGGAATAAAAGGCTAAAGTGCTGCTGCATCAATAGCCTCTTTAGGAAGATACAGTATTAAACAAAGACTAAATCTCACTGGCACCACTGTCAGCATGTTGAACTGGACTTTTTCTGCTTCTGCCACTTGAACTGTAAGATATGATTGCTTTTTGCTGCAGCATACTACAAATAAAAGACTTTTCTACATGCTCTTATAAGGGGTATTGGTGGCTCAGTGGTAGGTTTCTCGCCTATCATGCGGAAGGCCCAGGCTCAATTCCCAGCCAATGCCTCAGCCACTGCCGGTCCCAAATGGGAGGGTTGTGTCAGGAAGGGCATCCGGTGTAAAACATTTGCCAAGTTGTTGTGCGGACCAGTTGGTCCGCTGTGGCGACCCCGAACAGGGAACAGCCAAAAGCAACTTCTTCTTCTTCTACATGCTCTTATAACATGAGTATGTATAACTGCCTCAAATAATAACACACTACTTACTGTGCCATGTGATATAGATTATTTATGTCTGCAACAAAGTTTGTGACAAACAACACGTATACAATAATAAATGAAAAATGAAAACTGTCTGAATTAGGCCTTTACAGTACTAATACAGAAATATTAGTTAATTGACCCAATAGCTGTAGCTGTGTTACACAGAGATGCTTCTCACTTAACATTTACTCATCATCGTTAATGGTGGTATTGTCATTAAAAAGAAGATCTAATTGATGCACAGACTAAAGGAATAAATCTCATTGGAGTATCAGCATATTAAATTGGACTTTTTTTCTGCCTCTGTCACTGTGGTGCTTTTTGCAATTCTGCAGGACAAATCCTTTCAGTTCAATTCAATTTATTTGTATAGTGCTTTTAACAATGGGCATTATATCTCAAAGCAGCTTTACAGAAGTATAGAAACATACAAAAAAATATATATAAAGTTTTAAGTTAAGTTTATATTTTATCCCTATGAGCAAGCCTGAGGTGACTGTGGCAAGGAAAAACTCCCTGAGATGATATGAGGAAGAAACCTTGAGAGAAACCAGGCTCAGAAAGAAACCCACCCTCGTTTGTGTGACACTGGACAGTAAATAATGTAAATGTTGATAATGTCCTTTTTGCCATAGCAACTAAATCATCCCTTCACTACTGCAGTAATCATATTCTGTAAACAGCAGTTTTATTAATAGTTTATTTCAGTTTCTTCAGGCCCTACTTTTATATTTTAACTTCTTCTTTGGATATTTTTTACTCTATTGTTCTATCTTTATTTAGTTCTGGTGCAGGAAACAAACCCAGCCACTGATGAGTTAACAATCAGTGCCTGTCAGCTCTAAACCTGGATAAAAATGGGAGGGGTGTGTCAGGAAGGGTGTGTACTGCAAAAAAAAACAACCTGCCACATCAAATATGCAAATCAGATGATCCAGAATGTCGATTTTCTTGAATATCGTTAGGACTTTGCACTTGTTTGGGTTGTTTAGTTTGTTACATGCCATACATGGGCACACTATACTCTATACTTGGCAAAATAGAGAAATTCTGATCAGCAGGTAGTTGGACAGCATTGTGGGTAACATAGCAAACTGATCACCACAGTGGAAAATAGACCAAAAATCATTGTAATTGAAAGAAGATTTAGCAACAGCTACTAAAAGTCAAGCCAGTTTAAAAAAAAATTAAAATAAAATTATAAATCATGGAAGCCACTGAAGAACCAGTGTTAATTATAAAGATTAATATGCACATTTTCAGGTCTCTTCACATGTTCAGAGCTCCTTCACTCACACTTTCAGAGCATGTATGAATCCTGTATCAAATGACATTGAATGCTCTCTCTCTCTCTCTCTCTCTCTCTCTCTCTCTCTCTCTCTCTCTCTATCTATCTCTATCTCTATCTCTGCCTCTCTATCTCTCTGCCTCTCTCTCTCTCTCTCTCTCTCTCTCTCTCTCTCTCTCTCTCTCTCTCTCCCTCTCTCCCCCCCTATCTGCACATACATACAGGTGATTAAACACTGTTTAACAGATTTGTGTGCGTTTGTCTGTTTACAGGCCGAGCTTCGAGCTGCTGTGTTTCTGGCTTTAGAGGAGCAGGACAAAGTAGAGGTAACTAAATACAGTCTAACCTTTAACATTTTACACACTTATGACTCTGAATATTTAAGATTCTGAACATCTGTGTTGTCTCATTTGGCCTCGCCAGAATAAAACTCCACTTGTAAATGAGAATCTGAAAAAGTGTCTCAGCACTAAAGATGGCAAGTTATTTTTTAATGATTATTTTTGTCAATTATTTTTGATTAATTAACCTAAAAACACAAAATACTGTCTTAACCATGCTGTAACTCTTTGCAGGACGCCTTGTGGCCAGTTTAATCACAGACTTTCTGCAAGTGTTCAATCTAGACTTCACTCTTGCGGTTTTTCAGCCAGAAATTAACACGGTATTACGATGTTTTATTACTTCCAAGGAAAATTTGTGGGAATGGCTTTAATGTGTTAAAATGTATGAATCTCCTTGCAAAAAATATTCAGACCTCTTGCACCGCTTTCATCTTATAAATGAATGACATCCTGCATGCCACATTGTTCTATTTGCTTTAGATATTTTTGTCTTTAAAGATCTTGGAGGTTTATAAGTCATAACAGTTTTTGAAAATGTGGTGTAAATTCTTAAAGGGTACATGATTGGTTGCAAAGAAAGCTTGATTAACATAGATGCTCCTCCCTGTATGTCATATGAAACACGTTATTCTTCATCGTCATAGTCTTTCTTCCACATCACATAATAGTTATTTTTCTCTCTTATCTATCTACCAGAAAGAAATGGAGTTCAAAAGTTCAGTGGTGGCTAACAAATTCCTCTATTAATTATATTTCAGCTATGTGATAAGAGTACAAAGCGAGACTAATAGACACTCACACATCATCATCATCATCACACAATGTGAAAGATACACAAGTTGCTAAAAATCACCATACAGTATTTGCTAAACCATTTCTCCTCACATTCAGGCAGGTTGTAAATAAAACACCTACTCAGAAGATTAACTTGGGTCTATGGAAAAATACAAATGATGTGGTACACCAACATCCAGCCAGGATGAGGACATGTCCCTCCTGAAAGGCTTTACACCAGCATGCAAGTGGCATGGTGCATTATCATGCTTAATAAATGAGTAAATTGTGATCATAAAGCAATGCACATGGTCAGCAACAGTATGCAGAAAGGCTGCAGCATTCACATGATGCTTGGTTGGTATTTAAGGAGCCAAGAGTGTGCCAAGAAAACATTGCCCACATCATTGCACCACCTCCATCAGCAGGAACTGCTGTTGATTAATACTGTCAGTGTTAAATTCTGACTCTGTTATCTACAGAAATTGAGATTCATCAACCCACATGATATTCCAGTCACTAATCTATTCTATTATAAAATATCATAGCCTCCTTTATGATAAAAATCATAACCTTTTTCTCCTACATATCATGTTTGCTTGATTCATGTCATGATGATCACCTTATTGTTTAATTGAGTTATTGAGAAAAACTGAGGGCACAAAGCCTTTATTTTCGCAACACATACACTACAGCACAGTGAAAATTTTTTCTTGGCATGTCCCAGCTGAGGAAGTTGGGGTCAGAGTGCAGGGGCAGCTATGATACAGCTCCCCCGGAGCAGGGAGGGTTAAAGGCCTTGCTCAATTGCAACAGTGGAGCTTGGTGGTCGGCTTAATCCCCGATCCTCCCATTAACCAATTGCACCACCACTGCCTTAAATCTGAACTATGGTCGTAATATTATGGCATGTCAAAACATAAATCCTGTAGCTGTCTTTATATTGGCTGATCAGATTCATAGAATAGAATAATAATAATAGAAATAGAATAACAGTTGAAATGTACTCCGATGTTATATTTTATGTATTATTCCCACAGTGAAACGTAGCACTGCTTTCTACAGTTTATGGCTGCCTACAATATTTCATGTTTACAGAATGGTTTATGGGACGCTGCCGCCTAGTGGACACAAGATTATCACATTATGTGTGATTAGGAAGACTCCCCCCCCCCCCCCCCCCCACCTTTCCATACACAAGTATAAATCAGTCTCATGCTTAGTTTGAGGCCTGCTTTCACTCATCTAAGTGTCGCTCCTGCTTCCTGTGTCTCTCCCATGTAAACCAGTGACATGCACCAGTGGTGCAGCTTTTCTCTGTTCAAACCTACTGAAGTCTACACAACTGGATCATTAGCATCGGTTTAACTTCACCAACAAGCCTCTCTTTTTGTTTTTGAAGTGTGTTTTTTATTTATTTATTTATTTATTTAATTTTTTTGAGGTGTGTTTTACAGTGGCTTCTTTTTTAGTGGCTACTTAAGAGCATTGCTTTTTTATTGTTATTTTGATTCATGCATTTGTTTGATTTGTTTGACTGTTTTTGAGATGCTGATTCAGCATTTCAAAATTTATTTTATTTTTTAAAAATAAAAATTTTTATTTTACTATTTCATGTTATTTTTTTCCATTTCATTTTCGTAGAACTAACACTTCAACATCACAATCACATTTGTCATCCAGTAAAAAGTCTTTTGTGTTGTTTCACACTACTCTAACCTCAACAACAGAGTTTTTAAACTTGATAGCACTCTTAGTTCCTGACCTAGTGAACTAGTGTGAGGATGTATTTATTCATAGCGACTTCAGAGCACTTCCGTAAGTTGCTCTAGATAAGGTCATCTGCTAAGTGCAGTAAAATGAGCAGAATCATTTTACTAAGACCGTTAAACTGTAGGTCTTAAACTGTAGGTCAGCAACCAAAAATTACACACTTCTTTAAAACACTTGTATTAGCAGTAATGATTTTCATCCATCCTGTTTTCCCTAGATCAATGGACTGGATAGCCGTGAAAGTTTGTCCAAGGAGCTTGGCTTCTCTGAATCTGAGGGGAATAAGAACACACCTCTGCTCCTTGAATTCATTAAGAGAGGCAGAAACAAGGAGAAGTTGTCCATTTACTCTGAGGTGAATGTCATTTCTGACTCGTGTAAGAAAAATTGATGGAATAATTCCCTAATTTAATAAAATGCATTCTGTCTGTCTGTCTGTCTCTCTCTCTCTCTCTCTCTCTCTCTCTCTCCCCCCCCCTCTCTCACAGGCAGATCGAGCGACGCATATTCCCAAGGTAATTCCTCAATTCCTCTGTATAATAGATAAAAAGACGCACCCCTGTTACATTGGCAGGTTTGCGTCTCATGGCTTCAGCTTTCGGATGAAACTGAGAAGATCCTTCAGCTGATCTTCATTCTTTATTTGGAGTTAGTCAGAATAATTTCAACCATGACAGCTGTATGATCATTACTTCTGAGCATGAGATTGAATGTGATTGGTTCATTATGAACACAGCCACATCCCCAATTATAAAATTATATTATAAAATTATAAAAGGCTGTGCAAACTACTGCAACCAGGTCATTGTAACTTTTTCCCTAAAACGTTTGATTGTTTTTTACTTAATTTGTGTACGCTGTAATTTCACTTTACGGATTTTGACATGATTCATTTTGGTTTCAGTTTTATCCATCATAAAAACGTGTCGTTTTTTTTTTGTAAGTGTGTTTTTATATCCACTTTGTACGTTCAACTTATTTTATACACCTACAGTGTTCTCACAGGTGAAATACAGTATCAAGATGAAATTCATTGTGGTAATAAAGTCAGTTTCTCAACCCTGAAAGATGTGGTTGATCTCAGATTGATTCATATCATTCTCTCTCTTTACCCCTACATATTTGCGCCCTAGTTATATAATTTGGGTCACACAAAGGAAGGAGGATGTAAATTAAAGTGTTTAGAATTGTCTGAAAGAAATCTTTCCTGTTCAACTACATTTTGCAAAACAACTTTGTCCTACTTCTGTGCATCTGGTAACTTTGCTCTTTAGTTTGAAGTAACTTTGCTTTTTAGTGGCTTTAACTGTCTCTGCTACACTTAAATCATGAATCTGTCATCTGTGTGATTATTTTTCTGAGATATACAGAACTGTGCAAATGGTGTTTATTTTATTTATAACTGATTTTATAAATTCTACATCGTACAAAAATATTTTAGATTTTATTTCCCCCCCAAAAAATGTCATAAAATGGGTAATAAATAAATCAAATCAAATAAATCTAAGAAAAAATGATAATGAAGGCTCCTAGGTTTTGCATGCAAAATTAAAACAAGCAAGTGTGACTGTCAGAGTATCTAGAACTGTTGCAGATGCTCCGAGATGCTCAGTATAACTTTTTTTTTTTTTCAACTAATTTCCTTAGAAAACCACACAGATTGAACCTGGGACTTCTATTTAAACAGAAAAAAGATAGCAAAAGGTCATCATCTCAATTATACTTAACTTTAGTTTATTACTGTTTATTGCCAGTATTTTTCTTTTAAATAGAAACATTATTTTATTATTTTTGAAGTCATCTATACTTTACAGCATTATTTGCATGTGCAAGGTTTCTGTACAGTACTGTACCCTCTGCTCGTTTTGTGTGTTTCTAGCCGTTACAGCTGCCGTGAAGACTTTTTTAATGAAGTCGTTGAAGCTAGTTGTGAAACTAGTTTGCAGATGATTTTATACCACAGCGCCGTTTGATCGGAGGTCTCGATTAATTTTCTATCACGTGAACTTTAACAATATTTCCAGCTCCAAAGCAAATGATAGGTTTATATCAATGCACTCATTTTGAGACAGTTTCTGTAATTACAGCTTACTATTAGCTGCATTTTTTTTGTCAGTAGTTTTAGAAAGATGTTTAGAAATTAGAAAGAATTAGAAATAGAAAAATATTTATAGCTGCTTTAAATGAAATAACAGGAGTCAAATTTGTTTCTTGGATTTTTCTACAACATAAAAACAGATGAAAAATATCCATGTTCCTTTTTTAAATTAATTAAAAAGAAATCCGTGGTATGAAGAATAAAACACTTCAGCACATGCTCTTATGGAAAATAATCATTGCATCACACCAGCCTGATTATCTCCCTACTACAACAGCACATCTGTATGCTTTGTATGTTTGTTGTCATTCTTTACATGAGAAATGTGTAAAGCTTGTACCTCAATAACAAATGGATATTGGTTATTTTAGGAACTGTGTCCTCGTCAGATTGCTGAAGCACAAAAAAAATATGACTGCAGATGCAAGGTAATTCTGCAGTGAACTGTAACTTGTTAATTATCGTATTTTAAGTTATTCTATTTAGAAAGCATTGTGTAATTCTCCTGATGTGATTTCCTATATGATTTTTTTATTCATTTTTATCATTTGTTCTGTAGTTTAAATTTTATACATATATATATATATATATATATATATATATATATATATATATATATATATATATATATATATATATATGTGTGTGTGTGTGTGTGTGTGTGTGTACTTGTTCCTTTACCCAGGATAGAAGTGGTGGTTTGAGCAAAGATGAAATTGTTGCAGTTTTCATAGAGCTTTTTCCCAGTTTTAGCAGGTAAGCTGCCACAGATAAAAGTGTATACCGGCAAGCCACAAGAGGAATTGGTAAAGCTTTGTATCTGCATCCTTATCTGTATCTGATCTTATCGCTGACTCGATATTTGAGATTATGAAATCAAGTGTGTGAGGTTTCCACCACAACTTGTGGCCTTCTTTCTGACTTCTACATATAAAACCCTACATCTAAATTCCAACCATTTATTGATAAGCGTGTGAAAACTACCATTTTAACAATTATAATTATATCCCCAACGTCACTCATAATATTCATACTGGCCCATTTTGTCACTTCTTCACAAATCTTTTTTTTTTTACTGAGACTCCCATGCACATAATTCACCTCCAGTAGGAACAGTATTTAATGACTGAATTTGTGTTTGTCCTGCTGCTAAATAAAGAGGCATGCTAGAACGATTTGTGGCTGAAGGACTCGGAGCAAAAGATACTTGTGAGTACCCTGTGCTCCCTTTTTTTTTTTTTTTTTTTTTTTTTTTTTTTTTTTTTTTTTAATTTATTTATTATTTTTGTTTGTTTGCACCCCCTCATCCTTTTCCATGCATGTATTTTGTGCATTTGCTACACATAGTGGTTGCAGTATGGTTACTGAGGTTTTCTATCCTTTTTTTGTCCTAGCTGTAGACTTTCTGGAATTTTTGGGGCTGTTCAAACAGCTTTATTGTCAGTGCAGAAGTGTGGTAAGTTTATTTATTATTAAAACTAAGAACTACCTAAATATGTTAATATACAATTTAATAATGTGTAGAAATTATATTAGTTTTATAACTGAACCACTCTTTGAACATACAGTGTGATAAATAACTTATTATAAATATTTAAAAAGAAATAGTATATTATAAATTATGCATTATTTAATTTTTTTTATTTGAATAATAATAAAATTACATTTAAATTAAATACAATTTGTCAAAAATTATGTGAAATTTGTCAAATTATATAAAATTCATGTAGCACTTTTTTTTTACATATAAAAGTTATAATAGAGTTTTAAAATAATTTTAAAAGTCTATTTTTTTTTGTAGGTTGCCAGTGATGGGACTGGTGGAGTTCACTCTGTGAGTAAGGTTACTGAGGAGAAGATCAGTTCATCACCCACCAGCAAGGTTAGATCATTTTGAGTTGATGTCATTTACTGTTGAATATTACGGTAAACAGATCTGGTCTCGGGGATGTGACAAGTGTGTGTGACAAGTGTGTTTTTTATTCATTATCATTTTCCCCTTCAGCCTCATATATTCATTTCAGTTTACCTCTACAATCCTGTATGCTTTAATTCTACTATTTATATGTAAAGTCTAGAAAGGTGAAGACTGGTTGTGTTTATGGTATCAAAGGCAAAATTGTTTTTCTATGTTTGTCTCATAAAGCACAATGGGGCCTCCCCCGAAAAAGTTTAATTCTCATATCTTCATTCTCAGCTCATTTTCTTAATAAATTTTCAAGCACTCGAAAGCCTACATTCTCTCTGAACGTTTTGCTTTGACGTCTTTGTGTTTTAATCAAGCCTGTAGTTTGATTCTAGCTTATACAACCTCAGTTTACTGTAATTCAGTAGCACACACAATTTCTGAAATGGTTGACATATTTTGAAAGAAATATTTAAAACATTGATAAAGAAATATGTCATGCTTTTATTACACTTTGTCAGATATTCAGGTATCACAGACCAGATCAAAAAGCAGCCCTAATATCAGGATAAAGAATTCATTCAAAATAGTATTTTCTTTAGTATAATTATTGTTATACTCTTATATCTATGTGGTATATCAAGTATTGTGCATATTTTGTGTATATGTACACCATAGCTATTTAAGGTGAGGAATTTCAGTAAAATGTTAGTTTTTATTACCTTTTTTTTTCTTTTCTTTTTTTTTTTTTGGTTACATTTCTTCTGTTTGTCTGTGTGCCTGTCTGAGTGTGTGTGTTCCTGTCTGTGCTGGTCTGTGTGTTTGTGAATGCCTTTGTCGTTATCTGTCTGCTTTGGGTGTTTATCTGCCCTTATATGTCTGTGTGTATCTGATTGCATATATATATATATGTATATGTGTGTGTGTGTGTGTGTGTGTGTGTGTATGTATATATATAATTTTTTTTTCTCTCTCTCCTCTTTCTCTCTCTGTGTGTGTGCTTTTATGTGCTTGTGCATTAGTTCATTACTCAACCGGCTGTGTGAGGTACTTCAGGTCCAGTTACTGAGTGCTGGTGTTGGTTGATACTTGTGTTCTCATATTCAGATACCCAGGTATAAGGGATATATAAAGGCCAGTGCAGCACAGGAAGAGCCACCTGGGCCTCAAGTAAAGCAGGTGTGGAAATGCTAACACAAGCCTCTCATAGCACATCATCCTGCTGCTTCCTCAAGTGACAGAAAAGTAGCTTGGATAATATTTCTGTGGATGCAAAAATTCTGTCTTCCAAATCCTTTAAGCCTTTTCTGTCATTCCGTTCTGCTCAAATCACACCGAAACATGGAAAACATGCATAAATTAATGCAGCTTTCCATTAGCACAGGAAATGACTAAGCACTTAACTCAGCGCTACATGCAGCTGCATCACTTACATAAGCATTTCAGCTTCCACTAATCAAGTGATTCATTTAACATGACTCATGACTCAGGTCTTACCTTTTTATGACAACACTAGGTTCTGGTCTAGTTTTAAAAATGCATCAGCAGAAGCTTTTACGGCCAGCACAGTGACGCAGTGGCCATGTGTATGTTGTGTTCCTGGGATGGGATCTGGATTCACTGCAACCCTAACCAGGGTTAAATGGTTGCTTTTACATGTGAAGTGTTTATACAGTGATAATAATTTATATGATACTTAGACAACAGAATTCATCTCAAGTAGATGGACTGCGAGACTGGGGTTCAGAGAGGACCTTATCATTTGCTTATTTTACAAGCCATGTTCTGGTTACTCATAGCTGGACATTTTTATCTGGGCCAGTTTCGGAGATGACTATTGTATTGCCTACTCTTCTTGCTCCTGACATCAAAGGCAGCATTTGATTATGATGAACCGTCATCAATAAAGTCCAAATGTCATAATGGCCTTTAGTTTGGTCTATTTCTTAGCTTGTTTCAGCACAGGCTGTTGATTACTGAATTGCATGAAGCCACATTTTATCCCATTCCACCCACAGCACTTCAGCTTCCTCGCTCTCCTTTAAACTAATCTCATTTAAAGGTTCGGAACAGACTTTGATGTCTTGTGGCACCCCAGGCTTTGTAAACAGAATAAAAATCAAATGATGTGAACCATTTCTAATCATTTAGAACAAGGAGGCATCTCAGACTGGCCTCTCTGTAATAATCATTGTCGATTCAGAAAGCACCTCGGCTTATTCCTGCATTCAGGTGTTCTAGCCTAGATGACGCTCATGCATGAGTGTTGTTTTGAAAAGCTGACACTATATTTGTTTAAGTTTCGAATGCCTCTAGCTTCAGCTCAGATTGCTAACTACATCTCAGCTGGTTAATAAAGTGTTAAATGTGTAATTAGTACAGAAAATGTGTGATTTTTGTATGGTGCCTCTACCACAGGCTGGAGAACCACCAAGTCACAGTGAGTCACTGATCTCTCAGAAGAGCAGAGCTTTTGTGGCCAGTGAAGGGTTTATAACCAGCAGGACCGAGCCCTCAGCCCTGAGGAGACCTCTGGACCTGGGCCTGGAGGACGATGATGAGGAAGGCGACTCGTTCTTTGACGATCCTCTTCCGAAACCTCAGAAGACCTATGGCTGGTAAGAACAGCTATTTGGAACAAATTCTCATTTTTCATCACTGTACAGTAGTCCTCACATCTGCAGCATGTTAGAGGTTTCAACTTGTTTAAACACACACTTTTGCTTGTTATATAGGAAATATAGGAAACATTCAAACCCAGATTGTAATGGCATCTATTCTATGTAGTGACTTCCGTCTGAAAATGATTTATCTGTAAACTTCAGTCTTTTAAAGTAGTAATGTATTTTAGAAGCTTTGCCTTTTTTATGCTTTATTTAACATGCCTTCCTTACATGCATCTTCTCTTTTATTGTGGCATCACTGCACTGGGGTACAGTAGTTTACCATCCACTGATAAGCCATACACAGGGCAAAGACTTTCTGAAAAGAGCTTTAGTCAGAAAGAGTAAGTATTTCCTTTGTTTTCAGGGTGCATTAGTTGCTTCCACCAGCAGACTGAACTATATGTCTGCTTTTTCCCTGTCAGCGCTCCTGTCAGATCTTGGTGCTTTTGTATTCCAGCTCTGTTGTCTTCTCAACCTCGTCCTTCCTTTCCTCTTTGTTTTTTTCCCTTTTTACATGTTTCTCCCCTTCTGTCGCTGCCTGTCGTCTGTCTCTGCTTTCTTCCCTGGTCCCATAAGGAGCCAGCACCCGCAGAGGGAGGAGAGCCTGGCAGGGCCGTCCTTCTCCAAAATGAGGAGGGGTACTAGCCTCAATGAGTGAGTGTGTATGGAGTGATCACTCTGCCATTCTAGCCCAATGCAGCCATCTTACCCATGGATGCAAAACCAGGCTCTCTGGCCCTTTGGTGCCATGGACTCGTCATTACTGCATTATAAATCTCTTGATTTCAATGTCTTGATTTGAATGAATAGTATAAATTACACAAGTTCAATGATGACTTTCCTTCCAATCCTTTTTACCATTTCCTCCTCTTCTGCACATTTGTGCATATCTTTTTAATCTCAAATGTGTTTTCCTTTAACCCTTTCTCATGTGTGTGTTTGTGTGTGCGTGTGTGTGTCTATGCACTCTGTCTGGCCTCAGTCTGTCTGCTATAGGCAGTGACACTGAGGGTGATGGAGAGGACATGTTCTCAGATGCTGAGAACAAGCCCAGCACTAACCCTGAGCCCAGGTGAGCCAGGCTCTGCTCTTCCTGCTAGCTTTCTCTTTTCATTTCTTCTCACATGTTACAGAAATCCATCCCACCTAATAGTAGACATGCCACAATCAATAACTCTCTGCTGTCTCTCTGTGCCCTGTAGGAGAGCAGGATCCACAAAGCCAGCTGGGATAACTCCTTCACCCCTGTCAGATACCCCATCATTAAAGAGTGCAGAACACAACCAAAAAGACCCTGTCTCCAGTAAAGACGATACAAAAGCAAATACACACATGGAAATTCGACTACTCGTACATCATATATAGTGGAATCCTTCAGACTACCATACTCTAAACACTTTACACACTAATCCTTGTATATTGTAATCCCCAGCTGTGACATTTGCAACTTCCATCACAGACATTTATTCATTTTGTTTTCTGAGTGATTCAGTATTAGAATTTGATGAATATGAATTACCAAACATATAACTAAAAGTGATTTTTAGCTGGTTTTGAAAAAACATACTTTTTTAGTAGCATATGACAAAATATTCTGTACATTTTAATATTCAAATTACTTATTAAATCTACAATTTAATATACAGATATTTCAATTGTACATATAGATTCAGTTTTCTGAACTACATTCTCACAGAACAAAGCAGGCCATTTAAGAAAGAGGAAAGAAGCTAAACAGCAAAGCAATTGTACCAGAAGTGTCACCATCAGTCAGCAAAACGTGTGCATTAAACACAGAGCTAAGTGTTACAGCTGAGTGAGTGTTTAGTCAGAATGTGGGAACCTTGATAACACATCTTGCCACACTGTGGTTTTTATTATTCTCGTTTTTCCCCCTCTTCTCCTGCATACATAGACTCTAAAGAAAAGGGCCTTCATGGTTTGAAATCTCTGAAGGAGAAAACTGGATCCTCTCTGCCTGGTGAGAGACTCGAACACTTTGTTGCATGCTTTAACATTTTTCATGTTTATTTTTGTGTGTGTGTGTGTGTGTGTGTGTGTGTGTTTATAGCGTTCTATTTTAACATGCCTCCTTCCATTCTTTCAGCAGATGAAGAGCTTGATTACGATGATGACTTCAACAGGTTAAGTTCATTCTGCTCTGTGCAGTGTGTCTTCTAATATTTCCACTGAGAGTTGTGAAAGTGAAACAAACTGAACTGAGTGATTAAAAAAGCCAAAACACATTCAACTAAATTGAGTGCAGTTAAAGGAATGTTTGTCATTTCATTTCAGGTTTTGAAAATGACTTAAAATGGTAACTATAAATAATGAATATAAAATATTGTCAGATTTTATAAATTATGAGATCATTTTTTAAACTTGTTAGAAACTAAAATTAATATTTGAAGTAACATTATTTAATAAAAAGAAAAGTAAGAAACTTTTTTTTAATTTAATTACCATTATTATTATTATTATTATTATTATTTCTCAGGTTGGGTAAAATATCTCTTATTGGTCAGAAGGTGTTTTATTTTTCTGTAACACTACAGCTTGTGTACAGTACTAGTGGCAGCTTTATTTGAAATAAAACTGATATTAAATCTTTTCTGTAGAAGCTCAGTGATCTACACACAACATACATTAATCTTAGTAAACATTTAAATTTAGATTCATTGGAATCATTAGAATTATGGGTAAACTGCAGTAAAAGAAGAATAAAACATTTTATCCAAAATCACATACTGTCAGAACCTACCGCATTTGATTCAGTACCCACTGCATTTGATTCAGCACCCACTGCATTTGATTCAGCACCCACTGCATTTGATTCAGCACCCACTGCACTTGATTCAGTACCCACTGCACTTGATTCAGTACCCACCGCACTTGATTCAGTACTCACTGCACTTGATTTAATACCCAATGCATTTGATACATACTTCATTTGATTCAGTACCTACTGCATTTGATTCAGCACCCAATGCATTTTACTCAGTAGATTCTTCATTTGATTCAGTACCTACTTCATTTGATTCAGTACCTACTGCATTTGATTCAGCACCCAATGCATTTTACTCAGTAGATACTTCATTTGATTCAGTACCTACTTCATTTGATTCAGTACCTACTGCATTTGATTTAGAACCCACTGCATTTTATTCAGCACCTGAATCATATCCAGATGAACCACCAAATAAAAATAATTGTTTTTTTGTTGTTTAAACATTCAACAAGTTAACAGTTTACTCAAGTGTTGTTAAACAAGTATGTCCACTGGCACCACACTTCAGTCTTAGCAGAAGAAGAAGATTGTCTGGGAATTTCTTGCCTACTTTAATGAATACTGAGACTCCAGATATATCACTACTTTGGTGTACTGCTTTTCACATACTGTATAGTAGGATTATTCAGATGCAGCTGATGTGCTTTTGTTTGAAAATATTAATTATTTTTCTGTAACAGCTTGTCCCTAAGTGGCATAATCCAACATAATTTTATTTATTATTTATTATTATATTTGTTTGAATTTTCTTTATAGTTTGGTGAGGGTCATGTTTTGTTCTTGGCAGCTTATATAAAAAAAATTTTTTTTCTTTTCTCACTTATCCTCTACTTCTTTCACAGTCACAACTCAAAGAGTGCCCTGAGCATCAGTGAGGAGATCGAAGAGGCCTCCGTCGAGGGACCAGATTTCAGTGACCGGGTGACTGCCAATAAATCTTTCGCATAGCGTCAGATTGTAGCTTTAGCAGGATCTCAAGCTGACCCTCACAACACCAGCTATTGTTTCACAAGCAGAACAGAGAGCTAATGAAGTGGGAAATGGATTTTAACTTTTTCAGGTGTGGGGGGGAATGCCAACCTGACACCGCAGGAGCATAAATGTTTTTTGTTGTTGTTGTTGTTGTTTTGTTTTGTTTTGGGGGGGGCATATCGTGGTTCTTTACCAGCATAACACATGTTCATGTTTTCTCTGCATCTTTTTTTCTCCAGCTTGAAGAGATCACTCAGGACGTGAGCGTGTCTCAGACAAGTCAGGCTGCAGATTACATGGAGGACGTGGCGTGACAAGCAGACAACACCTAATCCTCTTTTTTGTGTATTTATGTAATTGTGTAAACTACATGTCAGCAGTTCCTATTAAAGCTCCATTGTTCATGGTGCAGTTCCTTTTTTAGTATGGTTTATGAAGTTTTCGCCTCAGTTTGAACCCCAAACGTAACTTTTTGGTGTATTAAATGAATTAACTCTATAAATTTCTGTGTTCATGTGACTATAAATCTAACTGAGATGCTGGTTAAAAAATCATAACATCACCCGAGACATCACACAGCGATGATATACAAGAGACTTCCAGATTGTATCAGACTCCACCTCATTCAGGTACGTGCATGCACACGTTGTCGATCGTACAGTCTTGTACGACAACAGCTGTGAAGCAGACTTGTGGCAAGGCAAGTAAGCACTTTTATGATATTTCTTAATTTTACATCTAGCAATAGATTAGTATGCGTTTTCATTCTTTTTACACTGAATTAGATTTTAATCATTTTCTTAAACACTGAATTAAACTGTTTGTGCCATAATTGTTTAATTAAGCTGTTATGTTGGTACTTTTAGCTAATTTCCTTTATTTTCTCCCATTTATTTTAATGTTAATAAACAAAAATCATTATTGTTAAAAAGAAATATTGTCTAGTTAAGCTGTGGTGTTTGGTCTGATTTTGTCCAAATGGTCCAGATTTTGCTAAATTCTTAATATTTGGATTAAAAAAGTAGAATTTAGACCAAGTAACATTTCAACCGTTTTTACGCCTTTCATTTGAAATTTAAGCCAAATATATTTTTTGCTCTATGTATTTATTTATGAACTTTAATTCACTCTATGCAATTACCAGATCCATGACCAGGGCTGGAAAAAATGGAAGTTTCTAAAAGCCTTAATTAGTCAAGTTGCATACAGCAAAATCGAAAAAAGTTAGACTCATTATTTTAAATGCGTACTCTGATCATTGGCTTTTTACTGCAGCTTGATTTCTATTTATTCTTAAACGTTATGCATAGAACATAAGACTGTATTTCATTTGCCATTTTTAGCTCTTCTTGTTTTTGAGTATTTGAGGTTGGAATTATCACACTTTCAGCCGGCTGCTTTCAAATGTGCAGGTGCTGATCTGTGGTAAAAGTTAAAAAAAAGAAGAAAAAAAAGCCACTAGCACACGATTTCTGTGGTTTTCCCCCCGTCATGTGTTTTACCATATTTGGGACCATTAATCTAACAACTGGCAAAGGAAAGCGGTGCTGCAGTACAGACTAAACTAGCCATAGTTCTGCACGAATTCTGGTACATTGAGTCCTTCCGGTAAAGCTCAGAAACTTTTGACACACTAAATAGGTCATTGACACTGAATCTTGACTCATGGCTCATGGTGGCTTTTAGAACATGTATGTGACCTGGTTCCTGCAAGTTTCCTCTGTCTGCATTATGAAAATGACAAGTTACTTCAAAGTTTCATTAAACCTTCAAGCTTTTCATCTTCATTACACAAGGTACTTTACACGGCATGACCTGCGTGTGTGTGTGTGTGTGTGTGTGTGTTTGCCTAGTTTAAAAATGACTTTTTTGGGGGGAGAGAATCAGCCAGCTGTCAGTCTGCATTGCAGTTCATTAAGCATGTCCTAACCCACACAACTATCAAATAATAATGCTGGTTCTGTGTTTAAACTTTTATATCCCTGGCCTGAAGGTTGTGCATTTTCAAATTCCAAGACCACCTTTGAGCAAGACCCTTAAAATCTGGCAAACTGAGAAATGTAATCACTTAAATAGTTAATTAGAGAGATGGAAAATTTTACAAGGAGAAGTTGTTTGTGAGGTTCTGACCTTCTATATGCGTGACTAGAAGTTGTTATGACCAGAGATTGTTTGTGCAAAATATTAGAGGGATAGAACTGTGCTGGAGACTAGATGATGGGACTCAAGGCTTAGAATCAGACCTTAGTAGGGCTATCTGGATCAAGCGATGATCAGGTGTAGTAATGTAGCCAGTGATCGACAGTTTTCCTTTCCTTAACTCCATTTTGTTTTAATCCTGATTATAAACACTCTATGTAACAAATAATCTGGGCCATAGCTTTCGTGTTGCATGGAGAGCGTTAGGTCCTGTTGTGCAACACCACAAATAAAATGTCTACCTTTTTACTCTTGCATTATATAATGCATTAGTCTCTTGCATTATATGGTTATGGGGAAGAATATTTTCTGAAAAATGAAAGGCAAGGACAGTCATAGCTGTGTTGACTTTAGTTGAATGTTTTCCCCTCATATTCTTCTTCTCTCCACAGTATCAAGAAATGAACATGACTATTGAATATGACGATGGTTGGGAGAGTCCGTGTGACATGAATCAGAATTTAGAAAACAGAAAGGTTAAGTACTATCTCCAAATCTACGTGCACTCAATTATCTGCATTGTAGGATTGATTGGCAATGTCCTGGTGATCCTTACATATGCTTTCTACAAGCGCACCAAATCCATGACGGATGTTTATCTACTGAACGTGGCCATAGCAGATGTCCTGTTTGTAGTGGCGCTGCCTCTGCTCATATTCAGCGAGCAGAATGACTGGGCTATGGGTGATTGGTCCTGCAAGCTGTTGCGTGGTGTCTACAGCATCAACCTGTACAGTGGCATCCTACTTCTGGCTTGCATCAGTTTAGACCGCTACATGGCCATAGTACAAGCTCGCCGCTCTTTCAGATTCCGCTCGAGCATGCTGATGTACAGTTACGGGATCTGCGCTTTTGTCTGGCTTTTAGCCTTGTTTCTGACTTTGCCCACCATCATTTACTATGAGCGCTACAAACCCAGTTCAAGAATGCAAATGTATGAGATAAACTTAACAAGTACAGCTTCGACTGAGGAGCCTTGGAGTACAGCTACTGTACCTCCAGTCAGCTTGCAAGAGGAGCAGCATGTGTGCTTCTTCCGCTTCGATGACGATGAGACTGCAAAGCTTTTCAAAGTGCTAGTGCCGAGTTCCCAGGTGGCTGTGGGGTTTTGCTTGCCGTTGCTGGTCATGGGCTTCTGCTACTCCAGTGTGGTGTTTACACTCCTGCATGCCAAGAACTTCCAAAGGCACAAAGCTGTGCGTGTGGTCTTGACCGTAGTGCTGGTCTTCATCATCTGTCATCTGCCCTACAATGCAGTATTGCTCTACGACATCATTTACATGTTCTCCAGTTCAGAATGCTCTGATCAAAACAACAAACAGCTGTTGCTGATCCTTACTGAAAGCCTGGCCTACCTGCATTGCTGCCTCAACCCACTGCTCTATGCCTTCATTGGAGTCAAATTCAGGAACCATTTCCGCAAGGTTGTGGAGGACCTCTGGTGCCTCGGGAAGAGCTGCATCGGGGCAAGTCGTGCG
>JAUCMX010000019.1:10225961-10328461 GCA_033459395.1 Hemibagrus guttatus
CTACTCCTAATACTCCTAATACTACTTCTACTTCTACTACTACTACTCTACTCCTAATACTACTTTACTACTACTCCTACTCTATACTACTCTCTACTACTACTCCTAATACTACTACTACTACTACTAACTCCTACTACTCCTACTGCTACTACTCCTACTCCTAATACTACTACTACTACTCCTACTACTACTACTCCTACTCCTACTACTACTACTTTTAATACTACTACTACTGCTACTACTACTACTCTACTCCTATTACTACTCCTAATACTACTACTACTACTACTCCTACTACTACTACTCCTATACTACTCCTACTACTACTCCTACTACTTTTAATACTACTACTACTGCTACTACTACTACTCCTACTCTAATACTACTCCTACTACTACTACTACCTACTACTCCTACTCCTAATACTACTCCTACTACTACTACTCTACTACTACTCCTACTCCTAATACTACTACTACTACTCCTAATACTACTACTACTACTACTACTCCTACTACTACTACTCTACTACTCCTACTCCTAATACTACTTCTACTGCTACTACTACTACTACTCCTAATACTACTTCTACTACTCCTACTCCTAATACTACTACTCTACTCTACTACTACTCCTACTACTACTACTACTCTACTCCTACTACTACTATCCTACTACTACTACTCCTACTCCTAATACTCCTAATACTACTTCTACTACTACTACTCCTACTCCTACTCCTACTCCTAATACTACTTCTACTGCTACTACTCCTACTCCTAATACTACTCTACTACTACTACTACTCCTACTCCTAATACCTACTCCTACTCCTACTCTACTACTCCTACTGCTACTACTCCTACTCCTAATACTCACTACTACTACTCCTACTACTACTACTCCTAATACTACCTACTCCTACTACTACTACTCTACTACTCCTAATACTCTATACTACTTCTACTACTCTACTACTCCTACTCCTACTACTACTACTACTACTCCTACTCCTACTACTCTACTACTACTACTCCTAATACTACTACTACTACTACTCACTACTACTACTCCTACTCCTAATACTTACTTCTACTCCTACTTACTACTACTCTATCTACCTATGCTACTACTCCTACTCCTAATACTAATACTACTTCCTACTGCTACTACTACTACTTCTCTACTCCTACTCCTAAACTACTATTCTATCTTCTAATACTACTCCTAATACTCCTACCTAATACTACTAAATACTACTACTCCACTACTACTCTGCTACTCCTACCTAATACTACTTCTACTGCTACTACTACTACTACTCTACTACTACTCCTACTCTACTCCTACTACTCCTACATACTCCTTACTACTACTACTTCTCTACTCCTACTTAATACTATATATCTCTCTACTCCTTGCACCCTATCTAATACTACTTCTACTGCTACTACTCTACCTATCAACACTGGACTCGTCTACTATAGCTACGTTGACTAATCTACTACTTATACACTACTAGCTAAAAAGATCATATTGCAGTTTTGTCGCCTAACCGGCCGGTAGCTCAGTTGGTTAGACTGGTGCTAATAACGCCAATCGCGGGTTCAGATCCGATAGGAGCATGAATCGTTATATTTTTTTTTTGAAAAGGTTTTTTGTTATTTACCCGTAGAATACCAGGATGTTAATTGAGTGAAGTTGAGAGTAGATGAAAATCGATGGACTGGGTTGAATGGGTAGGGAGGGTGGATGGCTTAACTGGTCATAGTTGGAGATATATTGTATTCTGATGGCAGAGTGGTAAGATTGGAGGTGATTGTGTTAAATTGTAAAGTTGAAGTATATGGTTGATAAAGGTGGTAGGAATGGGGTAGGTGGAGGTGGATGGTTTAATTGGTGATAGTTGGAGGTAGATGGAGTGATGGTGGTAGGAGTGGGTAGGTGGAGGTGGATGGCTTAATGGTCATAGTTGGAGATAATGGGTGATGGTGGTAGGAGTGGGTAGATGGAGGTAGATGGCTTAATTGGTCAAAGTTGGAGGTAGATGGATGATGGTGGTAGGAGTGGGTAGGTGGAGGTGGATGGCTTAATTTGTCATAGTTGGAGGTAGATGGATGATGGTGGTAGGAGTGGGTAGGTGGAGGTGGATGGCTTAATTGGTCATAGTTGGAGGTAGATGGGTGATGGTGGTAGGAGTGGGTAGATGGAGGTGGATGGCTTAATTGGTCAAATTTGGTTGGAGGTAGATGATGGTAGGTGGAGGCTTTGCCGATTAAATGGTAGGTGGAGGTAGATGGGGGTAGGTGGAGATGGGGTAAATAGTTGAAGGTAGATGGGGTGATAGTGGTAGGAGGAGGTAGATGGCGGTAGATGTAGATAAATTTGGGCAGGTGGAGGTGAGTGTCAGTAGATGGCGGTAGATGGAGATAAATTTGGGCAGGTGGAGGTGAGTGTCAGTAGATGGCGGTGGATGGAGATAAATTTGGGCAGGTGGAGGTGAGTGTCAGTAGATGGCGGTAGATGGATATAAATTTGGGCAGGTGGAGGTGAGTGTCAGTAGGTGGCGGTAGATGGAGATAAATTTGGGCAGGTGGAGGTGAGTGTCAGTAGATGGCGGTAGATGGATATAAATTTGGGCAGGTGGAGGTGAGTGTCAGTAGATGGCGGTGGATGGAGATAAATTTGGGCAGGTGGAGGTGAGTGTCAGTAGATGGCGGTAGATGGAGATAAATTTGGGCAGGTGGAGGTGAGTGTCAGTAGATGGCGGTAGATGGATATAAATTTGGGCAGGTGGAGGTGAGTGTCAGTAGATGGCGGTGGATGGAGATAAATTTGGGCAGGTGGAGGTGAGTGTCAGTAGATGGCGGTGATGGAATAAATTTGGGCAGGTGGAGGTGAGTGTCAGTAGATGGCGGTGGATGGAATAAATTTGGGCAGGTGGAGGTGAGTGTCAGTAGATGGCGGTAGATGGATATAAATTTGGGCAGGTGGAGGTGAGTGTCAGTAGATGGCGCTGTCCGCTCTCTTGCTATTCTTTGCCTCTCTGAAGAAGAAGCAGAAATCCGGCAGCGCTAAAGCGGAAGTAAGTACGTGGCCGGACCAGCTGACGTTTCTGCACGATGGCGACTGAGGTTCAGAGCGGCGACCTCAACGGTGGAAATGCGAGCCGTCTCGAAGTTTCCATCGACGGCTTGACCCTCAGCCCAGATTCGGAGGGAGAGGCGGATCATGCGGACGCTCTCGGGCCGCACACGGACAAGCACAGCGACGCGGAGCCGAGCGCCGATGGCCGGGACGACGGGGAGCAAAATGCCGAGAATTCCGTGGAGGGGATATGGGGCTTTCCTTTAGTGGAGCTCTACGGCCTGGCTCTCAGATTCTTTAAAGGTAGCCTTTTAAACTTTTGGTTAATTTAAACGCTTATACCTGAGGTCAGTTTTGTTCCCAAACTATGCAACTTATACATTTAAGGCCGTGTTATTTAGCGGAGTCGATTAGCATGCTAGCTAGCTGGGCTTCTTCTGTTGAGGCTAGTCACCGTTTTTATTAGCCTCGTACAAAATGTATTATTTGCAGTTTTCCATGTCATTCAGGTCAGTTGTCATGTCCGAGATTAGCGACCTATCTGTTAATGTTACTGTATGTTTATGTTAACCGTGAATAGCTTACTGAGGTCCGCCCTACAAACAGCTAGCACTGGCTAAAGATGAGGGGCTGGTTTGTCTGGTGCGACATGTCATGTCTCAGTGATCGGGTTACTTTGCCGGCGCATTATAATGCACTCACTTCATTTTACTGTTTTTTATTAAACCTGTTAAAATCTAATCATCAGTTAAGGAGCTCAGTGAGATGTAAGGAGCAGGGAGACACTACATGTCCAGTTCAGAGGAGAATCAGATCCACTGGCCTCATGGAGAAACACTGAATTCACACAAAAGCCACAGTTTCCACACACAGTTCATGAGTTATTTATTTTAAAACAGGGTGAAGAGGAAAAACCTAACAAGTTAACGTGGAAATATAGTCACACTCACACTTTGACTAGTCGTTGGCGACTCTAGTGGCAAAGCAATGAAATGAAATGAACCCAAAATCTACCCAGTGAAGAGATATGAACCAAAAACATCATTTTTTTATTTAGAGTAAAATGTGTCTCTCAAAAGTGACATGTGGATGTGAATGCACCTCGTTGTGTTATCATTGCTCTCTGACATAAACATACTCTCATACACCAAGAACTAGAGGGAAAAGTTCACCCCCTTATCCAGAGTGATTTACAATTTTATTCAACTGAGGGATTTGAACTCACAACCTTCTGAGCATTAGTCCAACACCTTAACCATTAAGCTACCACATTCCCTCACAGTATTTGAAGTACTGCTACTTTTATACCAAAAATGAAATAAAATACAGTAATCTGATAACGCTAGTATGCTAACTACACTGTTATTAGTTCACTTGAATGCATGTAATCACACTAATTGAAATGCTTCCAAAATCTCCTTGTTTATTTGTTTGCCCTCCTTACTGTAGGAGACGGTGATTCTACACTCCTTTCACCCGTATATGTGCGTTTTCGCCCCAATCTGTTGCCACAGTGTTGGAAGCACGCTATTGTATAGAATGCCTCAGAATGCTGTAGCATTACTTTCCATTCACTGGAGCTAAGAGACTCGAACATGTTCCAGCATGACCGTGCACCTGTACTCATGGTTACGTCCATGAAGGAGTGGAAGAACTCTAGTGTCCTGCACAGAGCCCTGACCTCAACCCCACTGAACAACTTCAGGATGAACTTAAACATTGACTGCACTCCAGATCTCCTCACCCTCACTCAAATGGTTAAGGCTCTGGGTTGAAGACTAAGAGTTCAAGCCCCAGCACCGCCAAGCTGCCACCGTTAGGCCCTTGAGCAAGGCCCTCAACCTTCTCTGCTACAGGGGTGCTGCATCATGGCTGACCCTGTGCTCTGACGTCCAAAGATAGGAAATGTGAAGAAAGAATTTCACTATGCAGTAATGTATGTGACAAATAAAAAGGCTACTTAAATTACTTACCTCACATTCATTAATACTCTTGTGGCTGAAAGAGCACAAGTGGAAAGCCTTCCCAGAAGAGTGGAGTTTATTCTAACAGCAAAGCAGGACTACATCTGTAATAGTTTGGGATGTTAAATGGGTGTGATGATCAGGTGTTCACAAAACTTTAGCTTGTGTAGTGTATTATTGATTTTATTTAATGTAACGGAAGCAAAGGGGCATGACTGCAGGATTAAATGTGGTTGGTATTTAAAAGAACAACCATCTGAACCCCTTTCCTGTAATGCCAAGTTGTGATTCAGAAGTGTGTATTATGCATAGTAGGCTAAAGATGGTGTTTTTAAGGGCAGTGCAGTGTTTTTGGCTCACTAGCTAGCTCTGAATTGGAGCCAGCATTGCAGAGATCATTTGGAGAAAACACACAGGGTCCATGCACAAGCAGCTAATTACAGCTGTGGGGTATCTGGCAAGCTTTTTAGCCTGACCTCTCGGTCATCCCACTGTCCTTCCTGTTCACGTTTCCTTTCATTGACCCTGAAATGTGCAAACTTAAGTGCCATTAGATACACTGATGTTCAGATGTGATGTTGATTCATTTTCTGTACCCGTGACTACATACAATACATTATGATTTCTATAGGGACTGCGCTTTCATAAGGTAATTAATTTTTTCCTTCTAAACAGTCAGTAAGTTGTCCAACATGCATTTTGACAAACCTTTTCAAGCACTTTATTTAAAAGAAACCAGGGGAAAAAAGAAAAGCTGCTGAGGAAATGGCTGTTTCTAGCTGTTCTAATGAAACATTACCTTGTATGCAAGTATGAAATGACCAGAAAGCACAACATGTCGTTCATTAATAAATGGTCATTCGGCTAATAGCTGTGAGTAAGAAGGTTGCGTCACACTAACCTGTCATTATGTTTCTATAAAAGCTCACCTTGTGATTAATTTCTTCCTGAGTATATTAATGAGTATCTACAGCGAAAGGATGAGGATGCACACTGAGATGTGTCCTGAGATGTTAAAGGGTTAACAGATGCTCCTTTTTCATACGCTGTATCTAGTTTGTTAGAATTTTTTTTTTTTTTTAATACTCTGTTTGATTTTCCTTACTGAAGCATTCATATACATTCCGAAAAGCTAAACGTCCCTGCACTCACTGGTTCTGCAAGTTTTTGCAGCAATAGGACGGCTATATGATAAACCATTTCTGATAGCTTGGACCTGAAGCTTACACTGGCTGTGGTTTATAAAAGATGTTGTGCATGGCATTGATTTCAAGCGCTTTTCTGTAGATTATGTTGTTTGTGTGTGTACAGAGTTTAATGCATGAGGTCTCAGGAGTGGGGAAGAGCGCTGTTGAAGCACTAGACCGGGTGAGCTGATGGAAGAATCAAACCGCCAGGCTGTAACAGATGAGGCATTGCACTCAAGAGCTTTTACACTTAATAATCTCATTATCTGTTCTAAACAGATTCAAATTCAGACTCCTTCAACTACGTGTGTGTGTGTAACCATCAGCTCTTGCTAGTCAAATCTCTCTACAAAAGAGTAAGACTACACACTGCCTTAACTCTATGCAAGATGGTACAGATCCAGTGTCTTGAAGATGCCATCGATCAGATTTCGGCTCATTAATAGGATGCTTTTACATGTTTATAATTGGACTTTCACTTAATAAGCGAGCACCAGAGATTCAGTAGCTTATATGTTGGCTTGTACATATACATAACTGCAACACTGTCCAAGTCTAGCAATTATGAAAAATAAATAATAAACATAAATGCAGTTTAATTTCAAGACATGCTCTTTCCTCAGAAAAAGATGGGAAGGCCTTCCACCCAACATACGAGGAGAAGCTGCGTCTGGTGGCTCTCCATAAGCAGGTGTCTCAGGGGCCCTACAATCCAGACGCCTCCCCTGAAGTGGGTTTCTTCGATGTGCTGGGAAATGACCGAAGGTAAGCGTAACGGTTTCAGTGTTGATCCTGCTCAAAGCTTTTCAGTAGCTGCAGTGACTGGTGCAGGAGAGAGCTGCTTTAAATAAAACATCCTTTTAAATTACTTTCTAATTATCATCACTGTTAACATTAACACCATTAACTACTCATTATTCATAACAGTAAAGGGGAAGTGGGCGGGGCTTCAAGGATGTAATATGAAAGCGCGTTTTAAACTCTATCATTTAAGGTTCTTTTTTTGGTCTAATCAAGTTTTATTAGGATACATTTGTTGTATCTTTGAGTGATCGCATACTCTAGTGGTAACTTGTGGTGCACTTGGGGTAAGTCTGGAAATATGATAATACACTTAATAATAATAATTATAATAGTCATTATAATGTAATTTAAAAAATGAGTCACTGAGCGGCATAGCAATGTGATATCATGAAAGGACTTCAGTATTGTTTTATCACACAAACATATGTTCATGTGACACAGAATCTCACAGAGTATCTAGCTTTAGTCTAAACGTCAGGGTTGTGCAGAGCTGCTAGCTTGTCGGTCAAGCAAATACTGATTGGTTGAGAGGGGACAAGCACACAGCCCCATCCAGAACTAGCACAACAGAAAAACTGAGCAGTTAAAGGATCAGCTAGTGGAAGCTGTGCGTCCTTGGTGTAGTGACAGTGACTGAAGATCCGGCCTTGAGCATGAATATATATATATATATATATATATATATATATATATATATATATATATATATATATATATATATATATATATATATATATATATATATATATATATATAATATATATATATATATATATATAATATATATTTTAATTTCAATTTCATCCAGTTTATTTCAGCCTTTATTTTGTTCCATTTTCTTTCTTTTTGATGTTTGTTTTACATTCTGCTTTGCACTTTTCCTCATGAAAAATGTTGATGTGTGTGAGGATATCAGCAGATACCTAAGCAGACAGTGTATTGAATTTCAATATTCAATGTTTAAATCAGCTCAAAGTATTATACAAATCTGTATTATTATTATTATTATTATTACTATTATTATTACAAATTATACAAATACTGATGTTTATTATCTTCTGCTCATCTCTCTTTTTTTACTGTTCAGCCAGTGTGTTTTCTGAGTGAATGACTTCAAATTTTTGCTTCTGTATCCTGCGGTTATAATTTTGAGAAGTTATAACTACAGTAATATAACCGTGCTGCAGTTACCCATGCTCTGTATTGTACTGTGTTTTTCAGGAAAGAATGGGCATTGTTGGGGAACCTTGGGAAAGACGAGGCCATGGTGGAATTTGTCAAGATGTTAAATAAATGCTGTACTTTATTTGCACCGTTCGTCGCATCTCACAAGATTGAAAAAGAGGAGCAGGAGAGGAAAAGGTGAGGCGTATATTTGTGTCATTCCAGGAAGTAGTTGCTGAATGCTGCTATAGGAGCTTTGCTGTTTGTTCATTCACGTTACGAGGCAAGAAGCACTCGTGTTCTTTGGACTGTAAACAAACCCATAAGTACTGTGTGTGTAGGAGCGACTATGACTTCTGTTTCAATAATTTGTTCTTCTTTTTTGTGTTACTTTGAAAATGCAGTTAACTTTATTGCTTTCCATTATCATGTTATTTAGATCACCACCATGAATATTTGTGTAAAATGTGTTGTGATGTTTCACCATCTCTCGTCTGCTCTCCGTCTGATTGCAGTTTGCCACACATTTGTTTCTCAGTCCAGCAAAAGTGTTCACATTGCCAATGGAAGCTTCCTGTTGTACTTCCTGCTATCTTTGTTTTTTCCTGCCACATGTTAACCTGTTACAAGTTGTAGTTCTTTAGCCAAAGCGTACTTTTGTATATGACAACAAAGTAAACGATTATAATAATTCAGTAGGCTGGGCTTGTAGGTGGATTGCATTTTCATATGTGCAGAAATGTAACACGTCTTGTCTTTAGTCTCTCGTATCTGACGTGTTTGTGTTTGCCAGGAGGGAGGAAGAGGAGCAGCGGCGTCAAGAGGAAGAGGAACGGGAGCGTCAGTTGCAGGAGGAGGAGCGACGCCGGAGAGAGGAGGAGGAAAGACTGAGGAGAGAAGACGAACAGAGGAGGCAGGCTGAGGAGGAGAGACTCCGTGTGGAGCAGCAGAAGTAAGTGTGAGGAGTTGTGTACACTCGACTGATAGCTCTTCTGCTGCTTCTTTTGTGTTGGATAATCATGTTATACCACCACTGCTGTGTTTCTAAGTGGCAGCTCCTTCAGAGAAGTGTGTGCATGTGTAATAGCACAGTTTCACTGAACACTTGAACAATGGTTTTAGTGACATGAAGTGGCCTCCGATATGGGTTCTATTCAAACAGCATTACTGATGCATTATACACTAGTTTCTAAGGAGAAATTATTAACGGCTACATTGATAATTTTAAGCTGTTTATCCAGTGATGTTTGAGCTTCCATATCCTCAAAAGCATTTTGTTCCGACCATGCTATTGATTTAATTTTCTGTGTGAAGATAATGAAGGTTCCCACAATGTCGTCTCGCGTAGCCAGACCTTCAGACTGACGGCAGAAGGTCTGGACTGTATAGCAGCTTTTATTGGCTAAGGAATGCCAAAAAGGAACTGACTGACATGCAGAACAACCAGCCACAGTTCACTTGGTTCAGCGTGATGTTTAGGGGTGAAAATGAAAAGGATTATATCCCCACAAAATTTAGTGAATTTGTAATGTGAACCACACATTTGGAAAATCCAGCATTTAACTGATCCTCATCAATGCCTATTGTCACAGTCTGCTTCCTCACATGACGGCTTTCTTCTTCCACGAATGAAGTAGAGCGTCATGACAGGTTTGTGTTCAGAATGACGACATTGAAAGTGTTTCTAATTTTTTGTGCCATATGTATCATTCAGACAATGGTTCGTATGCATGATGTCTAAGCTTAAGACTATCCATGTTGTGAGATGTATATATGACATTTCTTATTTTTATTCACTAATGGGAAAAAGGCATGAATTGAAATCTTTCTTTTTTTTCTTTTTTTTTTTTTTTAAACATATATAGTTATTTAATTTTGGTTTCTGTCAGCAACATTATCACAAGGCATTTCCTGTTCCTGTAAATAAAAATAATAACTATAATAAGAATAATATTAAAGTATCTAGGGCAGGACCATAGATTAGTTAAAACATTTAGAACATTAACAATGCCTGCTTGTCAGAGTCAGGAGAATCAGCTCTCTGTGTCATGCCCTTGAATTGGAGAAAAGTGGCGTGATCTTTTGCTACTAAGAATGTACACCGATCAGGCATGACATTATGACCACCTGATTAATATTGCATTGGTCCCCCTTTTGCTGCCAAAACAGCCCTGACCTGTCGAGGCCTGGACTCCACTAGATCCCTGAAGGTGTGCTGTGGTATCTGGCACCAAGACGCTAGCAGCAGATCCTTTAAGTGGGCCATGGAGGCCCCACCTTGCAACTTACAGGACTTAAAGGATACTTTTGATAGATACTGACCACTGCAGACCAGGAACACCCCAGAACTGTGTTTTGGAGATGCTCTGATCCAGTCATCTAGCCATCACAATTTGGCCCTTATCAAGCTTGCTCAAATCCTTACGCTTGCCCATTTTTCCTGCTTCTAACACATCAACTTTGAGGACAGAATGTTCACTTGCTGCCTAATATATCCCACCCACTAACAGGTGCCATGATGAGATGTTATTCACTTCACCTGTTAGAGGTCATAATGATATGTCTGATCGGTGTATGCTGAAACTATTAGTGACGCTCAATATCACAAGAAAGAATAGTGTATTAGTCTCAGAATGCAGGGCTATTTCCTCAAGAAGGCTTGTACAATTTGGCATGTCAGTGTACATTTACTATTTCATGTCCTCTGGCACTTGCAGGCAGCAGATCATGGCTGCATTAAATGCTCAGACAGCTGTGCAGTTTCAGCAGTATGCGGCGCAGCAGTACCCGGACAGTCCCGAACAGCAGCTCATTCTCATCCGGCAGCTGCAGGAACAGCACTACCAGCAGTACATGCAGCAACTCTACCAGGTGCAGCTGGCTCAGCAGCAGGTTCGATACCTTACTGAGATTATCTCTGTAATAAGGAAAAGAATCAATGACTGAGTTATGTTATTGAAACATGACCAACACGTCTCAAGAGGTTTAATCCTTTCATACCACAGCAATCATTTCCTTGTGTCTTGATTGCACCTGAATATTCATTCATTGTCTACCGCTTATCCAAACTATTCTCGGGCGTCATTGGGCATCAAGGCAGGATACACCCTGGACGGAGTGCCAACCCATTGCAGGGCGTACACACACACACTCTCATTCACTCACACAATCACACACTACGGACAGTTTAGAGATGCCAATCAATCTACCACGCATGTCTTTGGACTGGGGGAGGAAACCGCAGTACCCGGAGGAAACCCCCGAGGCACGGGGAGAACATGCAAACTCCACACACACATGGTGGAGGCGGGAGTCGAACCCCAACTCTGGAGGTGTGAGGCAAACGTGCTAACCACTAAGCCACCATGCCCCCCCCCCTCCCCCCCTTGCAGCTGAATAGTTTCATCATATTCTATTACATTGAACATTACATTTAACAGACTTAATAGACCGATGTTGTAATTCCAGCCAATCAGGGGCCTCTGTTGTTTCCACCTGTTAGGTTTGGCTAGAATAAAAACTGACTCATTGCAGAGAAGGTTGGCATAGTTTATGTCTGGACCTTTAACAACTGACTTTTTTACTGTATTTTTTTAGGCAGCCCTGCAAAAGCAACAGGAGGACGCTATAGTTCTCTCCAAGTTAGAAGCCAGCGAGACGTCAGCATCCCCCATCGGTGAGGAGACTCCCACAGTGAACGGCCAGGCGGAGTCGTCCATTGACAGCATAGATCGAGAGCAAGAGCTGGAGCCTGCAGAGGAGGTCACTGAGAACGGCCCAACAGGTGGGAGTGCTCAGAGGGAAGACCTGACCCTTAGTCAGGAATGATTTTGCTGATTTTGAAATTTATTCGCATTTTACACACATTTAGTGTCTTCTGTATAATACTACTTGAAGTGGATTCTGTCCTACACTTTAATTTTTTCCATTTAAAAGACAACAAATATTCCTTTTGTTTCTTTTAAAAAGTACCTACACTTTATCTCTCATCCTACTCTTCCAGACTCCCCCCCAGTGATAGCAGCCCCGTCTATGTGGACACGGCCGCAGATTAAAGACTTTAAGGAGAAGATTCGCCAGGACGTGGACTCCGTGATCACGGTAGGACGAGGGGAAGTGGTCACAGTCAGGGTCCCCACTCATGAGGAGGGCTCCTATCTCTTCTGGGAATTTGCCACAGACCATTATGACATTGGGTTTGGTGTCTTCTTTGAATGGACTGACTCCACCAACGCCTCGGTCAGCGTGCACGTCAGTGAGTCCAGCGATGAAGACGAGGATGAGGATGGTGAGGGGGAAAAACTGGTTTCAAATCCACACTGCATGTGCTATTATTATTTTTATTTGTACATACGTAATTTATGTAAGATAATTACACTTTGTTTACATTTTACAAAAAATATTAGAATGTTTGATGTTCCCAGTCGCCGTTTTGGTTCTTGAAGGGATTGTCTGTTGTGAAATGTAGATAGTTTTAGATTTTTGTTAATGACCAAGCAGACAGGGTTATTTAAAAAAAACTCCTCACAGAAGTAGACTGTGCAGAATTCCATCTTCTGAATAAAATTGACATGACTGATCAGATAAGAAATTCTAACCAGGCCTGTTTCTCTGTCTGTTTAGAGCCTCAGAATGAGGAGGAAAAGGCCAAGAAGGAGGCAGGGAAACCTCAGGTGGATGAGATCGTGCCGGTTTACCGGCGGGACTGCCATGAGGAGGTGTACGCAGGGAGTCACCAGTACCCCGGCCGTGGCATCTACCTGCTCAAATTTGACAACTCGTACTCCCTCTGGAGGTCAAAGAGTGTCTATTACAGAGTGTACTACACCAGATAAGCCTGGGATCAAGACTTGGAGCGAGAGTGTGTGTGTGTGTGTGTATGTGTGTGTGCGCGTGCACACGCATGCGTGAGTGTGCATGTGTGTATGGGGTGCGTCTCGTTCTGTTGGAGTTTATGAGGATTGGCCTCTGATGTATTTGTGGCACCCCTGTTTTGCACTCTGAAAGGCGTGCTCTAGGATTCTGTGCTTGGTGATAGTATTGTCTTCTGTTCACAGTGTGATTTTTCTTCAGCCTCCATGTTCTAATGTCATCCAAAGAGGTGCTTTGGCCACTAAGAGAGCCATGTGAGTTCATTCAAATTGGCCCATTTACTTGATATGTTCAGATAAAGAGTCTAGGGAGTATGGTTTTAAAGTAGTGGAGTCTTGCGTGGGAATGAATTAATGCAGTGGGTTTTTTTTTTTGTTCTGTTTTTGCGCTTGGACCAAGTGCTTTTATTTCCATTACTTTATTTAGTAGAAAATCAGCGTGAATTCCGGCTCTATAGCAGGATCCTTTCTGGAACCTCTTTATTAAATCGTCCCAATGGCTGTTTGAATATTCATTACTCTACAGTATTTTTCAGAAGCAACCCGTCATGTTATCTGAGAAAAAGTCTGTTTCATTAAATTGTTTGGCGCATATTTCTGAGTATTCATACGCTAAATGTAAATAACATTCGATGATGATGATGATGATGATTAGGATTAGTCACTGAACACTTGCAATAAGAAGTCAGTCCTTTATCTTGAGCAAGTTCAACTCCAGGACAAAATATAGTTAATATTAATATTCAATAATTAGTTATTCATGTGATTTCTTGATAATGGCTATGTAACAAATTCTCTTGCCGTATATTACCCAAGAGGAATTCTTCCTGGTGAGTGTTGGGCATATTAACAGCGTAATATATAAGCAGGCATGTCACTAAGTAGTAACATAACAGTTCAAGACTAGAAATCACACCACCTCTCTTTTTATTGGTTGCTCTTCTTAATCCTTCCCATTTCGATTATCAATTAAACACATAGTTCACGTGCCGAATTTGTATTTTACTTTAGTTATAATGCCTCCATATAGCCTCATGTACATTCTAATGATACTTTAGCAAGGATTAACATCATCACCATGATCATCACCACCATGTGAGCAGTATAAATGAGGCAGCAGCTCCTTCTAGTGGAAATAAATGCAATCTGGATTTCTAAAACACTGGTCCAGGTGGTTGTAGAAAAGCAGCACTTGCTCTTTTAGGTGAGCACTGAAATATCTGCCTGGTGTCTACACATCTGTAATGGTAATAATGCTTCACAAATCAGCATACAGTACAGGTTTAATCCAGCCACATGTACAAGCAGAGGCTGCCAGGACTAAATAAACCAGTAATACATGACTTTTCTACTGAGAAGGGTGGGGATGATGAATATCAGGATTAAATTGGTTTCTTTGCAATTGATCTTGCAAAGAAAAAGAATTGTTTTGCAGATGTGTGCTAAAGTGGTTGGACTGTATAAAGCATTTAATAAATATTTATTAATCTGCCTTGTAGATTAGGGTCCTTGATGTCTGTCATATTACATATAACTTCTCTCCCAACTGTTCACTCTTCTGCTTCTGAATGAGCTTCTCGTCTCTCGACTGAATTAGTCACCGTCATAATATTGTGTGGGGTTTTTTTTTTTTTTTGTTCAGGATTTTGGGTTCTGCAAGTAACTTTTCCTATGGTGGCATAACTCTGTTCACTCTTTTTGTTTTTTGGTCTGTTGCTGTTACATTATAAAGCAGGTTAGTTATACAAAGCCACAAAATCTAAAACGCAAAGTAAATTCATGGTCTTATACATTACGTGGACACTTCATTATCTTTATTACGAACTAACCGTCGTGTGTGTTTCGTCTCATCACTGTGGCTGCCAGACTAATTACCAGAAGCGACAGCGGAATCTGTGAGCACTTTGACTGTTTCTGCTTTTTATTGCCTGCTGGCATTTTTGAAAAGCATTTACAGTGAGCATTGCTGTGAACTCCTTCATTTATGTGCTCAATTCTGAGCTGTCACTATCATCAGAACATAGTTATTCATTGAACATAGTTACACTTTAAAACATTCATCATCAGTTCTGTTGAAATATGAAATGTTTTTTCACATAATGGTTTATCCCACAAATTTGTGAGTATATTTATATAATGATTATTATATAATAACCATGTGCACAGTGCTGTCCAGAGCAGTGATGACGAGAGACTGACCCCCAGCAGCAGCCCAACACCATCATTACAGTTAACAGTAAAATGTGTACAGATGTTTGTTTCTAATTTTATTCCCCTGTGTTTTTATTTCCCATGTGTTGTTAATGATAAGTCAGGCTTTTGTAAAAGTGGAATGTAACCGAAGGCCTGATATTGGACTAAGGACTTTTGTGAAGAAAGATAGAAATGTGGTGAATATCATATTGTACATTTTCTCCCATTTGCAAAGTGAAAGTCAATGTAAATTTCATACCGCGAATACATGAAGTAACTGGAGAGGGTTTTTTTCTTTTTTTTTTTCTTTTGCATTGATTTGTCATGGATAAGTTCAGGGATGACTTTCCTTGAGAATTATATTTAATCTTGATTAAACCCAAGTTCATCAGTACCTTCCTGACTGATTAATAGTTAATATGCTTGGTGTTTGAACATTTGGATGCTATCCATGTACTGCAGTTCTCTGTGTGTCTCTCTCTCTCTGTCTCTTTCTGTGTGTGTGTCTCTCTCTGTCTCTGTGTGTCTCGCGCTCTCTCTCTCTCTCTCTTTTTTTAAAGCACAAATCATTGACACCCCCAAGAGTTTTTTTTTTTAAATAGTTGCTATTCCTTCATTATTTCTATTAGTTTCATTAGTAATTATTTGTAACATTTCAAATAATGTATATGGATGAGATTCAGATTAGATTCAACTTTGCCACTGAGCAAAGTACAAGTACAAAGCCAACGACATGCAGAGCAGTAAAACAGCAAGAAGCATTAAGTGTGAAGTGTAAAGATAGAGTACAATGAAGCGCTGTGCTATTAAAGTGAAAATGACACGATGTGTGTGAATGAGTATGGATTAATATAATGGAAGGCAGGAGAGTACAGAGCAAAGGTGCAAGTGGAATAGGGGTAGGAAAATGAATCCAACTACAGAATAAATATGAAGACATCTGTTAAGACAGCTTAATAACAAGTTTTCCCCTTTTAAGAAGATTAAAGCATATTGCATTTGAACAGCATAAATGTATGATTTTTTTTTCCTTGTATATAAAACCAATATACTTAGGCACTTGATTCCTGTTCATCTCAAGCATGATATGGTAAAACAGGATTTATTTAGATGACCTATTGCTGTTTCTATACAAACGGGGGACACGGTGGCTTAGTGGTAAGCACGTTTGCCTCACACTTCCAGGGTTGGGGGTTCGATTCCCGCCTCCGCCGTGTGTGTGGAGTTTGCATGTTCTCCCCGTGCCTCTGGGGTTTCCTCCGGGTACTCCGGTTTCCTCCCCCGGTCCAAAGACATGCATTGTAGGTTGATTGGCATCTCTAAACTGTCTGTAGTGTGTGAGTGCCCTGCGATGGGTTGGCACTCCGTCCAGGGTGTATCCTGCCTTGATGCCCAATGACGCCTGAGATAGGCACAGGCGTCTTTGTATAGATCCGATAAGCGGTAGACAAGGAATGTACAAACAGGTTCCACTGGTCATTAGTAATGCTCTGATCAGGATGTGTAAAGAAGACACGACTGTAGTCAGCATCCTTTAGGTCTGGGGTGTGTGCAGGTTTTCATTCCAACCAAGCAGAAGCCACACCCGAGTCTACTGAAAGCCAAGATCAGCTGATGAAACAGGTGAATCAGGTGTAGCTCCTGCTTGATTGGAATGAAAACCTGCACACACAACGGACCTTTGCGGATAAGATTGGACATCCCTGCTTTAGGTGTAGGATGTTGGTCATTATTTTACTTTTAGAAGAAGAAGCCTTTTTTGTCACATACAGTAGAAATGTTTTCTTCTCACATCCTAGCTGGTTAAGGAAGTGCAAGTTCAGCCATGATGCAGCATCCCTGAAGCAGAAAGGGTTAAAGGCCTTGCTCAAGGGTGAAACCGCAGCAGCTTGAACCCCTGACACTGTCCTGTGATGGAGGTTAGCAAATGTTTTATTACTTTTAGAAATAAAGTGACATGGCATATATATATATATATATATATATAAGTATTTCCTTTGCTAATACCACAAGGGGGAGCAAAATTACAGACATAAATTAAAAAATGTCAGTATGCTTTGAAGAATTAAGAGCTAAAGGTGAAACGCTGTCTGTTATATTATTCGTACGTTGATCTTTAGTTGAACTGCTGTAGCTTATATATACAAATATTGTACATTCATATAAAATAGTCCACCCGTGATGGAGATCGCTCAGGGAAATTAGTTAGGGAAGGTCTTTTAAACTGCTTTTTATTTTCCATCTTACATGCTTTCTATAGATTCTGATAAAGCTTTTTGTAGAAATAATATCTTATTAGAAGTGTCATCATATTTACTAACACCCTGTTATTTAAGAAATGCTTTACATATTAGTATTTTTGTATTATATATTTCAAGTGCAGCTGTGTTTGTTTATATATATATATAAAATGTGTGTGTATAAAACACAGCTGCTATATGTGTGTGTGTATATATATGTGTATATATTATATATATATATATTATATATGTGTGTGTATATATATATATATATATATATATATATATATATATATATATATATATATATATATATATATATATATATATATATATATATATATACATACATATATATATATATATATATATGTATATATATATATATATATATATAATATAATATACACACACATACATGCATACACACACATATATAGCAGCTGTGTTTTATATACACACACATATATGTATGTGTGTGTGTATATATATATATATATATATATATATATATATATATATATATATATATATATATATATATATATATATATATATATATATATATATAATATGTGTGTATATATATATATATATATATATATATATATATATATAATATGTGTATATATATGTATGTGTATGTATATGTGTATATGTTCAATTCAATTTCATTTGTTTCATTTTCAAAGTGCTTTTAACAAAGAGCATTGTCTCAAAGCAGCTTTACAGAACATATGAAACAACAAACAGTCCTAGATGTTAGACAAAATTTTCCCTAGTGAGCAAGCTTGAGGTGACTGAAGCGACTGAGGCAAGGAAAAACTCCTTCAGATGGTATTAGGAAGAAACCTTGAGAGGAACCAGACTCAAAAGGGAACCCATCCTCATCTGGGTGACACCGGAGAGTGTGATATGAACAATGTCCTTTCTGCATTAGTTGTGTGATGCAGATACAGCATGTGTAGAATGTTATGTGTAAATTAATTAGGAGGTTGTTGTCGTCATCCACATAGGGTTGGCAGTGTTGCTTTGAATACTCCAGTCCTCACAGAGCAGAACCCGGCTGGAGCTGGTCCATCTCTGGATGCTACTGGAGCTGGTACAATCTCTATATGTCTCGGGATGGGTAGAAGAAGGGAAACAAATGGAAACTAATTAGTGTAGCTGCTGTTCATAATATTAGCAGGCAATAGATGATAATGTGCATTTAATCAGATGCATTGGAGTACAAGGTTATCAGATTTATTAAATGTATGCCTGGGTAAAGAGATATGTCTTTAATCTACGTTTGAACTGGGAGACTCTGTCTGAGCCCCGAACACTGTCAGGAAGGCAATTCCAAAGTTTAGGAGCTAAATACAAAAACACTGTACTTCCTTTTGTAAACTTTTATATTCTGGGAATTACCAGAAGTCCAGAATTTTGAGATCTTAAGGAGCGTGATGAATTGTAATGTGTTAGAAGACTGGCTAGATACGTGGAGCTAAACCATTAGGAGCCTTGTGCGTAAGTAGTGCTAGTTTATAATCAATTCTAAACTTAACAGGTAGCCAGTGCAGGGATGATAATATTGGGGTTATATGATCATACTTTCTTGACCTGGTAAGGACTCTGGCGGCTGCATTCTGGACTAACTGTAGCTTGTTTATTGAAGATGCAGGACAACCACCTAGTAATGCATTACAATAGTCCAGTCTGGAGGTCATGAATGCATGAACTAGCTTTTCTGCATCAGATACAGATAAAGCTTGGTTCCTAAGCTTGGCAATATTTCTGAGGTGGAAGAAGGCTGTTTTAGTAACATCAGAAATATGATTTTCAAAGGACAAGTTGCTGTCTAATATTACGCCCAGGTCATACACTGTTGAGCTAGTAGTAATAGAGCATCCTTCTAAGTACAAGTTGAATTGTGAGAGCTTCTGTGTACTGGTTTTTGGACCAATAAGTAATATCTCTGTCTTATCAGGATTTAGTAATAGAAAATTATCAGTCATCCAATATTTTATATCTTTAACACACTCTGTTAATCTAGACAGTTTAGATATTTCATCCGGTTTTGATGAGATATATAACTGGGTATCGTCAGCATAACAGTGCAAACTGATCCCATGCCTTCTAATGATGTTACCCAAGGGAAGCATGTATATTGTGAAAAGCAGAGGTCCTAAAACTGATCCTTGTGGGACCCCATATTTCACTGGCATTACACTGGACAGTTCTCCATTTAAATCTACAAAATGGTATCGATCAGACAGGTGGGATCTAAACTATTTTAATGCCTGTCCCTGAATACCTATGTGATTTTGTAAGCGATCTACGAGAATGTTATGATCTATAGTGTCGAATGCAGCACTAAGATCAAGTAAGACTAATATTGAGATGCAGCCTTGGTCCGAAGCTAAAAACAAGTCATTTGTGATTTTTACTAGTGCAGTTTCTGTACTATGATGTGGCCTGAAACCTGATGTTCTGTTTTCCTGTAAGAAGGAGCATAATTGAGCAGACACAACCTTTTCTAATATTTTTTATGTAAACGGAAGGTTTGAAATCGGTCTGTAATTTGATAAGTCATTAGAATCTAGTTTAAGTTTCTTAAGAAGAGGCTTAACAACTGCTAACTTGAGAGGTTTAGGGACGTGACCTAAATATAAGGAGGAATTAATAATGTTGAGGAGAGGCTCTCCAGCTGTGTGTATCACTTCTTTCAGCAATCTAGTTGGAATTGGATCTAACAAACATGTTGCTGAATTAGCCATGGTGATAAGTTTATATAGCTCTTTCTGCCCTATACTTGTAAAACATTGTAGCTTTAAATGTGGAGCTTTAGGCTGGACTAGATCACCAGGTCCATGTCAAAGGTGTGTGTGTGTGTGTGTGTGTGATATATATATATGTGTGTGTGTGTATATGTATATATGTGTGTGTGTGTATATATATATATATATATATATATATATATATATATATATATATATATATATATAAAAAAGAGAGAGAGACAGTTTTTTTTGTATCAAAATCCTATTTTGTTTTGGGACAAGTCAAAATCCAGTCCTGAATTTGGCGCTAACATTGCGGCTATTTATTATACATACTTTCCTATTAGGTAGTGTGGATAGTATTGCGGCTGGAATTTAGTTGAAGTGTACTATTTTTACACACTATTTAGTAAGGAAGTGCGCATTTCAGGAGCCACTTTCTGCTTTAGGCTCCAGTTCCGGGAGCTACAGGTGGTTCCTGTCCATGTTTTCCTCACACACTAGTCTCTCCTAGTCTTTCCTCTCGGTAAGAGTAGTGTGTAAGACTGTACACAGCCACACTCCAGCTACTTCTTCCATAGTTTTTTTAATCACGGCATCATTTGAACATCATGGCGGGACTGTGTGCGAGTTCAACGCCTCATCTCGGTAGACTTTTGTAAATGGCGCCGTTGAGAACTTAACGAACTGCTTGTATGCAGGGTGAAAACATAATAATAATAATAATAATAATAAGAGGAAGAATTATTAAAGAAGAGACATGCCTTTTTACGAAAGGGCGGTGGAGCCGAGGCGGTTGTGCCGGTTGGAGGTGAAGGATGCCGGTGACGGCGCGAAGCTGTTCGCGTCTCTGGATGATGTGAGCTCCCGGACGCTGGCGCTGCTCCTGCGGCAGCTGAGTGATGTGTCCCGGCACGCCAGCGACGTGTTCCGCGGTGTGGAGCTCCAGGCTGCGCTCCTGTTCCGGCGGACCGCGCACATCCAGCAGCGCCTGGACACCTTAAATACCACGGTGTACCGGCTCAACCACAAGCAGGTTCAAGTCCGTGAGTGTGCAACAGCTTTTTAGATTCACTTTGTGTTTAAAGCCGTGTTTTTAATTTTGACTTCAGTAGTGTGTTGACGTTAAGCACAAGTGTGACATGGTGTGTGATATTTTAAGACATTTATGCGAGTCACTGCATGACTCCGGACATTTTCTCTACATGAACTAAACAAATTCATGTTTACCAAAAAAACCTTTCGCACCGTCGAGCACCTTCCAATGAATCTTTATTTATGAGTCAAATAAAGTGCCAGACTTGTCAAGCTCACATCACCGAGACCATGCCAAGCACTACTAGACTATGTTTATTTGATTTAGCCTAGAAAGTATTTAAAAATATATATATAGCGAAGATTCCTTTAAACTAAGTTTTATTTAATTATTTCTTTTTGCTCTAACCTGTAAGCACTCGGCGGAGTCGCTCTGAATCGTTTGTTTTGAACGACTCCTTCAGGCGAGTGTTTTCCTTCTCAATGAGCCGATTTTGACTCATATTTTTGTCTGTTTCTCAGCATTTGATTAACATTTACATCTTACTGGAATACCTTTTCTAAACGATAAGCGAATGTCACACCCTGTGTGTGTGTGTGTGTGTGTGCACGGCAGTCTTAACAGTGAATCGGGTGAACACCTGGACTGTTGTTTTTTTTCTGAAGAGTCAGTAAAATACAGGTTACTACTGTTAGTGTGTGAAATGATGGCGGGTGTAATGTGTTACGTGTATAAACACATGGCGAGCTGTGTTTCTGAGCTGAGGTTATGCAAATGTGGTCATTGTGAAGGCAAAAGTCCTGTCAGGATTGATAGATCTGCCACAACGTACCGACCATCTGTGTACCACACACACACTCTCACACACATCCCCTTCAACGGTTTAGTCCTTCTTGTGATACACACCGACCAGGCATACCATTATGACCAGCTTCCTAATATTGTGACCCGTCATGCACTGTGTATTCTGACACCTTTCTATCAGAACCAGCATTAACTGCAATTTGAGCAACGGTAGCTCGTCTGTTGGATCAGATCACACAGGCCAGCCTTCACTCCCCACGTGCATCAATGAGCCTTGGCCACCCATGACCCTGTCGCCGGTTCACCACTGTTCCTTCTTTGGACCACTTTTGATAGATACTGACCACTGCAGACCGGGAACACCCCACAAGAGCTGCAGTTTTGGAGATGCTCTGATCCAGTCGTCTAGCCATCACAATTTGTCCCTTGTCAAACTCGCTCAAATCCTTACACTTGCCCATTTTCCTGCTTCTAACACATCAACTTTAAGGACAAAATGTTCACTTGCTGCCTAATATATCCCACCCACTAACAGGTGCCATGATGAGGAGATAATCAGTGTTATTCACTTCACCTGGCACTGCTCATAATGTTATGCCTGATCGGTGTACACACTAACCAGTTTGTGAAAGTGAACCATTTAATTTCTCATATTAAATACTATTATAACAGCAATAGCAGTGTTTAGGTCACCTCATGTATTCATGTAACATCATGACAATGGAATTAAGTCATCCGGACTGGAAAAAAAATCAACCTGGTTCTCATATATCCCAGAGGATATCACAGTCCCAGCTCTGCACTACATAGCAGTGTAATGTGAATATCTTGAATGTGCCATTTAGATTCCGAGGTGTGTGTTTGTGTACAGCTATTCCACATTTTCATCCTCTGATCATAGACTCCTGAGAAGGAAAGAGTCACTCAGTCAGCAGCTCTGCTCTCTCAGGTGTAATTTATAACAGAAATCTGGCTCTATATTTGTCCCTGGACACGGCAAGCATATCTTGTGTTTTAAAGTCAGTGTACACACACATGTTGTGACCTTGAACTTACAGGTTCTAACTCTGTCAACCTTTACACGTTTAAGCAATTGCTTGTTAAATAAACACTCGCTGTAAGCATAGTATACACTCACTGTCAGGAATACCTCTTCACCTATACACTCATTCAGTTATCTAATCATCTTTCAGCAGTGCAGTGCAAAAAAAATCATGCAGAAACAGGACACCAGAACTGAGGGAAAAGTGAGCTTTGTGCCTGATTGTGGCATGGATAATGATACCTGATGGACTGGTTTGAGTATTTCAGAAACTACTGATCTGCAAGGAATTTTGGACACAACAATCTCTAGAGTTTACACAAAATTGAATGAGCAACAGTTATGTGGGTGGAAACACCTTGTTAATGAGATGTCAGAGGAAAATGGACAGACCACAGAAGAAGACCACACTGGGTTTCACTTTTGTCAGCCAAGAACAGGGATCTGAGGCTGTTATAGATTAAAGTCATGCTTTTCCCCTCATTCTGATGTTCTGTCAATCTGGGGATCATTGAATCTGAACATTAACTGAAGCTTTTTCTGCATGATATGTTGCACTATGCTTCTGCCATGTGATTGGCTGGTTAGTGTACATATATTAAAGTGTGTAGAGAGTGTATAAATGTGAATGTGTGTATACAGACAGATTAACTATATTGCCAAAAGTTTTGGGACACTTGCCTTTACATGCACATAAATGTAATATGGAGTTGGCCCGTCCTTTGCAGCTATAACAGCATCAACTCTTCTGGGAAGGCTTTCCACAAGGTTTAGGAGAGTGTTTATGGGAATTTTTGACCATTCCTCTAGAAGCGCATTTGTGAGGTCGCGCACTGATATTGGACGAGAAGGTCTGGCTCGCAGTCTCCACTCTAATTCATCCCAAAGGTGTTATATGGGGTTGAGGTCAGGACTCTGTGCAGGCCAGTCAAGTTCCTCCACACCAAACTCTCTCATCCATGTCTTTATGGACCTTGGTTTGTGCACTGGTGTGCGGTCATGTTGGAACAGGAAGGGGTCATCCCCAAACTGTTCCCACAAAGTGGGGAGCATGAAATTGTCCAAAATATCTTGGTATCCTGAAGCATTAAGAGTTCCTTTCACTGGAACTAAGGGACCAAGCCCAACCCCTGAAACACAACACCTGAATTCAATGATTTGGAGGGGTTTCCCAAAACTTTTGGCAATACAGTGTATCAGACAGATATATGAGGCTTGTCCATAACGTATTTAGAACATTTTAAAAAGTCAAGTCATATAATTCCAAGCTCTGGTCTTGCATGGTGCACGTTTTGGCTGTTTTTCATCACTGTTGTGGAAAACCGTGACCCCCTTGCAGTTTGTTTTTAAACCTGTCTTTCTGGATCGGCTTTGTTTAATCGAGATTAGTGCTTCATCTGGTGAACAATGGCTTAAAGTTTAGAAAAGGTCATGGTATGGCAGATAAATTTTCACTCACTGTCATAATTTGTACCTTGCCAACAATGTGATTGATTGATTAAGAAAGCGTTTACAAGTTTTTTTTTTTTCATTTTACAAAGTAAACACTCAAGGTGCTATTCATTATCCTGTTATTCTTTCAGAGTGTTAGTCAATAGAATAGATGATGATATGTAAAAAAAAGAGAAAAAAAAAGAAAAACACAGGCAATGAGTTTGCCTTCACTGCTGTAGATGGTAAATGGCCAACTTGCATTAACAGTTTAGTGGATGTCAAGCCCTCGGCTATAGTCTGATACCTGTTAGTGGGTGGGATATATTAGGCAGCAAGTGAACATTTTGTCTTCAAAGTTGATGTGTTAGAAACAGGAAAAATGGGCAAGCGTAAGGATTTGAGCAAGTTTGACAAGGGCCAAATTGTGATGGCTAGACCACTGGATCAGAGCATCTCCAAAACTGCAGCTCTTGTAGGGTGTTCCTGGTCTGCAGTGGTCAGTATCTATCAAAAGTATCTGTTAAGTCCTAGAAGAATCCTCTAAGTTCTGTAAGTTGCAAGGTAGGGCCTCCATGTCCTCCTCACAGGACTTAAAGGATCTGCTGCTAACATCACACCTTCAGGGATCTAGTTGAGTCCATGCCTCGACGGGTCAGGGCTGTTTTGGCAGCAAAAGTTGGACCTAAACAATATTAGGCAGGTGGTCATAATGTTATGCCTCATCATGAAAACTAAAAGAAAAAAAAAACTGATCAAAGGTGCGTCTCTTGCATTATTGCAACAAACCCTATGTTTACACAAACGGAACAGTGATTACTGATTAAGTCTTGAAGTCGATATTCAATTCTGTTTGTGCTTTCAAAGTCTCTGAAACATAACAAGCTGCTTTTTTTTTTTTTTTTTTTAATTATTGACATCACAAGTGACCGAAAAGGAGAGGTGTGTGAGGGAACAGCTGTATATTAGAGCAGGTATAATGTAAGTGATAACAGGAGCTAACATGTCTCACATAGTTATAAATAATTAAAACGCACGTGGTGCCACTCATTGCTAAATAAAAAGAAATTGTAATCATTGGCAAATCTCTGTTATAAAAGAAATAAGACTCTTGAGGGTGCATCGAGCCTTCTCTGTATGTCAGGCTGCATCACACCACCCACAATGTGTGGATTATTTTTCTATAACAGTCTTCTTCTTCTTCTTCTTCTTCTTTCGGCTTTTCCCTTCAGGGGTCGCCACAGCGAATCATCTCTCTCCACCTATCCCTATCTTCTGCATCCTCAACACTTGCACCCACTAGCTTCATATCCTCATTAATTCCATCCATATACCTCCTCTTTGGCCTTCCTCTTTGCCTCCTGCCTGGCAGCTCCATGTCCAACATTCTCCTACCAATATACTCACTCTCCCTCCTCTGAACATGTCCAAACCATCTTAATCTGGCCTCCCTAACTTTGTCCCCCAAACGTCCAACATGAGCTGTCCCTCTGATGTACTCGTTCCTAATCCTGTCCAATCTTGTCACTCCCAAAGAGAACCTCAACATCTTCAGCTCTGCTACCTCTAGCTCTGACTCCTGTCTCTTCCTCAGTGACACTGTCTCTAAACCATACAGCATGGCCGGTCTCACCACTGTCCTATACACCTTCCCCTTGATTCTCGCTGATATTTTCTGATCACACAGAACTCCCGACACCTTTCTCCACCCATTCCAACCTGCCTGCACTCGCTTCTTTACCTCTTTCCCACACTCTCCATTACTCTGGACTGTTGACCCCAAGTACTTAAACTCCTGTACCTTCTTCACCTCTTCACCCTGTAACCTTACTGTTCCACTTCCTTCCCTTTCATTCACACACATGTACTCAGTCTTACTACGACTGACCTTCATTCCTCTTCTCTCCAGCGCAAACCTCCACCTCTCCAGGTTTACCTCCACCTGCTCCCTGCTCTCACTACAGATCACAATGTCATCTGCAAACATCATTGTCCAAGGAGACTCCTGTCTGACCTCCTCTGACAACTGGTCCATCACTATAGCAAACAGGAAGGGGCTCAGAGCCGATCCCTGATGCAGTCCCACCTCCACATTGAACTCCTCTGTCTGACCTACAGCACACCTCACCACTGTCCTGCTCCTCTCATACATGTCCTGCACCACTCTGACATACTTCTCTGCTACTCCTGACTTCCTCATACAGTACCACAGCTCTTCTCTTGGCACCCTGTCATACGCTTTCTCCAAGTCTACAAACACACAGTGCAACTCCCTCTGACCATCCCTATACTTCTCCATCAAAATTCTCAGAGCAAAAATTGCATCTGTTGTGCTCTTTCTGGGCATGAAGCCATACTGTTGCTCACAAATGTCCACTACCTTCCTTAACCTAGCTTCCACTACTCTTTCCCATAGCTTCATTGTATGGCTCATCAACTTTATCCCCCTATAGTTGCTGCAACTCTGCACGTCACCCTTATTCTTAAAGATCGGCACTAACACACTTCTTCTCCATTCCTCAGGCATCCTCTCACTCTCTAAAACCCTGTTGAACAAACTAGTTAAAAATTCCACTGCTGCCTCTCCTACACACTTCCAGACCTCCACCGGGATGTCATCAGGACCAACTGCCTTCCCACTTTTCATCCTCTTCAAAGCCTTCCTGACTTCATCCTTTCTAATCTTATCTACTTTCTGTTCCACAGAGTTCACCCCTTCTACTCTTTTTTTCCCTCTCATTTTCCTCATTCATCAGCTCCTCAAAGTATTCCTTCCATCTCCTCTGTACACTCTCCTCACTTGTGAGCACCCTTCCATCTCTATCCTTAATAACTCTAACTTGCTGCACATCCTTCCCATCTCGATCCCTCTGCCTAGCTAACCTGTACAAGTCCTTCTCTCCTTCTCTAGTGTCTAACCTAGTGTACAACTCGTCATATGCCTTCTGCTTGGCCTTAGACACCTTCCTCTTCACTCTGCGCTGTAACTCCTTGTATTCCTGTCTATTCTCTTCAGTCCTGTCCATGTCCCACTTCTTCTTGGCTAACCTCTTCCTCTGGATACTATCCTGAACTTCCTCATTCCACCACCAAGTCTCCTTATCTTCTTTCCTCCTTCCAGATGACACACCCAGCACCTTTCTCCCTGTCTCCCTGATCACTTCTGCTGTAGTTTCCCAGTCATCTGGCAGCACTACCTGAGCACCCAGAGCCTGCCTCAACTTCTGTCTAAATTCCTCACAACATTCCTCCTTTTTCAGCTTCCACCACTTGGTTTTCTTCTCCGTCTCTATCTTTGACCTCTTTGTCTTACAGACCATCAAAGTCATCCTACACACCACCATCCTATGCTGTCTGGCTACACTCTCTCCCACTACCACTTTACAGTCACTAATCTCTTTCAGATTGCCTCTTCTACATAGGATGTAGTCTACCTGTGTTCTCCTACCTCCACTCTTGTAAGTCACTCTATGCTCCTCCCTCTTCTGAAAATAAGTGTTAACCACACCCATGTCTATCCTCTTAGCAAAGTCCACTACCATCTGTCCTTCTAGGTTCCTTTCCTTAACTCCAAACTTGCCCATCACCTCCTCATCACCTGTGTTCCCCTCACCAACATGTCCATTAAAATCCGCGCCTATCACCACTCTCTGACCCGTGGGAATACTCTCCATCACCTCATCTAATTCACTCCAGAATCACTCTTTCTCCTCCAACTCACAACCTACCTGTGGGGCATAACCACTAACAACATTCAACATCACCCCTTCAATCTCTAACTTCAGACTCATCACCCTGTCTGACACTCTCTTCACCTCCAGAACATTCCTCACAAACTCCTCCTTCAGGACCACACCTACCCCATTTCTCTTACTATCCACACCATAATAAAACAGCTTGAATCCTGCTCCTATACTACGAGCCTTGCTACCCTTCCACCTGGTCTCCTGTACACACAGTATATCCACCTTCCTTCTCTCCATCATATCAGCCAGCTCTCTACCTTTCCCTGTCATAGTACCAACATTCAGAGTTCCTATTCTCAGTCCTACACTCTTACCTTTCCTCTTCTCTCTCTGTCTGCGCACTCTCCTCCCTCCTCTACTTCTTCGACCAACAGTAGCCCAATTTCCACCGGCGCCCTGTAGGTCAACGGCGCCGATGGCGGTCGTTGTTAACCCGGGCCTCGACCGATCCGGTATGAAATTCGTACTGACGATTCGCATGGTTAAATTTGGCAATGTTTTACGCCAGATACCCTCTCTATTTATCCGGGCTTGGGACCGGCACAGAAGTCAGTGGACTGTGACCCCCATGGCTAGATTATTATTTTTCTATAACAGTATTGTGTGTTATTCTTTACTCATTGCGCTGAGAGTCAGAGTAGTATAAGTTACTGGAATAAGACTAGTTTATATCCTACTAGTGTAAATAGTATAAATTACACACTGTAGACTGAATCAAAATCACTAACCTGGTGAGTTTATTAGCCCCAAAAAGCAGTGGCCCACTTCTGATAGCATAAACAACTCAAGCGTGTGGACATTTTTCTTCCAAAACCCTTTGTAACGTCACTCTGACAGAAACCACAGGCTCTTGTAACACCAGTCTCTCAGGAGCAGAGCAAGATTTCATATCAATCACATGTAAAAGGAGTTTAATTAGCTGTAATGCAGGCCTCTTAATTCACACAAAGGGTTTTATTAGGGAATTTAGTGCCAGTGTACACACACACACACTAAGAGCTTTCTGTGAGCAGAGGCATTCCTCTCTTTATCCTGTAGATAGGTGTGTTTATTTGCCAGCACTCCTGCTTTAACACCCAGTCTCCTGATATATCCACTGTCTGGTCTTCTCTAGTCCTCTAGAAAGAGTCGAGTGACATTTAAAGCAGCAGCAGTAGCAGCATCGCCGTCCACATTACACCACCAGTGTTCTCCCAACCCACTGATCTGCACTGTGTGTAAATTATAGCCTCAGCACACAGCCCCGTGTGTTTAAACTCTTTACCACATTGTTCTTCGCCTTTCTTCTTAATTATGTGTTTCATTACAAGCTCCTGTGGTCACATGATTGCTTGGTGTGCCTGAGTGACTACAGGCTGAGTCGCTCTTGTCAGTGACACTGTCATGTTTTAACTGCACACACACACAAACAAACAAATGAATCATGCACACACACACACACACACACACAAACAAACAAATGAATCATACACACATACATATACACACACACATACATATACAAGCACACACAAAAAACAAATGCATGACACACACACAAACAAATGTGTAAATATAAGTGTATGTGTAAATGTAAAATGTATAAATGTGTATATATATATGTGTGTGTGTGTATATATATATATATATATATATATATATATATATATATATATATATATATATATATATATATATATATATATATATATATATATATATATATATATATATATATATATATGTGTTCAGTCTACCTATAAAGCAAGCTAGAATGTGATTTATTTAGAATATAATGCTTTTTTTTCCCCCCCCGAGAGACATCCATCTATTTTCTATACCTGTTTATCCTACTACTGGGTCACAGGGAACCTGGAGCCTATCTCAGGAGACTACGGGCACAAGGCAGAGTACACCCTGGACAGGATGCCATTGTATTGAGAGACACTGGTTTTTGAAATTTTTTATGTCAGCTTAAATATGGTGCCATGTACTGATCTCCGGTAAGGAATAAAGCGTACAGTGGTGTGACATTTTGCAGCTTTACTCATCTATTTTTAATTAACTAACAACACATTGTGTTTATTTTGGTTTGTAGTTGTGTATCTGAGTTACTGTTACATTAGAGCAGCTATAACCAGAGCTTTCTTTTTTTTTGTTTTTTCTTGAAGTCATATATCAACTTCTGCATTCTGGAGAAAAACAGCGTTTAGTTCTGGCTGTTACAAAGCACTGAAACTCACGACTCTTTCTGTCGGAGGTCGTGTCATGCAATTATAATGAGCAGGTTTATACAAACCCGTGATCTGTCTCGCAGCTGGAGCTGCTGTCCGAGCGGCTAGAAAATGATTGAATACAGTTGGACCGATCCAAATTGAGAATTCAGTAGCAGTGTGGTATGATTTATAATATTAGAAGTGTGTGTAAATGACACATGCTGTGCATTTTATTTTAAATTTGTCCAGAATAAAGAGACAGGCTTTATCTCAACTGCACAAACACTGCTGAAATATGTGCCCTATCTAGACAGCCTTTTCCCAAACGAAACAGAGGGATAATGAGGATGTCTTGAAATGTCTATGATGGTGGAAAGTATTTGCCCTAAATCTGCCCTGCTTTCCTCAGGACATTCTGAAAACTAGCAGAAATGTTCACCATGCTTAAACCACACTGAATACAGTTTATTCCCTGATTTTGTTTCATTATATTATTTCTACATTTAAACAGTTTCTGAAACCTTTTTATGAATATTAGACAAGTGGTGTTTTCTTTAAAATTGTATTTCCTTGAAATATCTACACTATATTGCCAAAGGGTGGGCCAAGTCCATATTACATTCATGTGCATGTAAAGACAGACAGCTTCAACTCTTCTGGGAAGGCTTTCCGCAAGGTTTAGGAGAGTGTTTACGGGAATTTTTGACTGTTCCACTAGAAGCGCATTTGTGAGGTCAGGCACTGATGTTGGACAAGAAGGCCTGGCTCGCAGTCTCCGCTCTAATTCATCCCAAAGGTGTTCTGTCAGGACTCTGTGAAGGCCAGTCAAGTTCCTCCACACCAAACTCACTCATCCATGTCTTTATGGACCTTGCTTTGTGCACTGGTGTGCAGTCATGTTGGAACAGGAAGGGGTCATCCCCAAACTGTTCCCACAAGGTTTGGAGCATGAAGGTGTCCAATATGTCTTGGTATCCTGAAGCATTAAGAGTTTCTTTAACTAGAACTAAGGGGCCAAGCCCAACCCCTGAAACACAACACCTGAATTCAATGATTTGGAGGGGTGTCTCAAAACTTTTGGCCATATAAGTGTATATACATATGTATATGTTACTAGTCCAAAAATGCCGGCCTCCCTAAAAAAACTATAAAAAAGGCACTAAAAAAATTTCACAATAACTAGAGTGTACAGCAACAACCGGCTCAATAACCTGTTCAGCTCCAACCAGTGTAACTGACCACTGCCTGATGACTTAAATTCACTTGCAGGCACACACACACACTAACCCTCCAACAATGGATGCGATGCTAGTGAAAAACCAACAGCCCAGATACACAACATAATCTCCTGCTGAGTGAAGTGTTCAGCTTGTCTGCATACAGCTGTCAAAACTCAGGGAACATTTTGCATTTTGTAAATTGTGTTGGTGTGATGTACAGATCATGGTGTCAACACCACAAGAGGGAAAAGCAAGGTACACAAGCAATCAAGAGTAACACACACACACACACACTCAGACTAATGTGTGTAGGTTCTGCTATAGCTGTGCTTTATATACACAAAAATTCATGTTGTCTTTTCTGATTATTGTATCAATAATACACTATATTGGCAAAAGTTTTGGGACACCCCTCCAAATCATTGAATTCAGGTGTTGTTTTTCAGGGGTTGGGCTTGGCCCCTTAGTTCCAGTGAAAGGAACTCTTAATGCTTCAGCATTCCAAGACATTTTGGACAATTTCATTCTCCCAACTTTGTGGGAACAGTTTGGGGATGACCCCTTCCTGTTCCAACATGACTACACACAAGTGCACAAACCAAGGTCCATAAAGACATGAATGAGTGAGTTTGATGTGGAGGAACTTGACTGTCCTGCACAGAGTCCTGACCTCAACCTGATAGAACACCTTTGGGATGAATTAGAGTGGAGACTGCGAGCCAGACCTTCTCGTCCAATATCAGTGCCTGACCTCACAAATGTGCTTCTAGAGGAATGGTCAAAAATTCCTATAAACACACTCCTAAACCTTGTGGAAAGCCTTCCCAGAAGAGTTGCAATATAGTATATCAGAATTAGAGAACAGATCCCCAATCCTGTTTAACTGTCTGTATTAAGATGCCGTGTGTCTAGTTTGTGCTCAGGGTGAATACACAGCCTGCTCTGGGGTTTTGTGTAGTATTTATTACACCCCGCAAACTTGATTGAGTGTTTTCGTTTTGGACCTATATGTGTTTTCATGACCACAGCGTGAATCTGATCCCATTACTGCTTTTTCCAACCTGTGTGACTGCTGATGCTGGGATACAGACTTGAGATTCTGCAAGTGTGCCTCCAGCTTTAGTGGAAGTGAAGAGCTGCCAGCAGTGCCTGAAGGGAATGAGACAAAACTGAGAATAATTACCACCTGTGGGAGAAAGTCTCTGAAAACACGCTGGATTATACCGTAGCTACACTGAGAAGACTGTGTAGTTCACTGGGGGTTACAACCCAAGCCATGAGTCAGGTGCAGCAGAGTCTTAACATCAGGGATAAGTCTTAAGCCTGCTCCTGGAGTAGACCTGCCCTGCATTTGTAAGCGTTTTCTCTAATCCATCACACCTACAGCAATGCTGGAGCACATTGTTAATTAGAGAAATAGTTGTGTTTGAGAAGTGAAACCACCCAAATGTGGAGGTAAGGTGTGTTTCATCAAAGCTAAGTCTGGGAAACACTGGAATCATGGCTGGTGTGGGTGTGATGTCCCGAGCGATACTTTTTCAAAGCTTTCCAAAATGCCTTTGTATTCAGTACACTACTTCAAAGTGCACTCTAAAGTCAACTTCAAATGACGGTTAAGGGCTTTACTCAAGGGTGCAGCACTGGGATTTGAGCTCGACTTTCTGATGAGTAGTCCAGCATCTTAACCACAGAGTTTCCTGAACTGAACACTGGCCTAAGCACAGCCCATGATGTAAGATTTGCACTCGAGGTTTGTACTTAATGTCTGATTACACATTTATTTACACAATCCAGATTAATCCAAGTCTGCTGTCTGATGCCGGAGTTTACTGTCTAAATCTGTGTATTCTGACCTGCCCCCTTTTTTTTTTCCAGTTCTCTCCATGCCACGTGAGCCTTACATGTGTGACTAAAGTGATTATATTTTCTATTCAGTTTAAATACAATAGTCTCTCTCTCTGTCTCTCTCTCGCTTTATTTCTCTCTCTCTCTATCTCTCTCTCTCTCTCGCCTTATTTCTCTCTCGCCCTCTCTCTCTCTCTCGCCTTATTTCTCTCTCGCCCTTCTCTCTCTCTCTTTCGCCTTATTTCTCTCTCGCCCTCTCTGTCTCTCTCTCGCCTTATTTCCCTCTCGCCCTCTCTGTCTCTCTCTCGCCTTATTTCTCTCTCGCCCTCTCTGTCTCTCTCTCGCCTTATTTCCCTCTCGCCCTCTCTGTCTCTCTCTCGCCTTATTTCTCTCTCGCCCTCTCTGTCTCTCTCGCCTTATTTCTCTCTCGCCCTCTCTCTCTCTCTCTCTCTCTCTCTCTCGGCTTACAATGAAACCGGAAGAGTTTTGACTAAAACTATTCATTCGACTGGAATGCAGCATTAATATCGCTACTTTGTCCTGAGCAGGTCAGATTCTTTTGTGGCGATGTGCGGAGGTTTAAAGATGATGTGTAACACAGGAACAACATTCAGTTAGGGTGAAACAGCATCGTCAGGAAAGGCCAGGCACAATAGGATGAGAGAGAAAAGCGTCATTGTGAAATGATGGGTTGTGTCTCATTTCACCAGAGCTGCAGCGATTAGCAGGAATGTCTCTGCCTGTGTCCACGGGTGGGGCTGCGTGCCCTGGGTTAGGTGTGGAGGGTGTAGGTGTGGATGTGGAGTGTTGGCTATTGTTTGTGGTGACTATGCTGGACTTTGCCTCCTCTTCCTCGTTTCTGTAGGATGGGCAAACCTGATGTTTTATAAACCTGTGTACATGAGTATGTGCTCTCAGTCAGTGAGGAAAGCTGTCTCTAAAGTTACCTTTGATGAAGTCTCTCTGAACACAACGTAGACGTAGACTCAAGCCTCCTGTACTTTTCCAATAACTGTGTTATTCCATTTACAGAAACACATTAGTTTGCATTTTTTAATGGTTTAAAGTTTGAGCTCCAGGTCTTGCATTACAGCAACGATAAACAGTCGTTTTCTCACCCACATGTTTTCATTTCACTGTAAACTGTATACTGTATATAACTGTGTACGTGACAAATCCTTTTAACTCTCTCTCTCTCTCTCTCTCTCTCTCTCTCTCTCTCTCTCTCTCTCTCTCTCTCTCTCTCTCCCTCTCTCTCTCTCCTCTCTCAGATTTGAGAATTTGACCAGGCTGTAGATCTGATCTCAACAAATAGTTTAATTAATAGTTTAAAGAAAGTTTAGCATCTAGATACTGAATTATGTGACACGCCGGCCAAGAGAGCGTGGATAAAAAGCTAGATGGATTTGGTTTGACGTCCTGCTTTGACGTCCGTTCAGCTCTGCAGATAACATCCACCTCGCAGCATCAGTTCTACATTGTAGCTGTGTGATGTGATAGGGTTAGACGTGTGTTTGCTTTGCCCTTTCTCCTGCCCACGCGTATCCACCCTGTGTTAGTTCAGCTTGGCTTTTTTGCCCCGGGTCTAGCGCTGCTGCTGACGGGCAAATCCAGAAGCTATTGTGTTTGAGGACACATCTCTCTGTCTAACACATTAGCTCAAACAGTACAGCGAGCACAGACGTACACAGGCACCTGCTTTCACGCACGGTGACTGCACACTGTAACGCATGAAAAACAACCCTGTCATGTACGCCGGAAACCTCTCAGGACGGCTAGTCCACATCTTTTAATAATAATTGCTGACGTGTAGCTTGTAATTACATAGCAGTGTGTCTGGTGACTAACACAACTCCATCGTTTAGACTCTGAAACCTTATTTGTTTGGATTCAGAAAGCATTTCCTGAGCTTCCCTCTTCAATCCTGACAGCTATTCAGCGAGCGTCAGCCTCTCCCCGTTCACGTCGGAAGCTGCTCGCATCCGTCTTAATGGTGTCACATTGTGGCCCGCTGGAGTGTGTTTGGATTAAGAGATAAAACAGGCTGAGGTCAGAGGTAAAGAGGGAGCCATCTTAAGCATGCAGAAGAACGGGTTTGCTGTTCTCATTATCTACTCATTATTCATGATAGGATAATATGCCGTATTGTGCGCTGGTGTTTCTAAAGGGCATGATAGTAACGACACTAAAGGATTGTTGGAGAGAGCCAAGCGAGCAGGGTTTGCTTTCTCCTCTAAATATAGCAAATAACCAAAAGACTGCATCTGTGAACTGCCAATTATTAATGACTAAATAGCTTTATAGAGCGTAACGTTTTTATTAGTTGTTGTGGCTAAGTCAGTTACTGTATTAACAAATGAATCTATTAAAATGTTCAATCGCTATTAAGCTGTGATCTACATAAATAACAGAAACATGCTAATTATTGTTAGCTAGTTGGCTAATTATAGTTTTCATCTGGACTGCAGTGCTCTCTGCTGTCTCACCCCCGACACCTGTCTGTCTACCTGGCAGTTAGACTTCCGACACTGGAAGCGGCACATACAAGTGTTCTCATTATTTCCTCTTTATTTGACTGAAACTGTAACTTAACCCTTGTGTGGTGTTTTATATTGTTACCAAAAGTTTTTTGCATTTTTTGGAAATCATTCGCGTTTGCAGATGTATTTTTGAGTGCTGTATTTCACAGCCAGTGACTGCAATAATCTTTCTTGTGCTTCTGTTGTTGTTGTCACCTATATTTGATTAATCAGTTCAGAATAATAAACATTAATTGAAACATTGATCCATTTAATTTTTTTTTCTAGATTTATGCCACCAAGGTCTTTATTAAGGTATATTTTGTTAAACAAATTATAACGTGAGGGGGGCACGGTGGCTTGGTGGTTAGCACGTTTGCCTCACACCTCCAGGGTTGGGGGGTTGATTCCCGCCTCCACCATGTGTGTGTGGAGTTTGCATGTTCTCCCCGTGCCTTAGGGGTTTCCTCCGGGTGCTCCGGTTTCCTCCCCCGGTCCAAAAACATGCATTGTAGGTTGATTGGCATCTCTAAATTGTCTGTGATTGTGTGAGAGTGTGTGTGTGCCCTGCAATGGATTGGCACTCGATGCCTGATGACGCCTGAGATAGGCACAGGAATAGATCGGATAAGCGGTAGACAATGAAAAAAACTTATAGCGTTATCACAAAAACAAACGACACTTTCATTGTTAAACGTGATCTAGTCATTTCAAACATTAATCACAAATCTTATCTAAATTGTTCGCATTTGGGTAAAGACACTATGTGTAAAGGACTCATTTTATTAAGCCAGTCCCGGAGCACAAGCGTGCATCAACACGACATTCATTCTAAAACAAACTTTGTTGGCAGCACATGCAACATACTGCACATACTCTACCGCATGCGACACACCTCAAAAGTAATAATTCTCTCCCTCTGTGGTGACTCTGTGAGGGGGTGTGATGCCCTCCAGCAGGTGAAGCAGGCTCCTCTTACACCAGCACAAAGCCATGTGGCTGCGCCTCACTGCTCTGCTCCTCACCACTGGTATGCTCAGTAAAAATAAACCTGGGATTTCCAGCACATGTGTCACTCACAGACTCTTATTGTTTCTCCTCATCCCTTCACCTCCCACAGCCAGTCTCTCTTCCACTTCCTGTTTCCTCTTTTAAAACCTCAGTGATTAAGTGTTGAACAGGGAGGTTTCCTTTCATCACTCAGTGACGAGGAGTGGTTGCTTTTTGTTTCTAGAGAAACTTCTGTTTATCTGGATTTTTTAAAGATCGTTCCTTATCCTTTATAAGCATACAAGTGGGCTAGATTAATAAAGATAAGTGTGTGTGTGTGGGGTCTTTCCCACCCATACCTTTCGTTATTACGATATATTGTAACTGAATAATGAAGAAATTATCCCATAGCTTTTCCGACAATGTGTGTGTGTATATGTTTGTGTATACAGGTGTATGTGGGAAGTGAACTCAGTGGTTAAGGTGTTGGACTACTGATCAGAAGGTTGTGAGTTCAAATCCCAGGACCACCAAGTCGCCACTGCTGTACCACAGAATAGCTATACCACAGAATAGCCAGACTGCTCCAAGCTGACAGGAAGGCTACTCTAACTCACAATCACTCTTTACAGCCATGGTGAGCAGAAAAGAAGAAGCCTTTATACATAACAGCAAACTGAAATTTTATCTTCATGTATCCCAGCTTTGGAGGCGGGGATCAGAGCGCAGGGTCAGCCATGATGCAGCACCCCTGGAGCAGTGAGGGCTAAGGGCCTTGCTCAGGGGTCCAACAACGACAGCTTGGTGGTGCTTGGGCTTGAATCCTCTGTTCAACAACCCAGAGCCTTCACATCTCAAATGCATGAAAGCATCTCAGAATGTCCAAGAACATCAAACCTTAAGGAGGATGAGCTTTAACACTAGACGGCCACATTGGATTCCACTCCTGACAGCCAAGACCAGGAATCTGAGGCTACAGTGGTCACTGAAATTGGGCAGTTTTGATCGAAAAGAACAACCTGCATCATCAGGCAGATGCTCAGAATTTAGCATAGACCCAACTGTGTCAACAGTTCAGACTGGTGGTTACGGTGGTGTACTGGTGTGAGGAATGTTTTCTTGCCACACATTAGGGCCCTTAATCCCCAATGAGCATTGTTTAAAAGCCAGAGCCTGTCGGAGAAATGTTACTGACCCATGTGCGTCCCTGCAGCATGAGTGTGAACACTAAATAACTTTGTTTTTAAAGCACAGTAAATGCACTGCTAGGAAATGGCCTCCATTTAGCCTTTATGTGTTTATTACACAGTGTAATTACCAGTAAACCAGACAGCATAACAGACAGAAGCTAATGATTTGCAAAGAAAACAGCAAATCACAGGGTTAACCAATAACCATGAGGTCTTTAGTGTTCAGAGGAACATGGAGCACTCTCCAAGTTCAAGATCAGCACCAACAGTGTACACGAGGAGTCGAGTGAGCATCGCTGTGTGCTGATGGGAAATGCAAAATTGGTGATGCAACTGGAGAAATTACAACAAACAAGCAAACAAAAATCATAGCATCGTCTGCACAACAGGTACTATGATGCCGGTTTGTCTCTTTGTCTGTAATTTGTTGTAACTGTAGCAGCTTGGACAAAGCATGTTTATGAGAAAATTGAGAACTATTTATTTATTTATTTATTTATTTTTACTTTTATTGCAATTTCTTGTGGACAAATCTAAAAAAAAAAAAAAGAAGAAGAAGAATTTTTTAATTATATAAGTACATTTCTTTTGGCAGTCATTTTATTTTTTTTTCACCGTGACTGTTCCAGTTAAATGTCACTGGAGAAAGAATCTCAACCGAACTAAAGCCACGGCCCGGTTCTAGGTGTTCTGCAGTTTCCTGTTTGAGGCACTTGTTTTTGAATGTGCAGTGGAAAAACACTGAGTGAGTGAGAGCGATTCATTACTCTTTTGACTGGGAAACAAAACACCGAACCACAGCAGGTTAATGGCCACACAGAAAGAGAGAGAGTGAGAGAGAGAGAGGTTGGAAAGTCAGCTTTATGTAAAGGTAGAAACCAAATGTTTTTCTTGCTAATGGATTTTTTATATAGGTAACATTTATTTTACTGCATCAGTAACAGCTGCTATTTATTATGACTTTGATAACTGATTGACTGATTATTATTTTCAATACATTAGCACATTTCTCCAGGTCTGTTGGTTTGATTTCCCGCTTCCTCCCCGTGTGTGTGTGTGTGTGTGTGTGTGGACTTTGCATGTTCTTTCTCAGGGGTTTTCCTTCAGGTACTCCAGTTTCCACTCTCAGTTCGAATACATGTGTTGTAGGCTGATTAGCATCTCTATATCATCCATACTGGGTGAAAGTTTGTGTAATCGTGCCCTGTGATGGGTTGGCACACTGTCCAGGGTGTCTCCACCTTGTGTCCTCCACCTAACGTAAGTGGTACAGAAGATGGGTGGATGGATGGATAAAGGGTTAGGGTTAGAGTGCACCACATATTGCTTCAAAACAGACTAATCAATAACTATTATTTCATTATTGAATTTTATTGAATAGCTATTGTGAAGCACTATGTGGTGCACTCTCACTCCGCCTGCCCGGCCGCCCACGCTGCCCGCCCGCCCATCCATCCATCCATACACCCACCCATCCATCCACTCAACCACCAATCCATCTACCCAACCACCCATCCAACCACCCACCCACCACCCACCAACCCATCCACCACCCACCAAACCACCCATCCACCAACCAACCAACCTACCCATCCACCAACCCATTCACCAACCAGCCAACCCAACCACCCATCCACCAACTCATCCACCCATCCACCAACTCATCCACCCACCCGTCCATCCATCCAACCACCCGCCCATCCACCCACTCGCCCATCCACCCACTCACCAAACCGCCCATCCACCCACTCACCATACCACCCATCCGTCCACCCGTCCACCCAACCGTCCGTCCACCCGTCCGTCCACCCACCCGTCCACCCACCCAACCCCCCACCCAACCCATCCACCAACCCATCCAAGCACCCACCCAGCCATCCTTTTTCTGTGACTGCAACAGCTTAACCAATCACAATTATTGAATTTTATTGAATAGTTGTTGCAGCCCTAGATACAGTTAATAAAGGTGTAAGTGTCCTATCATGTATTTTTTTGGACCACATACAAAAAAAGCAGCCAGACAATAAAAGTGCTGTATGTGCTGTCTAGCGAGCAGGCTGTGTTGAACATGTACCACACTGCGGAGTTTAAAGCAGACTAGCTACAGCTAATTCATAAGGGAAATCATAATGGAAAAGGTGAGTAACACTTTTTTTTTTTCTCACACACTCTTTTTACTCCCACTGCTGACACACACACACACTTCCTACACAGCTGTGCTAGAGCTCCTGGATACTGTTCTCCAAGAGGATGTTTTTCAGGAAGGATAGTTATTGTGGAAACTTGCTCTTGCCAGTAAAATCATATCGCACAAAAACCCTCCTCATTTCTGCTGGTTATGCAGAATCGTGGGGTGGCAGCTCGTGGGTGGCCAGATCTTTTTATTTTATGATTTTGAGGTTATGAGCAGTGTAATGAGCGTCTAATACTGACCAAACTTCCAGGCCTTGTTTAGTCCCATGGGATTACAAGGCACTAAAAATAAGGATCTATGTCTCTCTCTCTCCCTCTCTCCCTCTCTCCCTCTCTCTCTCTCTCCCTCTTGCGCTCACTGACATTTTTTTGCTTGTGTGGTTCTGGTTTGTTTTACTCAGGGTTATTGACACTGCTGGAGCAGCTGTGTGTGGATTGTCAAGGGGGAGTAGACAGGAATTTGAGTCCGATAACTATATACCTATGTATATAAAAGCCTACATGTCTGTGTAAGTCAGTGTAAGGCAACTCGGTGCAACAAGTTCAGAAACATTCGTCTCCACCGCGTTATGAATAAAGTTTTTGACAATGGCTCCACCGCGTATTTCTCTACTAACGCAGCCTGTGTTATGAGAACTGCTTTTATACAGGCCAGTCTTTTAGCCACAGGGGGAAATGTCCATCTCATCCGTCTTCCTCTGTCTGATTGAACACACAGCATTTTGTCCAGAGCATACAGAGAGAGAGTGGTGTGTGTCTGCACCACAGTAGAGGAATTCACTAAACAGACGAATGCAGAAGCAATGATCCTTAAAGGAAATATGATACACAGAGGTCCTCATTTTCACGGCAGACTGGCACCGATACGCAGCATTTAATGTGGTTATAGGGTTACATTTTCAGATCTTCTGGCTCTTAGGATGCACAACAGTGAATAATAGGCCATGACTGATGCGTGAGGCTGATGAAAATCAGACCTTTGAAAGCGCTGCTCATAGACACACACACGCACACGCACACTGGACAGATGACTTAAAGAAATTTATTCTGTGTTTGTGTATTTAGGACCACTGGCCAAAAACATTGATTCAAAGTGTTGATTCATTTCCTGTATCAGAACAACATAGACAGTGTTTCTGAATGCAAGTTAAACCAACACGCTTCCTTAAAAAGGTCCTTATAAATTATTAGCATATTATATAACAGGTAAATTTGTGTCTGTGTGTGTGTGTTATGGTTGTGGAATGGGTCACACATTTCCTTTTATCACCTTCCTTGTCATTCACTGACTTCCTGCTCATTCTTTCCACAAAAAAAAAGAAAAAAGAGAAAAAGAGCCAAGCTGAGTATAAATTTTATGATAAGGAAGCTGTAATATAGGTTCTGTGGTTTTAGGCACGAATCGACAAGTCTTTATGAGTTTGTGTAACACAGAACAGCAGTGTTCCGGGTCAGATGTACAACTGCACACGGCTCATACGAAGTGTGTGAAGAGGAGTTTAAAAACACTTCCACATCTCTCCCTGCTCAACCACACACACCTCTGTGTGTATGATAGAGCCAGGTTTGTATTTGCCAGTCAAACACTGCAAGTGTGAATACACTTGTGTGTGTGTGTGTGTGGATGAAGGGAGAACCATGCATATCTGCGGGGGGTGTTTTTTTTTTCTTTTTCTTTTTCCAAAAAGGTGCATGTACTTTTTTTTTTTTATCTAGTATTTGTGTACATTTGTGCATTTTTTTATACAGTATTTGTATAGCATTTCTGGGAGTAGGGACTTATTTTTTCACTGTATGTGGAAGCAAGTGCCTAAATATATCACATACAGTATGCACTAGAAATCTTACACTTATGGTCATGTTGCAATTATGAGTCGTAGTTTATATATTTGTCCTGTTCAGGGTGAATTTCCACCTTTCACTCAGTGTTCAGGATCTGTCGTGACCCTGACCCTGATAAAGAGGCTATATGAAATGAATGATTCAATCTTAACAAATGAACAAATTACCGCTTGTCAAAGCTCCAGTTACTGCTCACTGCTTTTAAATGTAAACCACTTTATATGAACGCATCAGCCAATAATGCAAATACAGTAGATCATGGCCATATTTGGTTGTTCCTCATACTGTTGCCTCATAGTCAAAAGCACACAGTAGTATAGGATTTCTTTGTGCGCTGTAGCATGAAGATTTTCCTTCACTGGAACTAAGGAGCGGAGTAAAAACCTACAAAGCAAGGTCCATGAAGCCATGGTTTGTCAATGTTGGTGTGAAAGAACTCTAGAGTCCTGACCTAGCTTGTAAATGTCCCTTTGGGATAAATAAAGTATCTCTCTCTCTCTCTCTCTCTCTCTCTCTCTCTCTCTCTCTCTCTCTCTCTCCCTCTCTCTCTCTCTCTCTCTCAAACCCACAGAACACCTTTAGGATGTCTTCACCCAACAACATTAATGCTGTTGTGGCTGAATGACCAAATTCCAACAAACACACTCCTAAATCTAATAGAATGCCTTCCCAAAAGAGTACAAATGAGCATAACCACAAAGGAGGTCTAAACCTGGAATGAGATCATTAAAAAGCACATATGGGTGTGATCCTCAGGTGTCTGTAAACTTTTGGTCATAGTGACATGTTGAATGCAGCCATCTCCATGAGTAGCTGCTGGGATTTGCACTTCTCTGACTGACTAGTATATGGGGAGAGTATGACCCACGCTTCAGGCTCTGATGGAACAGCGAGTGCGGTTTCGGTACACCCCCACCTTTTACCTCTGTGTGTGTGTGTGTGTGTGTGTGTGTGTGTGTGTGTGTGTGTGTGTGTGTGTGTGTGTGCGTGTTGAGGTCACTACTACCGTTTCCTGACAGTGCTGGAGTTTGAATAGGGAGTTGAAGACAGACTGATCTCATGTTTCGCTTGAGTTCATCTCAACAGCATGTCTTTCAGGCAGGGTTTAGGGTGTGTGTGTGTGTGCACGTGTGTGTGTGTGTGCACGTGTGCATGTTCTATTCCTGATTTGTTATTTTCTCCCCAAAACTCTGCATAGTCTATATTCAAGGGCTTATTTTTAGGATTGCGATTGGCATTTGTTAACATTCTGAGAAAAAGTATATCGAGAGCAATGGAGAGATTTTGATGGGAGGAGATGAGAAGGGTTTATGATGAACGCTTACTAACGGCATAACAGAGTGTCTTAATTGGCCTAGGGTGTGTGTGTGTGTGGGAGGGGGTTACCCGAAGCAGCTGCTTTTTTTTTTTTTGTATCCTGCAGATACTGGGGCCTCAGCACATCAGAGTGCCCTTTCCTCTCATTTTCTTTTTTCCCCTTCCTCCCTCTCTTTGTCCAACCCCCACTCACCCCAGGGCCATATGGGGCCACACCCAGGTGGCCTTTCATGTGGTGCGTTCCCCCTCTCCAGTAGAGATGCCTCCATGGACACATACATAGCCACATCCACACCATGATGCAGAGATGCGCCTCTGGCTCGGAGGGAGTGGCACCTGGAAACCATCAGAGATGCCATTTAAAACAAATGCACCGCTGTCTGCGTACAGCTAAAGCCAATTTAGTCGAATAAACACCTTCCAGCGCTGCCCATGACCGCATACAGTAGCCGACTCGCAGTCTTTTTAGCTGAGGCTGAAGAAACACAAGCTGGAAAGGCCAGAAAGAGAACAAAAGCTTTGTCAGCTCGACTGGGTGCATCTGGATGAGGAGGGGAAGCCAGAAGAACCACCAAACTGTCTGTTTTCATCTCCATTTTTGTCTTTGGGTTTGCGCTACGGACTGGAGAACGACACTCCCTCAGTAATCATACTCTCCCAAATGGGCTTGGTTTCACTTTGTTCCCATACTCGCATAACCAAACATGCTTCAAGTCTGTTTTCATATCTACTGTGCTGAAGAGCGCTTTAAATACATCTCTATTTAAAGTCGTTATAGTGTGTGAGCTATACTGGGAGCTAGGAGCCAGGCCTTAGTTCCAAACCATAGTCCATTGAGATATATTAAAAAAGCTGTCCTTAAATTATATGATAAACAAAATGTCACATCCACAAGCTAGTCAAAGCATTTTTGGTGAATAGTGAGGCATGTTTCAGTGGTTAACTTATAAGTGTCACCTTGTTGTTCCTCCTGAACACCAGGAGTCTCAAACCCTGTATGAGATTTAATCTGAAGCATCTCAGTTTATGCAAGAAGGAATTGATTCTTTTCACATCAATGAATTATTCACACATTTTACTGTGACACTAGCCTTAAAAATATCTCTTGATGACTTGATTAAGCAAGTTTTTCCCTTAAATTTAGCCACAGAAAAACAGTTACTCTGTTGAATAGCTTGAATGAGCAGCACAACATGCTTACTCTGGCCTCTGTACTGCACTTGTGCTAGACATGCTTTTATTCTGGTAGTTATTATTTAATAATAATACTCATAAAATGACTAATTTGCTCTTTAAATTGTAACCTCTCTATAATGGATTAGCAAATATGAACTCGTTTCTCGTGTTTACATTTCTCATGGCCACACCCTTTCTGCCTGCCTGCTCAGGCTCTATATTCTCCTGCACTTCCTGCAGATATGTGAGAAATACACTTTGCTTTGATCTGGTTTGAGTCATGGTTGCTGAACGTAGTCCGTTTCCATTGTTTTATCCCAATGTGTTTGAGTACCGTGATGCCTGAGGGAGGAAACCAACACAGAGACAGATCATAGAGTATCCTTCTCATGAAAATATACACACATTAACACAGATACACACACATTTAGAGGAATGTCAATGCCTCTGGGAGTCATGCTACTATTGGGGCCAAGGCTGTCTGACATTCCCTCTGTTTCTGTAGCACTTTTTTGGTTTCTGTAGAACAAAGTTTCTCTCATCACCTCTGCACCTCTGGCTTCCTGCACTCCATCCTGTCCGTGGCACTCGGCGGCTCTCAGTCATGGTGATGAAGAACGCTTGTGGAACTGGATCAATGTAGTCATGTTTCAGTGAATTGTTAGTATTGTGTGTAGTTGAAAGATTTTTTGTATAGTATATTACTAATTCCTCTGAGTGGAGGGTGTTTGCCTGAGGGGCAGTGATTGATGGATGGGTGGATGGGTGGATGGAGGAGCTAGAGATGGCTCCCATACTAAACATTCACCACAATGAGACCACAGGCATTCAGGGTCATGTAGACGCCACGGTGTCGTTCAGCTGAAATCTCTCAGACTCGAGTCCCTTATCCTCCCTGTGTGCCTGCTCTGATCCCAAACTTCCACAGTCGACTTAATAGAGAGACACTTCAGATGTGAAGGAGTGTGACTTGAGCTCTATGTTTGTGCTGTTGCAGAGAACTTTTAATTGATTCATTAAGGGGCCAAGCGCAAAGGTGCATGGACACCCTGTTGAAATTGTGTTATGTTGTTAAGGCATCATATTGTTTCTTTCTTCGTCTTCGTCTTCTTCTTCAGTTTGTCTAAATTCACCTCTTTGTGGGCAGCAGGGTACATTGGAACCTTGGCATACGAATACCCTTCCTTACAAATTCTCGCCTTAACAATTGAAATTTTGGAAGAAATTTGCATCGGCATACGAGGCACGTGAACGAACTGAATCGAGCGCAAGCTAAATTACGCGTACGTCCAGGAGCTCTTGCGTCAGTGGAAAGCCAACCTAAGTGAGTTTAGGTTGTTTTTTTTCAGTCAGCGAAAGCTCTTGTCTTCAGCATGCATTCAAAAGCTACGGGAATTTTCGGGCGGTTTTTGGTTGACAGATCGGTGGCGTGGGTGCTCTGTTCTACTTTTAGCCTGAGCTTGGTGCCACGACTTCCTGTGAGGACCCTTGCCATGGAATGCTTGGCTTGTGTCAGCTCTTTGTAAGCAGCCATACAGTTTACATACGCTTCGTATTGGTAATATCGGCATATACATTATTTCTCATGGGAAAATTCATTTCCCAATACAGATTTTCGTCTGAAGAAGTCAAATTAAATTCAGATGCCGAGGTTCCACTGCATCGTCATTCACAAATTCATAAAACTGCGCACTCATTCATAAAACTTTGGATCGCTCAACATTAAATCACGATTCTACTTTATTAGTATTCTGTTTATGATTTTGCCAAACAGGAAGTTAGATCAGAACAAATTTTTCACATCTACTACTAAACTTGCTCGGTCGCATTCATTTCTGCTTGCAGCTGTATTTAGCAGTTTATTTTTGACGTCTGAAACCTTTTCTTTTCAGTGGGGCAACCTGTGACCGAAATCTCCCAGTTTTTTATTTTAAAATGTGAACGCCGCTCACATTGCTAGCCAAGTAATTAGATTTAGAATGAAAATGTGCTTGCCATCTAAGCAGATTAACAGCTTCAAACCTTAATAAACAAGAGTTTTTTGTCATTCAGAGATTCAATTTGACTGGAAAGTATAAATCTGATTAAATGATTTATCCATTATTCATTGGTACGAAAACAAATGAAATAAATGTGGCAGATAAATGAAGAAAAAAAATTCTAGTATTTGAGATTTTGGTACACTCGGGGACACGATTCAGCCCCGGGCTTTCTCGAAATTAGATTTCCGCTTCACCCTCGAATTTCCCTTTGGTGCACAATAAAAGGAACCACAGCAGGAATCACTTTCTGGCTTTCAGTCTGTGAATATATTCAAGACGCACACTGCATGTAACGTTTAATAACGTTGAACATTTCAAAATATTCTGCTTTATTTTGATCCAGAAATCTTGTGCTTTAGATCGATGCATCCAGGAAAGGTTAAGGAAATACACTGTGAGAAAGCACGCACACTGTGAATAATGCTACAGTTATTCTAAAAACGGAATTAAAATATAGGAGTTATGACGTCTAATCTTGGGAAAATATAATAAAATTAAATATCCAAGAGATTTTATCTGGATTTTGAAACACCTGTAGAGATTTGTAATATTTTCTGAGAAAGTTTCACAACTGTAATGATGATGTAAGTCTTGCAACCATTTAGTATCTCCCTAGTGTAGAGAAATGAAGTGCAACAAAATAGCTATGGTGATTTAAAGTAATATAAAGTGTTATCTTTATATGTAACTATGATATGGAGTGAGAAAACATTAATGAATAAATCCTCAGCAATACAGTGACCAGATCTCAATAGCCACAGCCACACTGTCTCCTCCCAACACCGTGATGGACTGAGCATCAGGCTTCATTCTCCTGTTGTCTGTACGTCAGTGTTATTAGCAGTCCTCAGTCCTCATAGTCCTCGGTTTAGAATATTTAGGCGGGAGGAAAAGGGGCCCTTCCTTAGCAACCACACACCTCCCTAGATAGCACGGGCATCACCTTGGCAACCTGCCCGGTGGGGGTCACTCTGGCCAGGTCTCTGTTAATTCCCTATTTTCTCTTTCTGTCTGAGGCAGACCCTTTATTGGGGGTGTGTGTGTGTGTGAGGGCATGTGCCTCATCCATGTATGCAGCCAGGCATCACTCTGACACTAGAGAGTTGCAGTGTGTGTGTTTGTGTGTGTGCATGGATTTGTAGTACAGCTTTGTGTGTGTGTGGGGGGAGAGCAAGGGGATAAACGGTCACGGTCATGCCTGTGAGAGGGATCCGTCTTTGGAGGAGGAGGAGTCCCTATTCAGGTATGTAGCTGGAATGTGTGTGTGTGTGTGTGTGTGTGTGTGTGTGTGTGGTTCAGAAGAGATACTACAGTTAACAGTCCACTGCTTTCAAAGAATGTGTCATTAAAGTGCATGTAACAGAGTATTTTATTCTTTCTTAATACCGTAATTGAAGGATTACTGAGGATTTGGCTAGAGGGGTTTTTTCATCCTCCTCCTGCGTGCGTTTTTTGGAGGTGTCTGTTGTTGTTTTTTTGTATCATTAACGACAAAATGTATACCGAAAGAAAGTCAAGAAGCTGACGTTGTTGTGATATTCACGTAAAATCTATCCGATAGTAATGTGTAGCATGTTTAGAGTTTGTTTCTTTACATTTGCTGTGGAGTTCTGCAGCTAGTGTAGTCAAACCAAGTAATCTTATGTCCTCTAAAGTGTTTCTAAGTTTATTTTAGATGCAGGAGGAATTTATTTTGGCTAAACGATCCTTTTAATTAGCATCAGTGTGAGTCCTATGGGAAAGCACAGCATACACTTGAGGTTCAGGATATTTGTACAGTGAATTGAAATTTGTCACAATATAACAAGACATTTTGGCACGTGTCTCTTTTGGGTGCTTCCCTGTCGTATATCATGCACAGAGCTGTCTGATGCAGCAGTGCAGCTTTCCTCGTCTGGCTGAACGCATGATAAAAAACAAACGCTTGTCTTTTGTCCCTCATATGTTCTTGTCAGTTCCTGGAGTCCTGCATGTCTTTACCACTCATATATCACCTAACAGCTGGTAGACTGACGTCCTGATGATATCGTATATGTGACTTGTGTGAAAGAGTTGTGTGAATGATTGTGTAGAGAGTGAACAGGTTTATAAGTGACTGTGTGTGTGTGATTGTGTGATTGTCTGTCTCTACATGTCTGTCTGTATCTCACTGTCTGTGTGTGTCTTGTTTCAGTGTCTGTCTGCATGTCTTTCAGTTTCTGTGTGTGTGTGTGTGTGTGTGTGTGTGTGTGTGTGTGTGTTACTTGGCCTAATGCAGCAGGGCTTGCGCTCCAGTCCTGACCTGTGCAGATTTGGTGGGGCAGGAATGCAGTGCAGCTGGGAGGAATGTGCACTCTTTTGTGCAGTATTTCAACCACATTCAGAATCTCCAACACATACTCACTGAACCTCAATGCACCCCAGCACACACACACACACACACACACACACTCATAAAAAATGAAAAAGAAGAAAGTTTCTAATCAGTAGACTTCAGCTTATCCTCCCTGATCTTACTCAGGCTTATTCACTCAAACCCCCCACACACACACACACACACACACACACACACACACACACACACACACATCAAGCTTCCCTACTCAGTGGACTAATCACCTATATCAGAGGTTCCCAGACTAGGGCTTGTATGATTCGGGGGTTGTGAGAACGAGTCACAATCATATTAATTTTATGCACTCGAACTGTGAAACTTCCTGAAGGAAATTCTTTTGCCAGAGACTACTTCAGATTACATTTAGATCGATGACTTAGTATTTTCTTTGCATATGTGAACACAACAAATATTTACAGTATAACACTATTAGTATACAGTGTGTGTGTTATGTACAGTAACATTTGTATTTATTTCATTTACCCCAGTCACTCACAGCTGAAGAGTGATAGGTCTGTAGCTTGAAGCATGAGGTGATATTGATGGTTTAGCAGGTATTTCACTTCAGCTGTATATTTCAGCCAAATTGTAGCATGCTAGCAAATGTAAAGCATCGTATAAAGCAACTATCTCGAATGACATGTTTATTACATATCTATTACACTGTGGTAAAAGAGTCATGGTGTGAAATCCCCTGATTCACTTGGATTGTGAACACCAGAAGCACTGAAACCATTTGCAGCTTGTGAAAGAGTATGCATGCTAGTGTAGTATTTTTCGCTGTCCTGACACCGGTGTAGCAGTTAAGCAATTAAAATGGACAGATTTCCACCACTACCTGCTGCCTGACTCACTGGAACCACAGAGGTCAAGAAAACAGCCACAAAAACAAGCCAAAACTTTTTGAGTATAAACCTGGAGTAAAAAAAACGAGCACGACCCTAGTCTTATATGGATGACTCTTAAAGGAGAAGTTCATTTCCAGAACAAAAATCTACAAATAATTTACTCACCCTCTTGTCATCCAAGATGTTCATGTCTTTCTTTCTTCAGTTGTAAAGATATTATGTTTTTTGAGGAAAGCATTTCAGGAATTTTCTCCATATAGTGGATTTCAATGGTGCCCGCGAGTTCCAAAATGCAGCTTCAAAGAGCTCTAAACGATCCCAGATGAGGAAGAAGGCTCTTATCTTGCGAAACGTTGGGTCATTTTCTTAGAAAAATAAAAAATTGTATATACTTTTTAACCACAAAAGCTCTGGGATGTGTGTACGCGACGCTACATACTACGTAATCACGTCAGAAAGTCACGCGTGACGCAGGCGGAACTACAGACCCAGTGTTTACTAGTGTGGATAAGGAGGACCGCTCCGAAATTGTTGCATGTGGAATGACACAAGGTTATGTCTTTGTGTCAGTTCTTTCTTTAAAATGGTCAGTTCGGGGTGTGTACCCTGGATGTGGAAATCGCTTTAAACCTAAAAGATTACGTCCGCTTGGAAATAACGTGACCGCTCACAAATTTCCTTTAAAAAATCCTGAGCGATAGAAGCTGTGGTGGCTCGCTCTTCACCTGGATAACACACCCATACATTCTCCTTCTACCTTTTTGTTAGTAAAGAGCATTTGACTTATTTGCTAATTTGGTCTTTGCACGTTTGCTTTGTAAACACTGGGCCTGTAGTTCCGCCTACGTCACACGTGATCTTTCGACGTGATTTACATAGTACGTAGCGTCGCGAACGCGCATCCCAGAGCTAGTGCTAGATGAGCTTTTGTGGTTAAAAAGTATAAAAAGAAAATGACTGATCGTTTCGCTAGATAAGAGCCTTCTTCCTCGTCTGGGATCGTTTAGAGCTCTTTGAAGCTGTGTGTAATCTGCATTTTGGAAATATTTTCCTCAAAAAACATAATATCTTTACGACTGAAGAAAGAAAGACATGAACATCTTGGATGACGAGGGGGTGAGCAAATTATTTTTTGTGAGTAAATAGATTGTTGTTCTGGAAGTGAACTTCTCCTTTAAATTGATGAGCAGCCATTTTCTTAATGAAGCAGTTTGATTTCCTTTTTATCACACCATGCGTCTTTCCATACATTTAGTTATTTATATCTCTTTCACACACACAGCAGGGCAAGTCTTTTGCTCCATAAATCAGTTTTGTTTTTTTTATTTGACTGTCAGCATTAACAAATGAGAAGTGATCAGATCTGATCAGTCTGATTATTTGCTTGCAATATGAAGATTGCATTATGTACTGTACATATCCTGGATTTGCCCAATAACGTTATATATGCAGCTATACAAACTGTCGTTTCTTTCACACCTTCCATAATGTTTGTTTTAATTCTTTTCGCCACACTGGATCCAATCTGGCCGCTGAATTTAGTTTTATGTACAGAAATCTCAGTTTAACTGGAATTGAAACATAAAAGAAACATAAAAGATACACACACACACACACTGGAATTGAAAAAGTGATTCAATCTCCGACTTCATGTGCTTATTGAGTGTGTATAGAATGTAACTGCCATTTTAAATGAATTAACATGTTTGCCTTTCTCTCTCTTTTTCCCTTCATGTGTGTGGGGACATGACTGTGCGCGTCACCTCGTCTCTCCTTGCTTTGCTGAACACAGGTAAGTGTCTCTGTTGTTTTTCTAACAGTTATTGTTTTACTTCAGGCTTATAACCTGCTGAAAATGCTGCATAGGTTGTGCTAATTGTTCTGCATTAGCATCGAAACAGTTGCCATATTATAAATGCATGCACATGTTTTCGGTTCATTCAGTTCTAGTAAAATTTCCAAAACACGCTGTGGTGGATTTTGATCGGTCGTGCTCATGTTATTTGGTGTCAGTGTCCAGTTAATGATGTTAGCTCAGGCTTGTCTGATTAAATGCCTAAAGGAAAGAGGAGGAAACCTGCTTGATGGTGAATGTAGCGCAGCAGACTCAGACCTGGTCAGACCTCCGAATCCCTCTGAATTAGACCACACAGGGAGGTGGTGGTGTATCTGCTGGCACTGAGCTGATCTGTAACTACTACACGCCTACCGATTCAAGATTAGGACTGTAGTGCAGTTCAGATGGGAATGTGGTGGTGGTGCAATGGAGTGGCGAATTTTAGCACACATTGTGCCCTTTATCACCAGACGAGCATCATTTGAATGCCACAGCCTGTCCTGAGTATTGCTGCTGACCACATGTATCTTTTTATAGCCATAATTTGCAACATTCAGCATCTAAAACTGGATCTGTGAACATGACAAAGAGCTCAATGTGCCTCAGTGGCCAAGAAGCAATTTCTATTCACAATTAATATTTGCTTCCTCCTCATAATCTGATAATCTCCTGCAATGTGTCTGGCTTACTGTTTCTCGGATAAACCTGATCAGATTTATATGGTTGCTGAACATGTAAAATAATATTGAATTGTTAAATGTTTTGATACAAAAGTTTCAGTTTCTATGCATCATATTATGATTTCTGCTGCATAGCGTATTGTGAAATAGCTGCCGATCCCCAGGCGTTCAGTGAGGGATTCACACCGCGGTGCCATGTAAGCCGTGAACTCAGCTCGGCCGAGGGAGAGGGAGAGGAATGTTTTCGAAACTGGATATGGAATGAGAGCTGTGTGAATGACCTCAGGGTTTGGGCTAGATGTGGGAAAAACCACACTCTTCTAAAAGAAAGAGGCCTGAGTGTGCACATGTTTGTGTTCTGCATGTGAAACGTGCAGGTTTTTACCCTGTAGTGGCTATCTGAAGGGCACGCTTAGGGAAAGAGAAATAACAGGATTTAATAAGTCTTGGCCTTCCATCTCATCTGATTCACTTCTCTATTGTTTTCAGATTCTTGCTGTATATACTGTAATGTATCTGCTTGGGTTTCTGATGGAAAAGTGAGCCAAAGAGAGTGTGTGTGTGTGTGTGTGTGTTTCTTTTATGTGAAACAGAAGCTGTGTCAAACACACAGCAGCCCTTCAGGCTGGACTTTCCCTCTTTGGGTTATTGCCTCTAATACGTTACAGCTATCTAGTTAGATCTAGCTATCTTTCTTCTCTTCCATTTTTCTGTCTGTTCACTTCATATGCATCTTCTTACCATTGGACCAAATGTTTTTGTCCACACTAACCCTTCCTTTTTTGTGTGTGAGTGAGTGAATGTGTCCACAGATGAGTGAAGCACTAAGACTTTCTGTGTGATGTAAACTGTCTTCAGCATCACGGCATCTAATTGCAGAACCTGGACTCAACTATGCTATTTGTCTTGTCTCATGCTCTTAAATCAGTTAGTTTAACTCATAAAACTCATAAGGGCGCTCTTGCTTTATTGACTTCAGTCACTCTTACGGAACAGGTGTCTAAGCCATCAGTGTGTATAAAGCTGTGGGATGGGTTCGAACTTGGAAGGCTGAAGGCTAATGCTGCAGTCACACATACTGCAACTCTCAGCAACAAAGTGCCCAGAGATTTATTTTTGTCGAGAGCTGCCAACTTCTGGTGGCATGAGCGACAGCAACCGTTGGCGACTAGGTGGGGGCATGTCCAGCAAGTTGAGCAAAGTTTAATTTTATGCAAATATGGAGCGACTTGTTGCAGTGACTACCAATGGAAGTCAAGACAGTGGAGTGCGTGTAATTCATGGCAAAGAGCACACAGCTTCTCTTTCATCTCTTATATGATGTATATGTAATCAGGCATTATGAGCAGTGCCAGGTGAAGTGAGTAACACTGATTATCTCCTCATCGTGGCACCTGTTAGTGGGTGGGATATATTAGGTAGCAAGTGAACATTTTGTCCTCAAAGTTGATGTGTTAGAAACAGGAAAAATGGGCAAGTGTAAGGATTTGAGTGAGTTTGACAAGGGCCAAATTGTGATGGCTAGACGACTGGATCAGAGCATCTCCAAAACTGCAGCTCTTGTGGGGTGTTCCCGGTCTGCAGTGGTCAGTATCTATCAAAAGTGGTCCAAGGATGGAACAGTGGTGAATCGGTGACAGGGTCATGGGCAGCCAAGTCTCATTGATGCATGTGGGGAGTGAAGGCTGGCCCGTGTGGTCCGATCCAACAGACGAGCTACTGTTGCTCAAATTGCTGAAGTTATTGCTGGTTCTGATAGAAAGGTGTCAGAATACACAGTGCATGACGGGTCAGGGCTGTTTTGGCAGCAAAAGGCGGATCGACACAATATTAGGCACCTGGTCATAATGTTATGCCTGGTCAGTGTACTCATGAATTTTATATCCAAACACCAAATTTTCCTCCAGAATGTTTCATTTTAACGGCAAGAAAACTGCTTAGTCGTCAAGTGGAATGCTAGTTGCATGTAATGGCTTCATCCCTCGGGGATAAATGTGTCGTAGCACAGCACAGACATAAACACATCAGTGTTCTGTTATTGGAAGAGCACAAACACACACATGCAGGTCGTGTTGTGTGTGTCTGTGTGTAGAGCACAGGTTACATTTAGTGGCTGTGATGTGGCCTTTTGCTGATTAAAGCTCACTGTGGGAGCATGGTTTCGACTTCCCCCTCTCTGTGAACAAAGAGACCATTTTCAAGAGAGTGAGAGATGAAAACAGAGCAGGAGGAAATGGAAAACTTGTGCTGAGGTTCAAATTTGTTGGAAAGAAAAGAAAGAGTAGGCATTGCATCTGGGCAAGTCTGACTTTTGTTAGTGTGAAATAAAAAATTTATGTACTTTTTATGTGGACATGAAGCTCTGGTGATGTTTTGTTCTCTCTCTCTCTCTCCTCATTGAATCATTTTATGATGCACACTGTAGAAACTCCACCACTCTGCTGTTACACCACCTTCTGAAGCTGAATGTGAAGTTTTATAGATCATAAATCAATGTTCTGCTGAGGTCTGACTTTTTTTTTTGTGCCCCGAGGTTGTAGAAGTCAAGTTTTTTTTTTACCCTCACCTGGTGCCTGGCTGCTTTTTTTGCTTCTCTCCTAGCATTATTTCTTGTCACATAAAAACAGCACAAAATGTGTTGTATATTTCTAACATTATTTAATCAGACCTCATATGACTTGTAATTAAACATCATTACTCTTACAAAAATGTCTTCTGTTGCAAGCTTTAGATGTTACATCCTGCAGGTTTATCATGTCCTGCATGAAAAGGCTGGATCTGGCAATATTTTGAGAAGATGGTCAAGAAGGAATCTGCAGGAAATGTTGCTAAATCCTGGGTTTTGTGTGTGAAAGTGACCAGAGGCTTGTGAGTGCTGCTTTCCTAAACAGCCTTAAATGGACAGATGCCTGTAGAGCTCACACACTCTAGTTAGTGTTTTCAGCTCCTGTGCGTTTTTGAAGGACTGTAGCTGTTCGGGCCTGAGTGCTGAGAGTGTGACAGACATCAGCTACTCATCAGCGCTGATATGCCGGAGGACACAGCTGGCTACATGTCCACACGTGCACATGGGGGATTATGCAGCTGTGCATTTTCTAATCATTCAGTAGTTCTGTGTGTTGTGTGTTGGTTGTACATCATGTAGCAGACAGCTCCCAGCTGTAGAAGGCAGCAGAAGGCCGGCCGTGTGTCAGCCTCTCTATTGTCACGGTAACAGACGGTCACCATGTGTCTGGCTGATCAGCATAACGCGGGCCAGACACAACAGTGTAACCTCCCCCTCTTTTCTCACTTTCACTTTTGCCCTTTCTCTCTATTGTTTTTTTTTCCTTTCTTTCATTTTTTCACCTCCTCCTAAATCAGTTGAGAGTGGAAGCGTATGAGATGTTGACAGAGCGATGGAGTGTGTGTCTGAGCCTTGGCCTCGCCTTGTGCGCTGTCTGTAGTGCTTATTTAGAGAAGCAAAAGTGAGTCAGTGAGTTAGAAAAGACCACCAGACCTCACAGTGTTACTACTCATGTTTCCCCTAGGCACCAAGTGTCCTCAAAGTTGATGTGTTAGAAGCAGGAAAAATGGGCAAGTGTAAGAATTTGAGAGAGTTTGACGAGGGCCAAATTGTGATGGCTAGACGACTGGATCAGAGAATCTCCAAAACTGCAGCTCTTGTGGGGTATTCCCGGTCTGCAATGGTCAGGATCTATCAAAAGTGGTCCAAGGAAGGAACAGTGGTGAACCGGTGACAGGGTCATGGGTGGCCACGGCCTGTGAGATCCGATCCAACAGACGAGCTACTGTTGCTGAAATTGTTGAAGAAGTTAATGCTGGTTCTGATAGAAAGGTGTCAGAATACACAGTGTATGATGGGTCAGGGCTGATTTGGCAGCAAAAGGGGACCAACACAATATTAGGATAATGTTATCATAATGTTATGCCTGGTTGGTGTAAATGCCCATATTCATTTCAGTTCAATTCAATTTATTCGTATAGCAATAACAATATTATTATTATTATTATTATTATTATTATTATTATTATTAAAATAATTATAATAATTGAATTAATATCAAAATTACTATTGATTAATATTAATTCTTTTTTACATTTTAACTGTTGCCCTGGTTTTGTGAATAAGCTTGTTAAGCTAAAAGCTGCATTTATTAGCACTATAAATTGGAATTTTTTTTAGTTGTGTAAGCTGGGTAGCTGTAGCACAGTCAGATTAGTGAGATTAACTGTTGTTTAGCTGCTGCGCTTGTCTGTGTGTGGTCAGTCGTCGTGAGCTCTCTGCACAACCGTTAGGATTTTGGGCAGAATGCCAGAGACGCTGGCGACGGATCAGTGGAAATCTCTGCCAGGCTCTTTCACCTCCTCTTTTTCTGAAAAGCTCCCCGAGAATGCCAGGTCTGTTAATATGCTAATCTAAAAGCAATCCCTACGCTTGTATAAGGCATGCTTTCTATGGCTGATGGACCTCCGTACAAATATTGCAGCAAGGAAAAGGGAAAAATCTAGTGTGGCAGATTTGTTTGAATATGTTGCTTAGAATGCCAAACATTTACATCATTGGCTATTAAGTTAAGCTCTGATTATGTCAGTTATGTCATAGGAAGTAGTTAACCTTACCATGGAGTAAACAAAGGACAAACGATATGTTTTGAACTTTTCCACTTATGTCTATTTTAAACCACTCGGACAGGATGTTTAAGCAGAGTGTATCTTTTATAATTCATCACTCATGCTACTGGGAGAGTTTTTACTTAATAGCATCAGTGTAGATAAAGCTGGAGTTTGACTGAAGGGGATTTTCATGTTGTTCTTAATTTAAGCTGTGAGATTTCTACAGTGTGTCAGGGGCATGTCACGTCCAAACATTTCAGCATTTGTTTATTCATTCGTTTATTTGTTCATCCTCAGTAAGCACTATATCCTGATCAGGGTTGCGGTGGATCCGGAGGCATTCCTGTATAATCTGGGTGTGAGGCAGGAACACAGCCTGGATGGGACACAGGTCACCGTCACAGGACAACACTCACACACATACATGGGGTGATTCATAGCCAGTCCATTTAGGAGATGGGAGGAAACCACAGATAATGCACAGAAATGTACACCGTAACCTGGATTAGTTAGTAGTCAGCATACTTTCAGTGGCTACTCACAGCGTGGAGGATAGGGACACTGACCAAGAGTTCTGTCCAAAATCTAAGCTCCTGCTTTAGCACCACAGACCTGCACAATAACTTTAACACTAGTACCTCTCATCTGCTTCCTTTTTTTCCTCTATCGCTTGCGAATATGCTTCTAAGCTACTTAAACTACTCCACCAGGGGTAAAACGTCTCCCCTCACCTATTTTCTGTAAATATCCTGTGTTATGCTACGTGCCTAACACTTATGTTGTTGTTTTTTCGGCTGCTCCCTGTTCAGGGTCGCCACAGCGGGTCATTTGGTCCCAACGCAACCTTCCCATTTTAACAGGGACCAGCACTGAGAGTTATCTCTTCAGTTATCTCTTCAGGGTTAGCTCCATGCCCGTGAATCGAACCCGGGCTGAGAGCATGGGATCCTGCCGCTGGACCACCAGGAGGCTATACATGCCCAACACTTATAAACTGCTTATATATGCTGTAAAATTCATCTTACTACTGAATATATATTCATCCTCTTTGACCCATCACATCACAGGATATGTAAACTATCTCACTTCTGTTCAGTTTCAGGTGTGCAGCAATTGTCCTTTAGACAAATCTTGTCCTTGTAAGTCATTCATTCATTCATTGTCTAGCGCTTATCCGAACTACTCTCGGGTCACGGGGAGCTTGTGCCTCAGGCGTCATTGGGCATCAAGGCAGGATACACCCTGGACGGAGTGCCAACCCATCACAGGGCACACACACACTCTCATTCACTCACGCAATCACACACTACGGGCAATTTAGAGATGCCAATCAACCTACCATGCATGTCTTTGGACTGGGGGAGGAAACCGGAGTACCCGGAGGAAACCCCCGAGGCACGGGGAGAACATGCAAACTCCACACACACGGCGGAGGTGGGAATCGAACTCCCAACCCTGGAGGTGTGAGGCAAACGTGCTAACCACTAAGCCACCGTGTCCCCCTTGTCCTTGTAAGTAATTTATTTAAACCTCACATGCATTGGACATGCAGCATAAAGCTTCATAGTTAAAGACATGTCAGTTTGTTTTTTTTCTGTCAACTCCTCCATATGCTCTGCTACAGTGCTGATAAACATCGTCTCAAAGTGTATGCTGCTGGACATCTCTGTATGAGTGTGCACTATGAGTATGTGTGTGTGTCCTTAATTCTCCCTGGCTGTACTAATCACCTCTGATGGTGTTTGTGCAACAGACAGAGCTGTGAGAAATGCTGTCCTGTTGTCATTCCATAACAATGAGCTCACTCTGATGAGCCGGCATTCTGGCAGGAAGTAAAGGGCCCAGTGGCACTTCCTGTACGTACACACACACACACACACACACACACACACACAAATATATATAAATATATATAAATATATAGTGTGTACAGGAAGTGCCCTGGGCTGTTTCCTTAACCTCAGCCTGTGTTTGGCTCTTTTTCCCTTTTACACATTCATTACATTTAGTAGTTCTGTGTCCCTCTGCACTGTGTCCTTTAGTACTGAGGGTTCGAGGAGACAGGCTGTGGTCTCATTGTGTCTCTGTAGACCTCATACCATCAAAAGGAAGTTTGTATATCAACAACAGGAGAGACATTTCAGGAAAGAGGCTGTGGTGTCATTGTGTCTCAGCAAAGACAATTCTGTCCCTATGAAACATGTCCGAATGTGACCTAAACTAATTTCTCAGGCAGGAAGTAGAAGGTTTTTCATTATTATAGATACACGTTAGCTGAAACTGTGAGACTGTGATATTGTGTTCTGCAGTTATCATCCTGTAGGTTTTGCATGCCATCACACCCTGTATAGATCTAGAAATGCTATAATATCCCAGGTGCCTGGGACAAGCTGTAACTGTATAAGTCTACTGCTACTACAGGCTCTGTGTATAAACATACTGAGAGAACATTAGAGACATTAGAAAGACTGCAGTCATGGACAGGGTCTTGCTGAAACATGATGTACATGTTAACTCTACTTGTTTTGGTGTGTCCATGTCCAGCATTGAAATTCTTTGTCATGTCTCGCTCTATAGTGGTGGTTAATAGCTCATATGTGTGCAGTTTCTTTCTGTTTTTATTTAGTCGACTAGGGGTAATATATTTTTAAAGAAAAGTCCCAAAAAGCATACAAATGTTTATATCTTCAAAGGGGCAGTGGTAGCTCAAGTAGTTAAGACTCTGGGTCATTGACTGGAAGATCTGGGTTCAAGCCCCAGCACCGCCAAGCTGCCACTGTTGGGCCCTTGAGTACAGCCCCCAACCCACCCTGCTCCAGGGGCGCTGCATCATGGTTGACCCCAACCCCCAAGGATGGGATATGTGAAGAAAGAATTTCACTGTGCAGTAATGTATATGTGGCAAATTTATCAACTTAACTTAAAGTAAATGATTATCAGATCCATTTCTGCTCTCTGAGATTCTGAGGTCTTCATAAGCATCTAAAATATCAGTGTTATCTCCAACCACGAAAATTCTGTGTGAGGTTATCTCAACAGATGTAAAAACATCTCGCACCGAGAGCCAACAGTGTCATGACTCATTCTCTATCAGACTTATGGCAATAAAACAATTCGTTTGTTCATACTGATGTCCCGTAAGTGAAAATGTATGTTGATGTGGAACGATTGTTTCACATGTTTCTCTGTCAGACAGTTTGTCTATTCATTTTGCATGAATGTACGTTCCTAAATCTAGCTCACCGGGAAACTTGTTCAGCAGCATGCCGTATTACACCTCCTTCAATTCATAGCTAATTAAGCAAGGTTTCTAGCTAATTAAGCTTTTTCATAATCACAGATGAAGACACACTGTGGCTACTGCCAGGTTAACTAATCGTGTGGTTTTGGGTGGAACAATGAGACGGCTGCTTATGAGTAATGAATTACAAAACTCTGATTTTAGATTCTGCGTAAGTGTGTCATGCCTTAGAAAGCATGCCTTTCAATATGTTAGGAGTTGAAATAAATTATATATAGGCGACATAGGTTATTTTGTTTCTATTCATCAATCGTCCAGTTTCAGTGACCCTGTCCCCACCGTCCATAGCTGATGTATAATACCTTTTATAATGCTGATGTAGCCTGACGTCCTCAAGATTCAAAATGATGCAAGTTCAGAGATGCCATCTTGCTCATCACGGATGTAAAGGATGATTATTTGAGTTGCCATAGGCTTCCTGTCAGCTTCGAACCAGTCTAGCTGCTCGCCTCTGACGTCTTTTCACCTTTTGCTGGATGTTTTTTGCGTTTCCTAACCTTTCATTGAAACAGAGACTCTTGTGCATGAAAATCCCAAAGGATCGGCAGGTTCTGAAATACTCAAGCATACCTACCATAAACTGTCAGATTTACGGAGATCCCTGTTCTGGTGTTTGATACAAAAATGAACTGAAATGCTTCATAGCTTTATGCAGCTGCCACATGCATTTCCTAATTGAGAAATTGTATGAATGTGCAGGTGTACTTGTTCCTAATAAAGTGGACAGGAACAGAATTTGTGGGATGATGTGTTTATTTCTTGTCTTGAAACAGCAGCAAACACTATGTTGTTCCATATCAGCTGCATGTTGATTCCCCCCCAACACTGGTTGAGTAGCACTGTATGAACTCAGAGAGAAAGCTCTACAACTACTCCTGCTCCAATTCTTTTCTCAACCTTGAGGAAACTGGTGCTTGAAGAACTCTTGATCCGTCTACGTCAGTATTCCATACTGCCACATTTCCTGGAAACGTGTAGCGAGAAAAAAGACACCAGTTAACAGGAAGGGGAAAGAGTGTCAACAGGATGTCCCGAGGAACAGATGGAACCTAGACAACAACCCCCTACACACACACACACACACACACCCCTACACTCAGACCCCGAAACACTATCAGACACACACCCACACTTACAGGACATCAGCACATGAGCACATGCGCATGCTGCCTGTCAATTATGACAGTAGAATTTCAGATAATCTTCTTGCTCTATATAGTAATTGTTTGATATATTTGTACTGTGTTAATAATAGTAAGCTCTTTTGTTAGCATGGAGTATCTTTCGAGCATGGGTGTGTGCAGGTGCCTGAGTCATACTCTTTGGCGGGCTTAGCATGCTTCAGGGCTGAATGTACCTCAAGCCGTCTGACTGGTTTGAAAAGTTTTGTTTCTGCTCAATCAAATGTCATACTCCAGCGGTGTGACAAGGCTTAGACCACGCCCACGCTATACCATTTATCTCATCTACACATACATGATAAAGGTTTAGGTGTGAAGGATCGACATCTGTCTTTCCCTTATCTTCAGGCGAATGTTAGCCTTCTGGAAAACGAGGCATTACTGGGATTCCTTTAAAGACACGTGGATTTGGCACGGCTAAATCCTGAAGGTGGGACGTGTAGAGACTTGGGTGTTAGACAGCCAGTTAAGGGAGGTGATTGTAATGAAGCCTGAAGTCTAAATATCCCACAGAGAATTTGATTTGTTTATAGTAGTCCTAGTCCTGCAGGAGTGTAAATACACACCCACTGCAGTCTGGAAATACCACAGAGATTTCATGCTCTGTGAGTTTTGTAAATTTCCCGTGTTTCTTTCTGCCAGCTCTTTTGTGTGCTTGGGTTAGATCTGGTAATGAACCATGTCTTGCCATATTCTACCTTAGTCTCTTCTTCCTGTCTGTTTTCCACAAGCTGAAGACGTCTGATGCTCTGCCTCCCTCTAGTGGTCCATTTGTGAACTACTGACACTAAAGAGATGGCACTAAATTTTATGCTAATCTTTTAGCAGTAGTGCTAAAAACATTACATTGCAGCTATTTACACACAGATTTAAAAAACGTGTTACTGAGAGTACACAGTAACACTGAAAACTGTGTTAATCTATGTAAGGGGTAGAATACAGTTTCTAATTTTATCAGTTGAAGTACTGTGGAAGCATTTTACATGGCTTTATTTCGAAACTGATTTAGACAGCCTTTATTTTCATATATAAAAGTATGTTATAGATAAATTCACATCATCACTCATCCCAGGTTCAGTCAGAGCACAAATTCAGTCATGATACACATTCTACACGACAGTTCGTTGAATCGTATTGAGTGTTCAATTTCAATGAGTCTGTGCTGACTGTAGCCTCATACTACAGGTTAAGTGAGTGAATGAATGAATCATTGAATTTATGAATGAGTGAACCATTGAGTGAATTAGTGAATCAAGTGAATCATTGATTGAATGAATGAATGAATGAGTAAATCAAGTGAATTGTTGACTAAATGAATCATTAATGAATCATTGAGTCAAATGAATCATTTAGTGAAAGGATGAGTCTTCTTCTTCTTCTTCTTTCGGCTTTTCCCTTCAGGGGTCGCCACAGCGAATCATCTCTCTCCACCTATCCCTATCTTCTGCATCCTCAACACTTGCACCCACTAGCTTCATATCCTCATTAATTCCATCCATATACCTCCTCTTTGGCCTTCCTCTTTGCCTCCTGCCTGGCAGCTCCATGTCCAACATTCTCCTACCAATATACTCACTCTCCCTCCTCTGAACATGTCCAAACCATCTTAATCTGGCCTCCCTAACTTTGTCCCCCAAACGTCCAACATGAGCTGTCCCTCTGATGTACTCGTTCCTAATCCTGTCCAATCTTGTCACTCCCAAAGAGAACCTCAACATCTTCAGCTCTGCTACCTCTAGCTCTGACTCCTGTCTCTTCCTCAGTGACACTGTCTCTAAACCATACAGCATGGCCGGTCTCACCACTGTCCTGTACACCTTCCCCTTGATTCTCGCTGATATTTTCTGATCACACAGAACTCCCGACACCTTTCTCCACCCATTCCAACCTGCCTGCACTCGCTTCTTTACCTCTTTCCCACACTCTCCATTACTCTGTACTGTTGACCCCAAGTACTTAAACTCCTGTACCTTCTTCACCTCTTCACCCTGTAACCTTACTGTTCCACTTCCCTCCCTTTCATTCACACACATGTACTCAGTCTTACTACGACTGACTTTCATTCCTCTTCTCTCCAGCGCAAACCTCCACCTCTCCAGGTTTTCCTCCACCTGCTCCCTGCTCTCACTACAGATCACAATGTCATCTGCAAACATCATTGTCCAAGGAGACTCCTGTCTGACCTCCTCTGACAACTGGTCCATCACTATAGCAAACAGGAAGGGGGTCAGAGCCAATCCCTGATGCAGTCCCACCTCCACCTTGAAGTGAAAGGATGAGTAAATGAGTGAATTAAGTGAATTGTTGATTAAGTCATTGAGTGAATGAGTGAATCAAGTCAATCGTTGATTAAATGAATCATCAAGCGAATTATTGAGTGAATGAGTGAATCAAGTGAATTGTTGATTGAGTGAATCATTGAGTGGATGAATGAATGAATGAGTGAATCATTGAGTAAATGAGTGAATCAGTGAATCAAGTGAATTGTTGTCTAAAAGAATCATAGAATGAATCAGTGAGTGAATGAATGAATGAGTGAATCAAGTGAGTCATTGACTAAATGAATCATTGAGTGAATGAATGAGTGAATCATTGAGTAAATGAGTGAATCAAGTGAATTGTTCTCTAAAAGAATCATTGAGTGAATCATTGAGTGAATGAATGAATTAGTGAATCATTGAGTGAATCAAGTGAATCGTTGACTAAATGAATCATCGAGTGAGTTATTGAGTGAATGTTACTTTGGTAAAATTTTGAGGTGGTGAAGGATGTGAGAGCTTTTGTGTTCCTCTCTCTTTCTCTCTCTCTCTCTCTCTCTCTCTCTCTCTCTCTCTCTCTCTCTCTCTCTCTCTCTCTCATATCCCCAAACAGCCCATTAAACAGTAATTATTTATGATTGTAGCTTTGCGTTTGAAAAAGGTTTAGGTGGATTGAACAGGCTTTAAGTAATTGTGCATTGTCTCAGTGTGGAGGATGGATTTCTGTCCATGTGTTTTCACTATATTTGAAGCAGTGGTAGTTGTGGTTTCACTTTAAAGAACCAGAGGTTGGAACCTTGAGCAGAACCCTTAAACTTGCCGTGTGTGAAACTGGTCAGTGTTCTAAAAACACTCAATGACTGAGAAACACGTCAGAATAAAATGAGTCACTGACTTGTAAAACAAAGGCTGTCTTTAGATTTTTATTGTTCTCCCTGAACGACACGCACACAGACAGCCTCAAAGCTAGACTGATTGTGGGAAGGACATAAACCCAGCTCAGTGAAGTGGCATGTTGGGGTGTCTGGGGAAAGGTTATTAGAACTAGGGATTATGGTGTGGAGGAGAAATGGGAATTCTGTAAGGAATCAGTGAACTACGGGTTCCATTTTCTACTTGTTTTCTACTTGGATGTACTGTACTTGTGTTTTGACTGTGCAGATATCTGAATACTTAACTCACTTAGAGAACCAGAACCTGAAGACATTTTTATTATTAAGTAGGAGAAAAAATCAACTAAATTAAGCATGAAGACATTTTTAAATTGATTGTAATTACCTTAGAAAAAGTGCTTTCATGCCACAATTTATTGTGATATTGATATCATATCTCTCAGCCCTGCCATCTGCCAGTGAGTTTAAACATAATGACTTCTGTTCATCATGTAGCCATTTCTGTCTGATCTCAGGTTGTGTGTGTGTACTTGTTGTGTATGTATATTTATTGCAAATATGTGGTATGTATATGGTATTTGTTTAAATGTCAGTCATGAGATGTTCCTCTTTCATGCTACCCAGACCTTCTCTTCTTTCTTCACATCTTCCCGCCATCTCTAGCTCTCCTTCTCCACCCCTCCCTGAGGCCTTGGACTGGGCAGGTGGAAGCTAAAGCTGGAATGCTGTGGAATGCACTCAGTACCGCTCATCATGCACATGCATGACCTACAGATCTTGTCCCACCACTCACATGGCAAACTGATATAGAAGAAGCATGAGATAAGTCAGGACACTGACAAGAATAGAGAGCAAGACATGTAGAATCTGAGTGTGCCTTCTGTGGACTGGGGAGTATTTATACACCATTAGAGGTGAAGGCTAACCTCTGTGTTGCTAAGGAGGGGCAGGTCAGAGGTCAAGCTGAGTGTTTTACATGGAGTTCTTTTACGTGTGTGAGTTAGTTCAGGGTAATTTTCATGATTCATTCGACTCACTTATGTGTAGGTTTTAACCCGATTTTCAAAATGCTCTGTGGGTTTATCCATTTGTCCATTTATCTCCTGTACCGCCTATCCCATGGGACTCAGGGCACAAGGCGGGGGACACCCTGGACATGATGCCAACCCATCACTGGACACAATCACACACTCACTTATACCTGAAATACTACTGAAAATTTTGAAATGCCAACAGCCTACAACACATGTCTGACCAAAGACATCCCACATGCAAAGTGAGATGTCTTTGGTCTGGGGGAGGATAATGAAAATTCTCATGTTCTCACAGAGAGAACGCACAAACGCCATGCATACAGGGTAGAGGCGGGAACCGAACCCCCAGCCACAGAGACACAAGGCAAACATGCTAACCACTAAGCCAACTTTTAATAGAATGCATCCATAAGCACAAAGGCCATTTCTTCTTTATTAGGTTCTGACAGGTGCAAAGGCCACACCCCTTCAACCGGTGTGACATGCACAGGGTCACAATATCATTGTGTTTAGAATTCCACCCCTTATTCGCTGGAAGAAACGGACCAAAAGTGACACATCTTTTAATAATAGACACAGGGTCTATACCTTGTTCACTAGGGAATTAAAATATGTGTAACGAAATGACTTCTGTCATACAGTTAATGAGAGACACTTATATTGGCAAAAGTTTTGGAACACTTGCCTTTACATGCACATGAATGTCATATGGAGTTGTTCCATATCTTCTGAGAAGGCTTTCTACAAGATTTAGGAAATGGTAATTTTTGACCATTCCTCTAGAAGCACATTTGTGAGGTCAGGCACTGATGTTGGACGAGAAAGTCTGGCTTGCAGTCTCCTCTCTAATTCATCCCAAAGGCTCTATCAGGTAGAGGTCAGGACTCAACACCAAACTCGCTCATCCATGTCTTTATGGACCTAAGGGGCCAAGCCCAACCCCTGAAACACAACACCTGTATTCAATGATTTGGAGGGGTGTCCCAAAACTTTGGGCAATATAGTGTCTGATATATATGAACTGATTCAAACTGATGACTCTTTCCACATCTTTCCTTTTTTCTTATGCTGTTTACTGAGTATTTTGGGAAAGTGTCACTTTTCTCTGCATTGTATAAACCCTTGAATTTAGTGACTGACCACACAAAACTGAACAAACACTTCAAGTACACGCTCACACATGGCATACCTGAACTACACACAAATCTCACACTCTGGTTCCTCACATATTATTATGTCTACACTCCACACACTTTCACAACCTATTTAACACACCAGTTTTCCATGAGCACAAACACTTGAGCAAATAAATCTAACTTGTAAAGTGTCAGGTCGAGAAAGGTCGGTCAGAAAACTATTCTCTCAAGCCGTCTTCTCACTCCTCTTAAATCTTTAATTAAAGTAGCAGCCCGGAGCTGGTGTGTGTGTGTGTGTGTGTGTGTGTCGGAGTGCTGTGAGAGCAGCTGGCCTCAGGATTTCTTTCTGCATCACAGAAATTTCAGAAGAAGTTGCTTTCGGCTGCTCCCTGTTCGGGGTCGCCACAGCGGACCAACTGGTCCGCACAACAACTTGGCACAGGTTTTACGCCGGATGCCCTTCCTTACGCAACCCTCCTATTTTTCCGGGCTTGGGACCGGCACTGCATCCAGTGGCTAGGGTTGAGGCATTGGCTGGGAATCGAACCCGGGCCTTCCGCATGATAGGCGAGAAACCTACCACTGAGCCACCAATGCCCTTTTTTCAGAAATTTCAGAATATTTGTGATTTTGTTCACAGTGATGAAGTTACAGGCTGAAAATATATTGAGGTTCATGTAAAAAGTGTTATGTGTTCAGTGTCTGATAGACAGACTGTGCTCTGAGAATTAAATTAAATATTAACAATATTGACAATTTGACAATTAAAAAAAAAAAAAAAAAAAACCAACAAATTTGTATTATTGTCATTGTATCCATGTATTTTGCAGTTATAGTTTATGGCTTTGACTATAAAATCCATAACATTAACCATCGTTTATTACTAAAATTGAGATATTTCCCCCAAAGTCTCCTTAATACCAGTTGCTAGATGTTATCTATCTATCTATCAAATCTATCTATCTACTTTATTTTATTTTATTTTAAATTTTTTAAATTTGTTTTAATAAACATTTCTTTATTTCTTTATTTAATAAATAAATGTTTTTTTTTAATAAACATTTATTTATTTATTTATTTTTTTGGGTTTTTATTTATTTATTTATTTAAATAGTGTGGTTTATATAGGGTGATATGTTTTTGCTTAGTTTAGTTTGTTTGCTTGTTTGTTTGTTTTAAGGGCCAAGTTGCTAGGGTTCTTGACCGCCATGTGTGTTTTTTACTCCAGCTTGTTAGCGGCTGCATTTTTCATTTGCTTTAAAGGCAAATTATAAACACAGTCATGATTATGTTTGGATTTTCAGCAAGGCCTTCGTTTAACAAAACTCAAAATAGTTCGCATGTGTGATCTGATAGCTTATTATTCAACTATTTTGTAGGAATGTTTTACCATACAAGGGGCAGAACAGTGGCACATGGGGGTAGCATCAACTACCTCACAGCTCCTGGGTTCAGTGCTGAGTTTGATGTGTGCAGTTTCACATCATCTCTCTGTGTTTGTGTAAGGTTGCGTCCAGGTACTATGGTTTCCTTCCACTGTCAATAGATGGATTGATAAATTGCCCCTAGGTGTGTATGAGTGTATACAGTATTTGCTCTCAGTTTAACCAGGATTGGTTGTGGATCACCATGACCCTGACCAGGAAAAAGCGACTCATGAAGAACTAATGAATAAATGTTTAACACATTGAGAGAAATGTAGATATGTATACATTTAGAAAGAATGGACATAAACGACTCATTTTGATGAATCATCTTATCAAGTCAAGTCAAGAAGCTTTTATTGTCATTTCAGCCATTTATAGCTGATACAGTGCACAGTGAAATGAATTATATTTTCTCCAGGACCTTGGTGCTACATAAATCAACCCAGAGCTAAGGACTGAAAGTAGGTTGTCCTAGTCACATAAAGTGCAACCTAGTGCAAAGAGTGAAAGACAAAAATACAGTGCAAACAGACAATACAAAACAAAACTGTACAGGACAGATACACAAAATAGTGCCAACAAGTATACATTACATTGGCAAAAGTTTTGGGACACCCCTCCAAATCATTGAATTCAGGGGTTGGGCTCGGCCCCTTAGTTCCAGTGAAGGGAACTCTTAATGCTTCAGGATACCAAGACATTTTTCATGCTCCCTACTTTGTGTGAACAGTTTGGGGATGACCCCTTCCTGTTCCAACATGACTGCACACCAGTGCACAAACCAAGGTCCATAAAGACATGGATGAGTGAGTCTGGTGTGGAGGAACTTGACTGGCCTGCACAGAGTCCTGACCTCTACTCGATAGAACACCTTTGGGATGAATTAGAGTGGAGACTGCGAGCCAGGCATTCTCGTCCAACAACAGTGCCTGACCTCACAAATGTGCTTCTAGAGGAATGGTCAAAAATTCCCATAAACACACTCCTAAACCTTGTGGAAAGCCTTCCCAGAAGAGTTGAAGCTGTTATAGCTGCAAAGGGCGGGCCAACTCCCCCTTTTTTTTTTTTTTTTTTTTCGTTTTTCTTTTTTTTTTAAAAAAAACACATCCATGTGCATGTAAAGGCAGATGTCCCAATATATTTTAGCAATATATTATATTTTGGCAATATAGTGTATGTTCTGTGTAATATGTTATACAGTGCAATGTGCAAAAATAGGAGAACTGTAAACAAAGAGGGTTCTTGTGAACATATACACTTCTGTATAGCAGCGATTGGTGGCAGTTTGAAATGTGTGTAAAAACAGCAACAGCAGCAAATGAGTAAATGTGCAAAAAAAAACCCAGCATGTAAACAGTTATAATATGGGTGGAGTTATAGACATGGATGAATATTGAATTGGGTGTTCGAGTGTGTGTTTGAGTCTCGAGTTCAGAACAGATCAGAACGAGTTCAGAATCTTTGTTACTGCTTAAATGTCTCTATCTTTGCTCGAGGTGTTAACTATGTAAATTACACAGTAACAGATATTGAATAAGATTACTTGTTTAGTCTGAATGTATTACACACAGTATAAGATCTTGTATTTGCTAAACCTTAGGAAAATGAGGAAAAGCCACCTGATTTAGATTCTGCTGCTCATATGAACAAAAGATAATAATCGGTTGGAAAGATTGATGCCCAACACTCAAGTGTGAGAGTGAAACACACCAAATCCCTCTATCTATCTATCTATCTATCTATCTATCTATCTATCTATCTATCTATCTATCTATCTATCTATCTATCTATCTTGTGCTTATTAACTCCACTACTACACCATTTTATCGATTAACCATGATAATACATCAACACCAGCACCTGCCTTTAGTGCAACCCTAGCTTTGTTTTAGCTTTATTCAGTGTTAGTATATTGTACTAGGTTTAATATTTAAATAAAGCTATTTATTGCGATGAGATGAGTTATCTCTCTTCATCTGTCTCTCACCATTTCTCTTCATCTCAGCAGTGGGCTCTTGATTCTGGTGAATTATTAACAGCGTGTGAGGGTGTGAATGGCCTTTGGTTGCACTGCTCAGGACAAAGGTTTGCTGCCCGGGTTTGTTTGTGTGTAATGGAGGGAGTGTATATTTATGAAGAGATTTTATGGATATGGATGAGATAATGTTCCTGTACAGTTGGGCTATCTGAGTCAGAGTTCAGTAAAGAGGGAAAGCATTTAAAGTGTTTAATGATTAAACGGACAGCACCGTGTCCTGCACTGATTCTGTTTGCGGTGCAGAAACAGCACATTATGTACTGGAGCATCAGCTGATCTGCTGCTTCAGACCAGTGTTTACTGGGTTGTAGATCTGAATAGCTAAATGCAAACTTTCTTCTTTCACTTGGATTCTTTTGAAGCCTGGAGCATAAATTTACACGCGTTAAAATCAGGACCCTCAGATTACTTTAAATGATCTAAATTTTAATTTCTTAAAAAGGAAGTGTTTATATTCAGTTTAATTCAGATATGAATGTGGGGTAGCGCTATATATTGTCTTTATTACACAGAAACCATAAAAGATACTGAAACTGTGAGCAAATTTGATCAGATCCTGTTGCAAGTATGGATTTGGATTCTTAACAAAATTGGACCTGTTAATGTTAACATAAAAAATACTTTATTTTTTTTTAGATTTATACTTCATGCTTCCTTTTCTCTTAACAAACTCCAGCACAAAGTTAGAGCTAGTTCCATGTGGAATTCTGTTCACTATGTATGCTCATAATATTTTATCTATCTATCTATCTATCTATCTATCTATCTATCTATCAGCAGAAAAGAGTCCAATAAATATTTAATGGAAATTAACTATTTATGTATAATAATACTTGAAGTAAATATTTCAAATAATTGGAAATTTGAAAAAATCCATTCTAAAATACAAAGCGACACTAAGATTATTAAGCCAAAAACCTTGGGGTTTGTCTTTCAGTGCACACAATTTAAGCAACTGAACATATATAAAGGATTTGTCTTTATATTGTAAATATTACAATATGGACACAATGAAGCTCATTGACAGTCTTAGTTTCCACACAGATGCACACGTGGTCTTGCAAAAGTGTGGTCCTTCTGTTAAAGCTTTTATAAACTTTTGGCATGTATGGCATGGAGGGATGCCAAGTCTGGAATAGAGTGAAATGCTGCTGTAGTGAATCTCTGAACCAGACCTCTCACCTCTCACAGTAGGGTTTGTGTGTGTGTGTGTGTGTGTGTGTGTGTGTGTTTGTGGAGAGAACTTTGCACCTGTTTTTGTGTTCATGTTTCAGCCTGTGCAGGCGTGTGGTTAATATAATTTCTATTTCAGACCAAGTTTGTCTAAGACACAGATCTCTTCAAGCTGAGTCTGCTCTGTGTGTGTGTGTGTGTGTGTGTGTGTGTGTGTGTGTGTGTGTATGTGTGTTGTGTAGTATGTGATTGACTGCAGACTGTAACTGGGCGGTCCTTCACCAGTATTGTGCTTCTCAGCCCAGGCAGCTCTGCTTGTGGCCACACACCTGGGTGTGGAGGAGGAAGTAGGAAGCAGAGCCGGGAGTAGGAGGTGTTAGGAAGCCGTTGCCATGCCACTGCCTGGGAGGAGCAAACATCAGAGAGGTGGAGATCAGAGAGTAAATAGGGAGCCAGTAGTTAGGGGGTTGGCGTTCAGGTCGTATTTCAGTAGCACTCCTTCTGTTTGTAATCCAAACCTCACAATCGGCCAGCATGCTCTCACAGAGGAACGGTCACTAGCCTCAGGCAGAACTCTGAGCTATATCCAACACAGCAAAAGGTCCGTTCCAAACAAGTGGTCGTGTTTGCGTATATCTCAGCAGCAGGTGACAACAAACACTCCAAGTCTGGACAAGTGTTTCCGGTGAGCGAAGTGCTCTGAAGCGCTCTGAGCTGTCAACCACGGCTTATTGCGAGCACAGTGACCACCGGATTTAAAAAAACAAAAACAGGAAAAGGACAAAGGAAGTAAACCAAAGCTTTATTCATCCACTCTCTGCTGTGTGACGACTTCATTCAGGTGATACCCAGGTTGACTCATGGAACGACAAGACAAGCAGGAGGACTTTGAACCTGATGTTTGAGGACAGCTGACAGCTTGTAAAAGCCGGCTGATCAGACACGTTCAGGATCTTGTATTTAAGATCCCCTTTCCTTTAACTTTGGTCAGCTAAACTTTCTTCTAGGGACTACACCCAAATCCAGGCTGAGCTGTGTGGTTTGGCTGTGTTGGGATTCCTTTTTTCCACTCAGAGTAGAGTAAAGAGGTCGGTGTCAGTGGGGAAGACCAGCCTGCTATTCCTCTTTTTCCATTATGCCGCTTCGGATAATGACACCTTCTGGGATTTAGCCTTTGTGCCGGGATCTATGAGATGAATCCTAGGATAAAGGTAATGGATAGAAGACCTCAATCTCTAAGAACAGTACCTGTTGATGACTAAGCCAGAATGCACAAGTGAAGTGTCTTGGATTATTGTGCAGCTCTTCAGGATCTGAATATCTGAGAAAGTCTTGGTCAGGACCTTGGTGTGATTTACACCTCAGGAACTAAAAGTCTGCAAAGTTCTCAAGATTTCTCTTTCAAGACTGAGCATGCAGCTGTGAGGTCAGGTGGCCTTCTGTCCATTTCAGGTCTTGACCCTACTCAACCCTACTTCCATCTCTCTCTCCCCTTTTTTCCCCGTGGAGCATGCGGAAGGAGAAGCACTCAGGCTCTTTGCGCAGGGAGAGGGACAAGAAGGAAAAGGCCGTCACGGTCACTCGTGCCCTCAGCTGGCTTAGCGGATCCTCCCTTTCACGCCAAACCCGCAAACTGTTTCGCAGCCACAACGACTTGAACACACTCTCACGCACAGAACACCAAGACCAAGAGAAGGACAATGAGGATGATTGGGTGTATGAGCCCCAACACTACATAGGTGAGGGGATGAGTGTGTGTGTGTGTATTCATTTAGCTATTCATTCAGAGTTTTTGTGTTTAGTTGTGTCAGGTGTTCTTGCACTTGTTTCTGGATGCTACCATAAGGATATGTTTTTCTAGCACACACACACACACACACACACAGTTTTGTAAGAGCAAATTTACCATATTCTAATCCCAAAGCTCTTCCACAGTTCTAAAGGTCGATATTCTCTGTGTCGCTGCCCTCATGCAGAGGCCAGAATGCTGCAGGAAATTTGCATCAGAATGGAAATTAGACTGCACTGCCTTATCCTGACACGTTTACAGAGCTCCTGAGCATGATGGGTAAAATGAAAAGTAAAGAATGAATGCACTGTTCATGGATTTCTGTGGCAGTAAAATGTGCCATATTGAACCCAGCAGATTTCCTCATGTCCTGATGTTCTCATGTCCTGGCTTGGATTACACACACAGCAGCTTTATACGCGTGTGAGTGTGTTGTAAACTCCTCCATTGTGTCTGCAGTTACTGTCAGAGCAGGAAGTAAAAGAGTGAGATGTTTACATGTGAGGAGAGAATTGGATCACTGTCCTGACTTTATGACAGGTTTTTTATTGTATGTAAGTCGTTGACACTAGTCTCTTATCTGCCAGGAGGTGGTGGGGAGGTGGTGGGGTGGTGATCAGGGGTGCTGCTGGTCACAAAGCATCAGGATGAGTGTGCGGAAATGGGAGATGTCACCAACTGGTGGCGATGCGATTGTAAAAGTGCATGCCAATGAGGGGAAGCTTTACTCCCTGCCCAAGCTGTAGCTACTTTCATACACACAGCTGCAGGAGCAGAATTTGGGAAAACACTCTGCATGTAAATCTACTGCATTTTCTATTCATGAGCTGTGAGAAATTCTTCCTAAGGTAAGCAGGTTTAGATTTAGATATTGATAAGTGTTAGCTTTGAAATTAAAGAAGTTTGACTTCAAGGGGGTGTGTGTGTGTGTGTGTGTGTGGAAATGTGGGAGACTGTAAAGTATAAAATGGAGTGTATGTCATTTTCTAAGGTCTGGTTGTAACTGGATCTCTGTTATAGATGGAAAGAACAGCACTGGGCTCATTGAGTCACTCCATACACATTATCCTGAATAATTGGGACACATTGTTTGGCCTTATAACATAAATCCTTTTTGTCATCTTTGTATGCGAGCAAATATTCCTGTTCTGTTCCTAACCACTGCTTTGTTTCTGTGTGTGTGTTTGTGTGTGTGTATTGTTTTGCAGTACAGCAGTAACTCTACTCTGTCTGTAATAAGAGCTGGTGTCAGGCCCGTGTTGAGGCCGAGCTGTGACCCGTTTGTGTGTATTTGGAGTTAATATTAGTGCTCTCTGTTTTATGATGGCACCTCACCTCTCACCTTCACATGTTTCTCACCGCAGATTACTCGTTTATATCATTCAGGGAACTTTAGGTGCCAAATTTAAACCACTGTTAAAGATCACTACGTTTTAGGAAGTAATAAATCAGTTACTATAAGTGCTCCTTTTTATTATCCATCTTTTGCTCTGTGAAACTTTCTACCCAGTCCGCCACGTGTTCCACTGATCACAAATCCCACTGACTTTATTTTAGCTGCAGTTTTTTTTCTGAGCCATGCAGTCCATGCTTATTACACAATTATATGTTTGATGAAACTAGCCAGGCACAACGAATACAACCAAGTGTGTGTTTTTTTTCTCCTGATATATTTGCTGGTATACAACCAGAGAACTGAGTAAAAGCATATGGATGAAAAGGCATTTTTTTGGTGGAATAAACTCAAGAAAATGTCACCATGTCTTAAGTCTTACCTAGGATTAGACAAAATCTCGGTTTCTTGATCTCCTGCCATGTTTGCCGTGTCATGACAAAATCATCATCCTGTCTCGTGTTTCTTTTCGAACACTTCAGATCAGTTACTTGATATTGTCGGCGATTGACAAAAACGCTCTCTGTGAGGAAGGCTTCTGTGGTGTGTTCCTTTTGCGGTTTCATAAATGTTGCATGTTTCTCTTAATTTGTTAAGTTTCTTGGAAACTAAAAACTGATTAGCAAAATAATGATGTAGCATACTATAAAAAGGATCATTTACCACAATGTTAGGAAAAGAACGTATTTCATTTAATATAAATAGGAAGGGTTTTCCACTTCTAGCACATATGGAGAACCTAGCAGAACCCAGCTGCAGAACCCACCTGAGGCAGGACATTTCCTCTGAAGTCCCATACATTTAGAAAAAACATACAACATTCTACTACTCATAACTGTTCATAGTAGCAATTTAAGCTGTGTATTTATACGATTGGCATTTACACACACAGGCCTGGTTAAAGTGCCCTAAATGTGGCTCCAGCCCTCTTTTTAAATAGAGCCTGTAATTATGGGTTGTCAGACCCTTGTAGTAGACCCGTAATTTCAGAAGTCCGGTTGCTGTGTGACAGGATGTTTTTGACAGCAGTCATGGCAGTGTGCTACTCTGTGCCGATCTCGATCCTCTGTGTTGCTGTCAGGTTTGTGTGGCAATGCCAGACCTTGTGTTAGGAATGTTTTTGTGACAGTCTAACAGTTTCTGTGATCTTTCCTGACAGTGAAGAATTTGCATGAAAGTCATAAGATAAGTGTAGTGTTGTGGCTGGTTTGTGTGACAGTGCTTATTTTTCCTGGCAGTGCTAACATTGTATGGGCTTTGCTCTAATTGATGAGGCAGTGCATGACTTTGCTAATTCTCTGTGACATTGCTGATCCCCACTAGCAGTTCTCAATCTCATTGGCATAGTTAATCCTCTGATGCAGTACTGTTTTTGTGGCACTATTTAACCTCTGTAGCAGTGCTGAACCTCCAAAGCAGTAATGTTTCTTTGTAGCAGTGCTGATCCTCTGTGTCAGTGCTGATCCACTGTGACAGTGCTGATCCTTTGTGGCAGTGCTGATCCTTTGTGTCAGTACTGATCCACTGTGACAGTGCTGATCCTTTGTGGCAGTGCTGATCCTTTGTGACAGTGCTGATCCTCTGTGGCAGTGCTGGTCCTCTGTGGCAGTACTGATCCACTGTGACAGTGCTGATCCTTTATGGCAGTGCTGATCCTTAGTGGCAGTGCTGGACCTTAGTGGCAGTGCTGGACCTTAGTGGCAGTGCTGGACCTTAGTGGCAGTGCTGATCCTCTGTGGCAGTGCTGATCCTCTGTGGCAGTGCTGATCCTCTGTGGCAGTGCCGATCCTTTGTGGCAGTACTGATCCACTGTGACAGTGCTGAGCCTTTATGTCCATGCTGATACACCGTGACAGTGCTGATACACCGTGACAGTGCTGATACACCGTGACAGTGCTGATACACCGTGACAGTGCTGATCCTTTGTGTCAGTACTGATCCTTTGTGTCACTGCGGATGCTTTGCGTCACTGCGGATCCTCAGTGTCAGTGCTGGTCCTCTGAGGTAGTGCTGATCCTATGTGGCAGTGCTGATCCTCTGTGGCAGAGCTGATCCTTTGCGTCAGTGCTGATCCTTTGTGTCAGTGCTGATCCTCTGTAGCAGTGCTGAACCTCCAAAGCAGTGCTGAACCTCCAAAGTAGTAATGTTTCTTTGTAGCAGCGCTGATCCTTTGTGTCAGTACTGATCCACCGTGATAGTGCTGATCCTTTGCGTCAGTATTGATCCACCGTGACAGTGTTGATCCACCATGACAGTGCTGAGCCTTTGTGTCAGTACTGATCTACCGGTATAGTGCTGATCCTCTGTGGCAGTGTTGATCCTCTGCGGAAGTGCTGATCATCAGTGGTAGTACTGATCCTTTGTGTCAGTGCTGATCCTTTGTGGCAGTACTGATCCTTTGTGGCAGTACTGATCCTTTGTGTCACTGCTGATTCTTTGTGTCAGTGCTGATCATCTGTGTCAGTGCTGGTCCTCTGGGGTAGTGCTGATCCTCTGTGGCAGTGCTGATCCTCTGAGTTAGTGCTGATCCTTTGTAGTAGTGCTGATCCTTTGTGTCAGTGCTGATCCTCTGTGTCAATGCTGATCCTCTGTGTCAGTGATGATCCTTTGTGTCAGTGATGATCCTCTGAGTTAGTGCTGATCCTCTGTGGTAGTGCTGATCCTCTGTGGTAGTGCTGATCCTTTGTGTCAGTGCTGATCCTCTGTGTCAGTGCTGATCATCTGTGTCAGTGCTGGTCCTCTGGGGTAGTGCTGATCCTCTGTGGCAGTGCTGATCCTTTTGGGGTTTTTTAGTGCTGATCCTTTGTGTCAGTGCTGATCCTCTGTGTCAATGCTGATCCTCTGTGTCAGTGATGATCCTTTGTGTCAGTGATGATCCTCTGAGTTAGTGCTGATCCTCTGTGGTAGTGCTGATCCTCTGTGGTAGTGCTGATCCTTTGTGTCAGTGCTGATCCTTTGTGTCAGTGCTGATCCTCTGGGGTCAGTGATGACCCTTTCGGGGTTGTGCTGACCCTTTTTCTTTGCCCTTGTGCTGTTTCCTTTGTGGCAGTACTGATCCTCTGTGTCAGTGATGATCCTCTGGGGTTTGTGCTGATCCTTCGTGTCAGTGCTGATCCTTTGTGGCAGTGCTGATCCTCTGTGTCAGTGATGATCCTCTGTGGTTGTGCTGATCCTTCGTGTCAGTGCTGATCCTTTGTGGCAGTGCTGATCCTCTGAGGCAGTGTTGATTGACGGTGTCAATGCTGATCATCTGGGGTCAGTGCTGATCCTCTCTGATAGCACTGATATAATGTGTAATGCTGATGCTGGCAGTTATTCAGCTTGATAGATAAGGTTGGTACCTAGGAATGGCTTTTTAGTACACTGAACAGTTTTAGTCGACTTTTGGTTTGAGACATAGTGTATTATCATGCAGGAAGGTGTGTACATTGAGGTCAAAAGGGACGTGTTGTCAACAACATCACTCAGATAGACTGTGGCATTCAAAAAATCCACCACCACCAGTCTTCAACTCTATGATACCTGCATGGAGTAGAAACTGATGCGATGCGCTGCTGTTGTAGCCCGTCAATCTCAAAGTGTGACGTTGTGCATTCTGGGATGCTTTTCCACTCAGTACAATTTAAAAAGTGATTATTTGAATTATTTTTGCTGTAGTTAGACTGCTGCTCACATAGTCATGTCGATTGCTGTGTGCTTCTGAGAAATAATTGAGCAGCTTAAGTGTGCTCATTTAGATGACCATCATACTTAAAGAGGTTCAATAAAAATCTTAAGTATTTTAAAGTGTTATGGTGAATATTTGTGGTTTCCGTATCAAAATATTAGAAAGAGATGTTTATGAAAGCAGTGTGACCAATTTGACCAACATGATTGCCATCACAGGCTTGCACTGACATTTACAGCATTTAGCAGCATTTAGAGGCCCTCGTTCAGATCCACTTGAAGAAGAACTTTATAGTCTCCATCAAAAACGTAATAGGGCTTTTTACACCGTGCTTAACTGTGTAATCATCGGTCAACCAAGCATTTAACCTCAGGCTAAGGAACGTTTTACACTTTTTTTTGCACAGCTTTTTACCTGGGGTTATGAAACACTACTCCAAACCAGGGTTAGCGCCACGTTGTAATGGTGTTAGCCGCACATTGCTGTGCCAGATATCTAAAGCATAGATGCTTAGCAACAGACATCGGATCAGAAATCCCCTCATATTACAGAAAAACAGGCTGACCCTGTGCTCTAAATCCAAACTCCAAAGTTGTGTTATACATAAAAGTATTTCACTGTGCTATAAAGTATATATGACAAATAAAGCCTTCTATTCTATTCTACCAAACAAAAATGATAATAAAGGCCAGAAAAGATTAGAAAGCTGTGAAATCTGACAATATCTGTTCGGGTGGGGAACAGCTGATATGTCTTTTTTTTTCTCTGGTGGGAAATCATGAGACAAGCCATTGTTTAAACCAGTTACATGCTATATTTTATCCAACCATGGCTGTTCATATGTTATATGCAAATAAGTGTATTAACCCAGGGTTTGATGAATGTACAGTGTGAAACATGAGATTATAAATACCCAGGATTAATTGTTAACCCCGGGTAAAGTATGAGCAGTGTGCAACACGAAACAAGATAACCCCTTGCCCGAGCTTTACGATAACCCAGGGTTAACTATTTCAAGTGTGAAAAGCCTCAGTCTCATGTTAGACTTTAGGCTGCATAGAGACATGCTCTGTCTTATCACATCCATGCAGTGCATTCCTGGCTGTGTGCCACCTCTAAAAGCGCATTATTACCTGTTTCCCAGCACAATGAGACATCATAGTATTGCGTAATATAGTGGAAATGCATCTTAGGATACATCTCTGAGTACATTTCAAAATGTAAGACAGGAAATATGTCATCTGTCACGTCTGGCTTTGTTTGTCTCTGTCTTCATAGAGAATGTACCTGTTTACACAGACGCACTACTCATAACTTTTAGTGCAATTGTTATTTATGAATGAATATTTAACTGAATGATGTTTATGAATTTAGGAGAAACATGTGAAAGCTCAGTGTTATTGCTGCATGACAGATGTTTGAAATTTAGTCTTAACTAAAATCTCTCTCTCCTTCTCTCTCCATCTCTCTCTTTCTCTCTTTCTCTCTCTCCCTATCCCTGTCTCTCTCTCTCGCTCTCTCTCTCCCTCCCCCCCTCTCCCTCTCCCTCCCCTCCCTCTCCCTCTCCCTCTCTCCTCCCTCTCTCTCTCCCTATCCCTGTCTCTCTCTCTCTCTCTCTCTCTCTCTCTCTCCCCCTTCTCCCCCTTCCCTTCCCTCTCTCTCTCCTCTCTCCCCCTTCTCTCTCTCTCTCTCTCCCCCTTCCCTTCTCTCTCTCTCTCTCTCTCTCTCTCCCCTTCTCTCTCTCCCTCTCTCTCTCCCTATCCCTGTCTCTCTCCCTCTCTCTCTCTTTTTCTCTCTCTCTCTCTCTCTCTCTCTCTCTCTCACACACACACACACCCTGCTGGCTGGTTACCTTTTGGATCATTTTCAGGTAAGTTTAATCACTTTTTAAATCTACCCAGTAATCTCACATGTCCAGTTATAAGGCAATCTGATGTCAAAATGCTTTCAGGGATTACCGTGTAATGTATATAACTGTTTATCTTGACTAAAATCCTCTGAACCTAAGAACATTTGAACCCTGTAAACTATCTAAACTAAAAAAGAGTAGATGGTTTGGTACTGAAATGGTACTGAAGTTTCTTTTTTTTTTTAAACATGGCTCCACCGAGGTCAGCTGTGATAAGCTCCTCTCTGTGACTTGCCTCTGCATGCATATACGTAATATCTGATTACAAATTGCAGGGTGTACCGTAAATCCACACTGTGCGGGTTACAGGCATTCATACCGTATCTTTCCATTGTGAGACAAGCTGCAACAATCCAACAGCATTTTCTACGCTGACATCATGTCCGACTCGAGAGCCATGTCAGCCCGAAGCCTTGTGCTTTCTTATAGCAAAAGGTTGCAGCAAAATTTCACAAAACCCTGATGCGTATTATCCGTAATGTGTGACTCCAGTTAAAATCCCAAACGCTGAAGAGTATTAGTCAGCGTCTAGTGTGCTGTAGTTCGTGTTCACTACCTTTATCATGAATCTTTGATTTTATCTCATCTATGTGCATTCCTGTAAATAGCTCCTGAGTTCCTTTCGGTTTGGTTTATTGAGTCGTTTGTTGGGTATTCATCAAAAACGACGTGCTTAAATGTGATATGTCAGGACAAAATCACAAATTATTAAATACTAACAGCACCCCCATCACCAAGTTTGTTGATTCTAGTGTATAAAGAGACGTTTATTTGTCATTTAGAGAATTCTCAGGTGTCAGAGCTTAAAAACCTTCAGAACGTTTTCCTCCATAGGCAAGTCGTCAGAGCAGAGGCAAGCTGCACTGCTATAAATGGAAACAAATGATCGAGTGTCATTCTTTAATTAAGCAATATACACCAATCAGGCCTAACATTATGACAATAATATTGTGTTGGTATCCCTTTTGCTGCTAAAACAGCCCTGACCTGTTGAGGCATGGACTCCACTAGATCCCTGAAGGTGTGCTGTGGTATCTGGCACCAAGATGTTAGCAGCAGATCCTTTAAGTCCTGTAAATTGCGATGTGGGGCCTGCAAGGGCCACACCTTACAACTTACAGTACTTAGAGGATACTTTCAGGATACTTTTGATAGATACTGACCACTGCAGACCGGGAACACCCCACAAGAGCTGCAGTTTTGGAGATGCTCTGATCCAGTCGTCTAGCCATCACAATCTGGCCCTTGTCAAACTCGCTCAAATCCTTACACCATTTTTCCTGCTTCTAACACATCAACTTTGAGGACAAAATGTTCACTTGCTGCCTAATATATCCCACCCACTAACAGGTGCCATGATGAGGAGATAATCAGTGTTATTCACTTCACTTGGCACTGCTCATAATGTTATACCTGATCAGTGTTATCCTTAAAAAAATTAAGGATATGTTATCCTTAAAAAAAATTGCAGTGCTATAAGAGGAATAAAACACTGTAGGTTAATAATGGAAAGTAATCAACATGACAACAGCATCACATCAACACGATGTTGCTATATTTTACTATATTTTCATTCCCTATTGTGTTATATTCCTTACACAGTGTTAATTTAATAGTTAATTAATATACAGTGTGTTTGATTAACAGATTTATTGTTTGCTTAGATGTTGTATCATAGCTAATTTAAAGCCACTTCTCAGATTTTGTGGAAGCTCCATTTTCTCTCTCTCACTTGATTGGTCATGTTTTTTCATCTCTGTCAGCAAGTTTTGGTCATTCTCTGTCCAGGTTATTTAATTGTCTCAATGAGCATTATAGGTTCAAACCAACGCTCCATTGCTCACTGTGTTACTGCTGATTTTACTCATTTCTACTCAGCACCTTCCCTGACTGAGCATGAGCTTCTGGTTATTGTGAAATGACTGACGTACAGCTTAGTCATATATTTAACTGTCTGGGAAAACCTGTTAGATGTTTATAGGGGTCTGAATTCTGGCAAGCAGTCCAAAGGATGAGAAATTGAATTTGGGCAAAAAAAAAATTTTCCATCAAAATGACAAGGAAATGATTTTATTTCCCACGTAAAATAGTTGGGTAATAAGACTAACAAATGCAGTGTCTAAACACGTCTGAAATTAAGTTTGCAGATGACATGTCAGGTTGTGAGAGTGTGCATGTGCTGTGATGAATCAGATTTAAGCCCAGTTCATTCATAGTGTGTATTTATTGTGTTACAATGGAGTGGAGTCTTATTTCAGTTTGTAGTTTACACAAATGTATTTAGTAGAATATGACACACATCACTTGGTATGTCTGCTACATGATCTCAGCTGATGAAGATGTCTGATAATATGGGTCTGAATATTATTCAATGGCCAGCAGTTATTGTAGAAGCTGCTGGCTGTGTTTGGATGTGTGTATTTGTGTGTGTGTTGTTGTATCCGGCTGTTGTTTGGCAGAGACTAACTTGTATTCTGTTCTGAATCTGCTGACTGGCTTGAACATCCTCAAAGCAACACACTTTATTGCATGTGTGTGTGTGTGTGTGTGTGTGTGTGTTTAATAGTAAAATTATTGACAATAGGGACATCCAAAATAAAATTAAATTGATAAAATGGTAATAATCTAATTGCTGGTCTAGGAGGAATGAGAACAGAGGCTGTGCCAAGAGTTTCTGTGGTTCCTGAGCTGGCTGCATGCCATGGTGGTGTGTGTGTGTGTGTGTGTGTGTGTGTGTGTGTGTGTGTGTGTGTGTTAGGGAAAGAGAGAGAGTGAGTGAGGGGAGAGGGAGAGATATCTGGGGGGAGCGTCTTTGGGAAGGAAGAGCGAACAGAACAGTGAGGAGTATGTGAGTGTGTGTGTGAGTGGTTGAGATGTGATGTGTCCCCAATGTCAGCAAAGAGCAAGAGCCATGTCCTGTGTGAAAGGTAAGTCCGTAGCTGTGTTTCAGTCAGCATTGTTTACTCTTTGTGCGAGTAGTCTGTTCAGCAAGACGTAGAGACGTTCGTACCTGAATGATGACGTACAACCGCCAAGGAAACGAAATGTGTTCGATCTCTGTGTTCCCATGTAGTTAAGTCTATGTAGCAGAAGGGGCAGAGTCATAAGCCATATAAATCATATAGCAAAGAATAAAAACTCCAGACGTCTCTTACTGTTTCTCCTGTAGGGAGTCTTATCTGGAAACTCCAGTTGAGACTCTTCCAGTATCAGAACTGTTATTGATGAACTCCATCTGAAAAAAATGGTATTAATGTGTACCTGGTTGGTACCGAAGGGCTACCATTGTTACTAGTGACTACCGTCCTACAAAAGTCTACACAAAATGTGACGTACGGAATCATGTAATTGATCCATGGTTTGGATGCAGTTATTCAGCGTGAAGGCACACTTGTCATTATGAGCACCTCCCCCAAGAATCAGTCCTGAGTGAGGTCTGAAATATTTGTGTGTGCATTGCAGAATATGTGGCTTGACATGCTGTTCCCTGTATTTGCGATGCAAAGCATAAGCATGCATGCTGAAGCAAAAGCCTTTTGTTCTGAATTCTTGCAATAGTACATATAATACATATTGCATTACTTTTTTTTTTTTTTTTAAACCTAGGTTACGCTTGCTGGTGTGTGTGTGGGTGTGTGTGTGTGTGTGTGTGTGTCAGCTGTTGACAGTTGTTGCACATGTGGTGTTGTGTTTCTGCACAGCTGTCCATGTAGCAGCTCTGTATTCCTCGGAGCTCTGTCTGACTCTGTGTATTTATCTGGACAGTGAAGCTGTTTAAAGAAATGATTTGGCGATGAGAAATGAGATGCTGAGACTCTCGAACGCTTAATGATATTGTTGCTCTTATGGTTTTGCTGAGACCTCACACCCAGCCATGTTCTCACAGAAAAGTAAAAGAAAGAACTTCATGAAATGTTTTTACTCCAAATACTTTCTTTAATCGTAGAACAATGACTCAGTGTGTTTTCACACACCAGAAGCAGCCTTAGTCATCCTAAAACTTCCTCTGACTCATGCTGGTGACTGAATATCTGATCTCGAGTCATGGACACAGTTTTTGTGTCGGTCATGCCTGAAATGAAGTTTACTCTGAAGCAGATGTTCTGACTGATCCACACCGATAGGAGTGATGTATATGACCGTTCTGTGAATGATCCTGTTGATGTGTCGCTCTACTTCTGCTTCAAGCTTAACACAGTTGTGACTCGACTACTGTTGAGTGGATGATCCCACATGGATACGCTAAAGATATCCACTTTCCAAAAACATTTTCTAACCAGTAATCATTCTTGCCTGAGGGGTTAATTTCACCTACATATTGTACCTAAAAAACTGCTGCTTTAATCATAAAGACTGGCTATTCCTAGGACTCGGATTTAATATAATTGTCTACTGAACAGCTTTCTGCACTCTAACAACTGTGTATGTCTATATACTGTAAAGACCTACAATCTCAATATCTAGATTCTTTGATTAATATTTCAATAGAACAGATGCGTACCTGGCTCGTCTCCTGGTGCGTCATCGCATCACTTTAAGGAGTCTTGCTCATTATGGATCTAAATCTACATCTAGATGTCTGTAAATCTGCTTTGTGACAATGTCTGTTGTTTAAAGCACTATACAAATCTAACTGAATTGAATTTGTTGCAGAGTTTTATTGCATAATAGTTATATGTTATTCTATGTTATGGGAGATGTAGTAGCTTTGTGGTTAAGGTGTTGGACTACTGATCGGAAGGTGGTGAGTTTGAATCCCGGGTCCACCAAGCGGCTACTGCCCTTAAGCAAGGTCCTGAACCCTTAATCGTTCAGTTGTATAAAATGTAAGTTGGTCTGGATTAGGGCGTCTGCCCAATACTGTAAATGTCATTAGAAGCCGGATTGTTTGAATGCCACATGGCCGAGCATCACTGTTAAAGTTGTGCTGATAATATTCAATTCAATTCAATTCAATTTTATTTGTATAGCGCTTTTAACAAAGAGCATTGTCTCAAAGCAGCTTTACAGAACATAAGAAACAATAAACATCCAAACAAACAGTCCTAGATGTTAGACAAAATTTTCCCTAGTGAGCAAACCTGAGGTGACTGAAGCAACTGAGGCAAGGAAAAACTCCCTTAGATGGTATTAGGAAGAAACCTTGAGAGGAACCAGACTCAAAAGGGAACCCATCCTCATCTGGACACCGGAGAGTGTTACATGAACAATGTCCTTTCTGCATTAGTTGTGTGATGCAGATACAGCATGTGTAGAATGTTATGTGCAAGTTAATTAGGAGGTTGTTGTCGTCGTCCACATAGGGTTGGCAGTGCTGCTTTGAATACTCCAGTCCTCACAGAGCAGAACCCGGCTGGAGCTGGTCCATCTCTGGATGCCACAGGAGCTGGCACAATCTCTATATGTCTCGGGATGGGTAGAAGAAGGGAAACAAATGGAAAGGAATATAGAATATCCCAGGTTTTGGGTGTGAAAAAAACCTGGTGAGTGATGTCACATGTGCCACATGTATCAGGGGGTTTAGAGAGAGAGAGATGCATGTTTCTTCTATAATTTGTGTGTGTGACTCTGAGTGAGAATTACAGAAAAAGTGTGACTTCTACACGTGATGTGGAGTTGAAAGAAGAAAAACCATCAGCGTCAGGATAAATATAGAAGCACATGCAGTTTCCTAATTATACCCAGCAGTGCAAACCTGACACATGAAGCAAACTGTCTATTTTCAGACTTTGAGGTTTGCCTGTTTGTGTCTGTAGTTAAAAATGTGGCTTTTTTTTTTTTTTTTTTAAATCATAACCATTAATTGAGTCACTCCACATGATGTTTCCACTAAGCCTGTTTTACCCCATCAGCATGTATGATTCTAACCACCTGTGCTTTTAATGTGCCTTGGAAAGAGTGAGGTTGGGGTATAAACTGTATAAAGTGCTTACTTTATGGTTTCCACATGGGATCAGGTAGAACATTAGGATGGGCCAGGATGGTCAAGAGATCAGAGTCAGGAGTAACGTGTCCACAGAGACACGCACACCTCTCTCAGAATAAAGACACACATGCAGAGATGAGAACATAATGCAGACAGAGGTCATTCTCACTAAGATGCCATGGCTCTGAACAGAAACTATTGGTTTTCTTTATCTTTTTTTTTTTTTTTTTAACTAAACAAGCTCATTCTGTGGTCAGCAAATGAGCTGCTCACTATGTATCTTGGCAGATTGCCAGACTGTGCTCAAGAGGTTACAGAAAATACCTGGAATGGTATCTGCTGGCTCATCAGCGTCATTTCTATCTAATTAACTGTTTGCTTTTTGCAAATTGTTTTATTTTTAGTTAGATTTTTGGCTTTCCCATCTTTTTTCAGAACCCACCGAAAAGTCCAGCCCAGTCCAAAGACGTGCATGGTAGGTTGATTGGCATCTCTAAATTGTCCGTAGTGTGTGATTGCGTGAGTGAATGAGAGTGTGTGTGTGTGCTCTGCGATGGGTTGGATCCAGGGTGTATCCTGCCTTGATGCCCTATGACGCCTGAGATAGGCACAGGCTCCCCGTGACCCGAGTATAGTTCGGATAAGCGGCAGACAATGAATGAATGTTAGAGGTCATAATGTTATGTTTGATTGGTGTGTATGCTGTATTGGACATGTTTCCGAAGTGGGAAATCTGAGCTTGTACATTTCTAGGTGCGTTTAAGCTACATAGGGAAGTAAAAAAGCTAAAGACCTCCATGAAAGTGTGTGTTTTGTTGGTAGGTAAGCCATATGCTTAATGTTATAGATTTAATAGACTGTAATGTGTCTATTGTGTTGATTGAGTAAGTAATCTTGGAGTAAAATGTTATTGTGTTGATGGTGCGAGCAGCCATGTTGACATGATGTATGCTGAACTTCCGAATTCCGCAGCAATATATTTATCCTGTACGCACAGATACAATACATCTGTGGCAGAGAGCTGGTGTGTGGTGTGACTGACCAGCAGAGGGCGTTGGTGCAGTGTTGTGATTTCATTGCTGCCTCTTGAGGTCATGTCACAGGTTTTATGTGAATTTATTCATTTTTAACAAATACATCTTACACTCTGACTGTGCAGAGCCACGACTTGCAGAGCCACGGGCCGTGCAGACGTGCCTCTCAGCAGGGCAGCAGCACATAACACTGTAATCAGATTGAATTTAGATTAGTCCAGGTGATAATGTGCTCATATTCATTGAAGCATCTAGAGAACACTGGCTTTGAAAGTATGTTATACTTATTAATACTCTAATACTTATTGTAGTTCAGCTGTTACTTTCGACTTTATAACCTCGCAGCTAGGCCGAAGGTGAGAGGAGCTTCAGCATCTGACATTCTCACTTTTAAGTTCTTTTGTGTTTTGTGATTTTCTGAGACTCTAGGCGAGATTTCTTTTACAGCTGGGTTTATTTGAGCTGCGATACACTCAATAACAAAATAACCAAATGTAAAAAGTGTGTGTGTGTGTGTGTGTGTGTGTGTGTGTGCATGCATGAAGAGGGCCAGGGGCAGTTAATCTGCATTAAGAGATTAGACCTGGACAGGGCCAGAAAGAGGCTGTCCATACTAACCAACATGCACTGGGACAGAAAGGCTGATGGTCAGCAATGATCAATGCCCAGCATAAGGAACACATAAACAGAGTTGTAGATTGTGTGTCCAGTTTCACTTTGGATGTGGAATCCTGAGCTGTAATTTTTGTCTAGCCTAACTCATAGCTCGTCCACTATTTTCAGAATGCTTTGCTTGTCAAGTTGAGTGCGGTTTGGAGTAGCTGCTGTTTGTTTTGGTGATGCTAGTTTGTGTGTAACTCGACACTCCATGCACTGGCCTCTTTGTTTAGCAAAATCAATCCCATTCAAGCGAGGACAGAGGGGAGGAGGAGGATGAGGAGGGCTCATCTTTTGGAGGCTGCAGTAAGCAGGATCTTGAAGAAGTGTCCCTGGTGGGCTGTTTAGCCAGCTCCTGCTGCCTTCCCCCTAGAGAGAGTAGGGGGTAGTTGGGGATAGCTGTGAGGCGGGTGAGAGGGCGGGAAAGAGGGAGGAGGGGCTGAGCATTAGGACCACCCCTCAAGGCCTCAGGAACCTGCAGCACTCTAACAAATGTGCAGTGCCTGTCTGATCTTACAAGGCCTGCTATGAAGAGAGTCACGCCAGGCCACCCAGCGCCAGCCAGAAGATGGGCAATGCTCAGCCCCTGCCTCAGTGCCAGGCTACGAATCTGGGCAGCACTTGTAGCCCTCAAACAGAGGGCAGCTTCCACCGCCGAATGCTGACCTCCAGAGTCCATCAGAGACGCGAGTCACTCTGGACCAATAAACCTATTCTGAGATCAGAGGGCAGAGGACAGAAGGAGTGTACTCTCAGACGCACTCAGTCCTGCCGAGAGAGGAGATCCAGATCCTGCTTTTACTGTGAGTGCTTCACATGCTGTGAGACCTTTCTGGATTTATAACTAGAACAGACTGCTGCTGAGATTTTATTCTGAAAAACTGAACTTCATTATCATTGATGTACTGATCATACATGTACTGATCATACTTTTATTTATGTGTTTATTGCACAGTTGTAATAAAGATGAATGGGAATTTAAAAAGTGCTTGTGCGCTTATACCCATACATTTAGAGTTATTATTGTCGGACGCAGCAGAGGTTAAAGTATCCCGAATTCTGATTGTAGCACTCATCATGTACCTAATATGTGAGGATACTGAGTTTTCAGCTACATTAAATAGAATTAAACCTTTAAATGTTATTATATTTACCTGAATGATATTTCTGCCATTACTCATTTTAATCAGTCTAACATCTGTGTGATATATCGGTTCCTTTTCTTCATCACTGCATCTGGTGTGAATGCTTTTGTCCCTTTTACCCATGCACAGATTGTGTCGATCTGACTTGCTGACCTTTACCCTTTAGAATGGTGCCGGAGACCCTCTAGACCCTCTAGTTTAACCCCTCCAAGGCCTCGTCCCATCCTCTTCTCCATAAGGAGAGATTCATTCACTCACTCTCCAGTCAGAGATGGTTTATTGATCTTTTATAGCAGCGCACATCAGGACTGGCCATTCATGGATTTACTCACTTCCATTTCTCACTTAATGTGCAGTACAGAAGGTGAAATGTTGGTCACATGTGAGCCAGGGTGAGAGAAATGGCTGTTTCTTGGTGAGCTACTGTGGTGAGGTTAGAGCTGTGCATTTGCTGTTAGGAATCATATAATATATAAGAGTACCATCAGGGTTTTCCTCTAGCTACTGAGAAATGTGCTGAAGAAAGCTACAGGAATATTTTTTTGCTAAATGTTATTTGCTGTCTATTTTGGGAACCCGTGACAGATATATGTACATGATGGTGTCTGTAGACTGGTATTTTAGAGGCATGACTTTGTGTATATCTAGCAGCGGCAACTCGAATGGGATTGTTCACACAATTGGCTGTGTATTTTCTGCACATCTGAAGGATTCAAATCGGTATCCACTAGATGGCACGTCAAAGCTATAACATCCCTGTCTGTCTGGAGTGTACTGTTTAGCTATTTCATGCACAAACTCAGTCTTTCTTCGAAAACCTTCAGCCTTTTTAGTCTCAATTTGAAAACTCTGACCTTACATTCAAAAATATTTATTAATCTCTAAAACCAAGAAGACCTGTACGCAAAACGGGGCTGTCTGTAAGTTCGAAGGTCACACGAGAGCTTTGTAATATTCAGTAATTAGAGTAACTGGAATCAGAAAAATGATTAGCATTATTCTTCAGTAATGGTCTAGAATAGTACACATACATATATGAATGATATTTGAGACACTGAGTTTAGTCAGTCGCGATCCCCGTGTCATGTTGTAATGTACTGGAGGTGTAGCATTAATTTTTGAGAGCATGTACAAGTGCAGGACTGCAGGATGTGCATGGCAGCCATCTTGCTCATGCAGAGTTAAAAGCAAGTATATTTCAGCCATGTGTGGGCGTGAGAGTCATCCTGACCTAGTTTCCAAGAGAAAATTATCACTGCGATAATTAACATTTATTAATAACAAGTAGTGATTTCTTCCTCGTACACCACAGCATTAGGGCAACGCTAGCAAATATGTATCTGTTAAAGAATGGCACATTGTACATTTTATCCGTTAATAGTTCTGTTTAACGTTGTGGAAGCACTGTGAAGTTAGGTCATGTTCGATTATTTCTCTTGAAATTTTTACTTACTCATTTCTTTTTTCGCAGTGTGTCATGTTGCTAAGAAAAAGCAAAGTGCAATGACCTTCAACCTGAAGCTTTTCCCATGTCTGGAAACATAGTTATAGCTTAACCTCTGCTGCAAAGTGCTGACAGAGTCGATGTAGATAGTCAGTATGGTAATCCTATTTTATTCTGGTTGAATGTGCGGACAGGGCGGCTCTGCGCGTCTGTCTCACACTGGTCAGCGCTAATACACTGTGACAGTGCAAGATGCTGCTCAGCTCCTCACTGTAGTTCGTTCTGAATAAACCGGGCTTATTACTGACGGTCAGCTCAAGCTTATGGACACTTATGGACACTTGTCACATTTCCACATTACTTTTCAGCATGTGTCTTGCACTATTTGCGTGTATATGAATGAGCTTGACGGTTTTAGACAGAGCAGGTGTTTTATCGATTTTTTTCTAAGCCCTCATCAGGCATTCTGACCAGTTTTTGTTGGCTTGTCCTCTTGCAGTATCTCTCAGGGGGACGGACAGGACACCACAGAAATACAGATGAATCGGACGGAAAACAAAACAAAAAAATCATAAACAGTGCAATTCTAAAGGGCTTTAAAGTCTTTTGCGCTCATCTGCTACACATTATTAACCACTGATGCTCTTTGTTTGTTTGATTTAAATGATTAAGCATACAAATGAGCAATGCCTCAGCTGGGCAGCACAATCCCAAATTTTATGAACCAATGAGAAAATGTGTTAGATATCAGTTTAGCATAAATGTCCTAGCAAACTACCACGCTGAATCTGCCACATTTGTAACACTACAGAATTGGTCTGAGTAGTGAATACAGAGACTGGAATTTTCTAAGGGGTCATGAGCAGTGGAGTTAAGCAGTGACTAAGACTCCAGGCTAAGAACCTTCGTTAGCGTCATTAGCTTACTGATCCTGACCCAGATGAGATGGGGCAGGACAGCAGCCTGCAGTGCTGCTTTCACAATTCACCCCATCACCCCATCACTTCACCTTTGTCTTGTTTAGGGTGTATCCATTATACTTAATGATGGGCAGTCTTCCCTATTCAAGTGATAGTGAGTTTAAACAGTAGAAGTGAAACCACAGCACTGATCTCTTCATGTTGCCCCGTGTGGCACAGTGAGGCTCCTGGGCAGGGCGTGGAGGAGGGTAGGTGTACTTCAGCAGTCAGTCGCCTTTCCTATTGTTGGTGCCAGGCTTAAACTCCGAGAGGAGTTGTGGGGGAGTTCCGACCCCTCGCCGGGAAGAGCTGAAAAGAAATTCCTGGTCTTTTGCCTTGCCTGACTAACTCTTGCAGTTTTGGTTAAGCACCATGACAAAAGTGTATTGTTCCATGGTGCCTCCTGCAGCCTCTCACCCAGCTCCATATCCCCTACTGGAAACAGGGTCAAGACAAAAGACAGCTTGACCAGCTTGAATTTTACCTCCCTCACCAGGGACAGGTGGATTTCCACATTCTCGACGACGTCACGCTTACTCTTCCACTGTTTTCCCTCTCTCTGTTTCTGTTCCTGTATCCCTCTGATGAGATGTATGCATGGGACACTGGTAGGCAAACGTTAACTGGTAGACATTTTCAAGTCCTTTTGTCGTTTAGCAAAACTACAAAGGTGTTATATATTTCTTAAAACGTGGTGAAATGCTGCATGGCGGCATGTCAAAACAGAAACAACCAGTCCTTCAGGAGTGAATTTAAAACCATTAAATAAATAGTAAATAAGAAATAATTTAAATAAATAAATGTATTCAATTCTAGTTTTTTAATCATGAATCATTACAGCTTCTGTGGCAGCTACTCTGGTTTTGCCTGTCACATGATCAGACTCATCATTGTGTTTCTTTATTACATTTTTTTTTTCTCCGGCTTGCTTTATAGTAGTTTACATGATTTAGTATTAAAGTGTGTCGTAGTAATCTATACAGCCTGATGCACATCTTTGGAAAACTGCCACCTCATGTGCTGGATATTGGCAGCCAATCAAAAAGTGCACCAATACATTTTAATGTTATTGACGTTAACATTGCAGACATTTCCCCCTAAATCCTTCTCCAGCCCATCAGTTACTGAGCATTAGCCTGTCCGGAGACATTCAGTAGCGTCTTGTGATCTAATAATTCTGTAATTGGATTTTTTTTTATTGCCGTGCGGTTAGGAAGCCGTGCGTGAGTTAGTTGGTACACATGCTTGTTTTAATCTCACTCCAGCGCTAACTCTGTCACCTACTCCCACTCCATCATTGTTAGAGTGAGTCTAATCAAGCCCATCTGACCTGGTTTATTTAGTTACAGCTCTGACTGGACCTCCTCTTCCATCACAGCTTCGGTAATCGAGTTGCGCTTGGCAGATGAGTCTCTCTGAGGAACTTAGGATTTAAAGTCATTTTATTTGAAGGAGTGTCAAACACACGCAGCAGCTGGGTTCAGATCCCTGGGACAGATGGCATCCACTTTACTACTAATCTAGCTTCAGAACAAAGATCCAGAATAAATGGTTTTCACAATGTTTGTGGCTGTAGATGTAGAGGGTGATTCAATCTTTGCCCATCTTATCCAACTTCTAACCTGTTTACTGTAGGCAGGTTCCCCTCCCTGTATTGTTCTTTATCAGTAAGATAAGATGATGTTTGTTCTGGATTTATTTTGAAGACTTTACTGCCCTCTACTGGTCATCAGTATATGACGAAAGGGTACTTTTTTTTCTCTTCTTGGTAAAACTACAAGGCAGTGATGGAGAAATGAAGAAATGTACACATTGTGTTCTCTGACTGTCATGATGCTTTCTTCAGCACGTCACTGCTGCACTCTCAGATGTCTGTAGCTGATAAACTCTGAAGCAGCTGTAGCTATTTGCACTGTCCAGCACAGGGTTTAGTTTTTATGGCATCAATAAAGACAGGTGTCAGGTGGCTCTGACGTGTACAGCGTGTATTATCGATCAGCTTTTCCGAGCCCAGCTTTCACCCAAATACCATTAGACTAGAGGTCAGAGAGGGTTAATTGACTTGTGCAGGCAACTGTCTCTGGAGCATAGAGGAGCATTGAGTGGATTATTATGGACCAGCTCTAGGTTACATTGTGAATGAGAGGCGACTCATTATGAAAAGTATGATCTCTACTAACTAGCTTGAGAGACTCGTCATGTGTTTATCTGGTGTATCATGCGTTTAACTGTATGTTTTCAAAGAACATTGTATTTCAATAGTATTAGCAATGATCTAACACAGATCAATGATCCATCATCTTGTTAATAAATTGCTGTTTATCATGGTCATGGTAATGACTTCCTCATGAATGTGTAATATCCTGGAAAAAGATTTCATGCCAAAAAATAAAAAAAATTGACTAGGCTTTTTTGTTCATTTTAATGAAATCATAAGTATATCTCACCAAACGTGGCTTGGGAAAGGGTTTTATTTACTTTTTAATCTTAACAGCACCCGTGCCTCAGAAGAGATATTATGGAGAGGAAAAAAAGGACCAGGATTTGAATATAGTATGCTGAAAGCAATGAAAAGGGATGGAGACTAAAGGAAAGGTGGGGTAAACATGATATTTGGGGGTATTTTTGCCCTCAAATAAAATGGGACAATTGGTGTGTTTTCAATCGGCACTTGTTATTCTCTTGTGCTAATGGACTAGTATTGTCATGGCAACGTCCACTTCAGACCAGCCAGCCCAGCCCGGTAAATTCATTAGGATGGCACAGAGCTACACACACAAACACACACACACAAACAGCTCTGGAGGTTGAGTTTAGTATTGCTATAAGAATGAAAATTTATAATAAATGAAAGGCAAACATTGAAGCTGTCCTGAACGTTCATGCTAGCCAAACACCTCGCTAACACACTGTTTCTGATTCGTTTCTTATCTTGCGAGTTTTCTTCTGAACTTTCCTGTGTGTTCATGTGTGTTAGAGTTGTTAGTCACCTGGTGGCGCCAGTCTTCAGAGAAATGAAAAGAAAGACTCGTGCCTTTAAGATCAGCTTGCTCTGGCTAGAACTGCATCACTAAGGTCTGGGTTTTAACTGCTCTCTGTGCATCGTTGTTATATTTCTGTTCAGTTAAATGTAACAGCACTCTATATAGATAAATGTTTATAATACTTGTGTCTTACTCAGTGAATATAGATTGATAAAAGTCTACTAAAACAGTCAAGATGGTTGGGACAAAATGCACAAAAATTGCATTGAAATAACTGTTTTACACTGCATCATAAATAAGATTATGATTTTTTTATTCTAGTTAAATATTCTAGTTTATGTTCCATCTAGGGGTGCACGGTGGCTGCCTCCGCCATGTGTGTGTGGAGTTTGCATGTTCTCCCCGTGCCTCGGGGGTTTCCTCCGGGTACTCCGGTTTCCTCCCCCGGTCCAAAGACATGCATTGTAGGTTGATTGGCATCTCTAAATTGTCCATAGTGTGTGATTGTGTGAGTGAATGAGAGTGTGTGTGTGCCCTGCGATGGGTTGGCACTCCGTCCAGGGTGTATCCTGCCTTGATGCCCAATGACGCCTGAGATAGGCACAGGCTCCCCGTGACCCGAGAATAGATCGGATAAGCGGTAAACAATGAATGAATGTCAAAGGTGGGAAGTTTAGGAGTCTATGTATATCTTGCTACACTTTCTGAGGGGGTGACGTTATCCTGCGCCTGCAGCTGAAGATGCAACAGCTGTGCTTTCACAGCTCGCTACTCCTCACGTCTAGCTGTTCGAAGGCATCAGCTCAAGCAGTCGTTTACTTTATTTACTAGGACGTGTGGCTCCGTAGTGTTACTGACGATCAATACATGTTAAATTGAACTGAAATGAATCTTATCGGACCTGAATCCTATCGTATCCATGCTGAATGAATCCTACTGGATCAGCAGTGAACTGTATTGAATCATTATTTGTTTAATTCTGTCGTGTTTGAATTTGATCACATACTCCGTTCTGCGGTGTATTGTACGGTCTGAAAGAGCCAGATTCACGCCCCTAGAATAAACAAGGTTTGTACAAGTGAATAAGATGATACTATAGACACCATTTTTGCAATGTAGAAATATGACTGTGCTTGCTGTTCATGTTAATCCACGTATTTATTCCAGCAGCACTACGAGTCCTCTGTGTACTTATCATTTGCAGGAAACAGCAGTCTGCGTTTTATACGAAATCCAGGAACAAGGAACAATGGAGACTTTTAATTGCTTTATTTGATCAGTGTATTAGTGACACTCCTCTGGGAGCTACTAGGGAACGGATGAAAGTTATCAGATCTAGAGCAGGTTTCCTTTGTTGCTGCCTGTTTATTTCTCTCCGAGATGCCTCAGTATGTGAATGGGGCTGAAGAGGCAGTAGAGATTGAGTGCTGTTAAAGGAGTGTTTTTTTAAAGCATTTCCTTTATTACCACCACCTTTTGAAGGAGGGAGTCTGGGATGTGATTTCAATAAACTTCAGGCCTTATTCTCTTCGGTTTAGACGATGACTTACCCTGAACTTCATAACGTGCCATCATTTAGAAATATGGCTCTGATGAAATTGGAGGTTTGAATGAAACTGTTAGAGATAGCATAAAATGCTGTAAAAAAAAATTAAATAAATAAAATAACATTGCCATTATGGTCAGTTTACACTAAGTTGAGAGTAGTAAGGCTTCTTAATCATTAAAAGCCATGCACCTCATTAATATGGCATTAAGAGTCTGTGGTGTTAGCATGGCAGCTGTCCTAAGCTGTGTGGGCGGGGCTTAGACATGCTGAGGACTGCTCTAGAGACGGCAAGATCGTTATCACCTGTGCACTGTCATACATATAGCATACACCCGGCTGAGTGTGTGTGTGTGTGTGTGTTTAGCACCAGTGTGCTCTTGTTAACAAATGAAGTGATGAGCTCCGTCTCAGTGGGACATCCTGGTGTCATGGCGTTTACACAACAGCCGCGACTTCAGGTGTCTCCGTGGACATGATCAGCTGTGTTTACGTCACGTCTACAAAAAAAGTATTTTTCTGAAGTAAAGGACACAGTAATGTTTTTTCTGCTTTTCGATTAGTGAGAAGTTTTCCTGTCCTGCCAAATTTTCCCACATGATATGACTGTTTTATTATTAGAAAAGATAAGGGTCAGTGTGCCGAAGTTCTTCATTAGACTCTTTCTTAATTCACATGAACTACACCAGCACTGAGAAGTGCAGAGTGGTAGACTGCAGCTGAGCTTTGTATCGGGTCAGTTTCAGTCAGTGGAAGAGAGAAAGGTCTAAGTGATGGGTTGTATGACAGTTCATCATACACTCATGTAATTGATCACACACTCGTCATTGTCATTGAGTCAGTCTTATTACTGTTTCTACGTTACAGAAGATACAGAGTGGTGTTACTGTTGACTGGAAATGTCAATAGGAAGGAAGGGGACGTCAGTGACATTCACACACACACGCACACACACACACACACACGTACATCTTTGCTGTCGAGGGATAAGTTCCCAGGTAATTAGCTATGCATATGTCCTTGAGCAAAGCACTTAGCCTAATTCACCCTCCTCTCATCTCGTCTAATGCAGTGTAGACCCTCAGTGCTCTTCCTACACAGCTGATTCTCAGCAATATGATCAACTAGGATACATTTCTTACATTTATAGCTATAGAAAATTGGGAGAATTGGGGTAATTTATATTAAAGCGGTGCTTTCTGGGTATGGGTTATGCTTGTTTCTGGTTAGTGAAGTTTTCACACTAATTAACACACTTAATATAAAGACTAGCCAACTCCTCCACTCCCTTGGGGCTTATGAAATGATCATCCTGTGGAATCTTGGCCAGGTGATATACACAATGGTATCTCTTGCTGGAATTCGCTTGCTGATGGGTAGAGGTTGTGTTTTTTTTTTGGCTAAGACATCTGCTTCGTTTTAATGGTTTTCAGTCTGTAATAAAAATATAATGATTGAATGAAGAAAACTCCATGAAAGGATGGACAGGATTTTATTAACAGAACTGCTCATCTGAAGTTTCTTAAATTGCAGTAATGTGAAGATTAGGGTCAAGCACAAAAGAATCTGGCAGTGTTTTGATGGAAAAGGAATAAGTGGCACAAACTGCTCACACACACACAAACACACATACACACATACACACTGTGGCCCTGAATTCTGCCAAACACCGAAGAAACAAAACTGAGGGTTGAAGCTCATTAGTTACTCCACACCATGACTCCATCGAGAAGGAGTGGCTGTGGATACATTAACAGTTGCCCAGGTCGTTTGTACAAAGGGGAGCCTTTTGGTCATTACACGGTCATTAGATTTGTGACTAATGAGGGTCACTGCTGTTAATTTATAGCTTAGATTGTTGATGTTTAACAATTCCTGTTAACAAAAAGACACTGATTCTGTTAGAACCATCTTTCCCACACATTCACAAGAACTAGCATGACTTTAAGAGGAGCAACTGGTGTGTGTGTGTGTGTGAGGTCCTATACGGGTCCTACACGATCCTATACGCAATTTTTACATGAATGGCGTAAGAATTCCACAGTGCAGGTGCTCTGTCTCTGTTCTTTTGTTGTCTTTCCCGCTCTTGGTTTTTCTCACAGGCGTGGCACTTTCGGTGATTTCACTTCAAAGTGCTTCTTTCCTGCTCTTTTTTTCCTCCCACTTTTAACACCACACCTTCATCATATACATATATCCTGCTTGTTTGTTTTTTTTTTTGCTATACTCGTTTCCTCAGCACCTGGTGTGTTTAGCTGGTGTGTGTAGGTTCATGCTCCTCTGCATGACGGACCTTCAAGGCTTCAAGTCTTCCTCATCTGAGCCACATGCTCTTAGGATTCCCACTCGTCACACAATAGCCATGAATGCCTTCACAGGGAGGCCCAGGCCTTTTATTCTGCCCAGAGCTATTGTCATTTCCATACACACGCACACACACACACGCACACAATGCAGCAGATGCTGAAGAGACTCAAAGGACGAGTTTCTTGAAGTACAAGTTGCATTCCCATCCACTCACTTTCAGGTATTTTAAGCCACATTTACTCTCTTTTTTTTTTCAGAACATTAAACACACTTTATCTGAAAGCAAGTTCCAGCATCAACACCAAAAATCAGCAATAAATTGACTAAATGCAGTGAAATTAGTTTAATAATAAATTTTCTTTTTTAATTTTTATGCCATTTTTATGCCTGTCTCTCTATCTCCCTCTCTCTCTCTCACTTTCTGTCTCTCTTCATATATATCTCTCTCTCTCCCTCTCCCTCTCTCTCTCTCTCTCTCTCTCTCTCTCTCTCTCTCTCTCTTCTCTCTCTCTCTCTCATATATATTTCTCTCTCTCTGTCCCTCTCTAAGTCCTTCTCTCTGCCCCCCCCTCTCTGTCTGTCTCTCCATATATATTTCTCTCTCTCTCTGTCCCTCTCTCTCTCTCTCTCTCTCTCTCTCTCTTCATATATATTTCTCTCTCTCTCTGTCCCTCTCTCTCTCTCTCTCTCTCTCTCTCTCTCTCTCTCTCTGTCTGTCTCTCTTCACATATATTTCTCTCTCTCTGTCTCTCTCTCTCTCTCTCTCTGCAATTCTTCCATTCTCACAAAGAAACAAGTCAGTTGTGAACATGGAACTGACGTGAGCTTCAAGAAATAGTCAACAAACGAATGAAAAGAGGAAAGAGATATGAGGAGGACTTTGTGCCAGTGTGACCTCCCGTTTACTGCCCTATAAAACAAGTGCTTAGGGTGTGTTCGAGGTGGCTGGGTGTTGCTTTAGCTGTCACTTGTGAGAGTCATGTGAATCTGTGTCAAAGCTGCGTGGGAAAGCAGCCCTATGGTCAAGCCATTAGGACTCCCTTTGAAGACATGAACACAGTCAGTGCCTCTAGTTCAGCAGTCCTCACGACATACAGCGAGATGTTTAACCCAGAATAAAATCAACTACATGATCTGTGCTGCAGGTTGATTCTGGCTTAGTTAATAACAGAGAAGAAAAGTAGATCAAATCAGTATTCTAAGTAACTAGAGAAAAAAAAAACTGGGATTATTTCACAAAGACATGAAAAATCTGCTTTATTTCAAGCATTATTTCCTTGTAATACATCAAAACATTTTTCATGAATTTTCAGTGTTTGTTATTCCAAATGAGTATTTATTAGTCTGTACAAATCCATAGAAGTGTAGAATAAAAGAAGATCTATTTATTTAACTTTTGTAAGAGATTTGACTATCAGTATTTTCCTCTGTTACACATTTCTAAGATGCTAAACACATTTCATTTCAAACTATTAAACCAAATCAGTTTTTATTATTACAGTGTACTATATTATTAAAATAGTTTAAGAACAACTCTACACCTTTAAATCTAAGCACAAATGCTAGAATATAGAGTATGAGTAGGTATATGGTGAAAGAGCTAGCCAGTTAGATAACTGCTGGTAAAGTTGCCGGTGTGTGGTGAGAGAGAATAAGGTGGGATTTATTACATATCTCAAAATAAAGCAGAATAAACTAACTTGAAAATGTATTTGGAGCTCATGCATGTAACCTCAGGTTAAAGTTAAAGTTGCATACGGGAAGAATGACGCAACAGAAAGGTGTTTGCTTTGTCATCTGGAGATCGTGAGCTCCATGCCGCAGCCACTTCAGCACAATGAGCCCTGCTCTCTAGGTGTGATGGATGGCATACTTTTTCCCTATGTGCCATTTGTTTTTAGCAAACATTCTCTGTCCTGTTGCTTTTACAGTGAAATAACACAAGCACCTGTCCTTAAACCATCTCTGTTATCACACGTGCACGCGCACCGTCTGATATCTCTGTCACTGCCGCATGAGGACAGCAGTGCTACTGACAGGGAACAAATGCCAAAGAGAAAAAATCCAAATAAAAAAAGACATGTCAAACCAGTATGTATTATCATAATATCCCATAGAGGGAAAGGGAGTGAGGAAAGAGCAGAGAGAAAGAACAGCAAGCGGAAGAGGAGACAGTAAAAACAGACACTGTGCTGGAGTGTGTTCAGGAAACCAGCAAACCTTCTTACTGTGAATCTCTGTATGTACTGGTTTGAGAGTAGAACCATTGCATAATATTTAAGCATTTTATAATTTATAATTACTATTGTGGAGGGATTCATAGTCAAATTCTTCATTTAAAGAACACAATAGAGATATTAAATGTAATCAAATTTTATTTGGATAACAATTTTAACAAATTCATTTAATTGATATTATCTTAGGTGTTTATGCACATGATAAGATTAGATTATAATTATTATTTATTATTATTTATTTATTTATGTATTTATTCTTATTGTTATATTTATTTATTTATTTTAATCTATCTATCTATCTATCTATCTATCTATCTACCTACCTACCTACCTACCTACCTATCTATCTATCTATCTATCTATCTATCTATCTATCTATCTATTTATTTATTTATTAAGGGTCTCTCTAAAGCCCCTGACATCACCACGTCTTTCTGCAACCAAATTAGGTTTTTCTTTTTGCCATTTGTCAGACTGAGTGACTTACAGGTGTGCTTTGTCAGTAAATACACCTGACACTGGTTCACTAGGTCACAAACAAGAATATCATCAGCCTAAAAACTCTGTTGGGATTAATATTTTAAGAAAAGCACACAGACAACACTTTTATTTACAAGTACTTCAGGAAGAGTAAGGTCTTTAAGCATTGTTGGAAGCCTCAGAATAAGTGAATGAGTGACTCATCTGTTTCTAGGGGCATCTAGGGGCCGTTCACTCCACCACCCAGGTGCTTGAACAGAGAAGAGTCATGATGCATGCCTTCACTGTACCCTGAGAGACAGTGGGATCAGTCAAGCAGTGCTAGAGGACTCTGACAACCAGACCACAAGCAGATTTCTCTGTTCATGTTGTGGGATCAGAAGGTTCACACTGAATCTCTGTGTCAGTGTTGACGGGTTATTGATAAGCACTAAAATTAATGCTATAGCTGTAGATGACAGAGAGGTTTGTGTGTTCGTGCGAATCATTTGTCAAGAATATATAGCGCTCCATATAAAGTGTGAGAAGGGATGAGGGATAGAGAGATAAAAATAACTTTTCTGTGTGACTTTCTGCTTGGAATCAGTATTAGATTACAGTACATGTGCACATATTTCATACGTATAACAATTGAGCAATCATTGCCTTTATGAACCTTTTAGTGACTGCAGTCTCAGCATGCCTCATTTATGTCTGAACCTGTCTGCTCCTGGACACACACACACACACAGGCAGGGAGGCTTACACATAAATACACAATAATCATGCGTCTAATCCTTCGGTTTGAGGCCATGTTGGAGTGAGCAAAGAACAATAGAGTGTTAATTACAGTACCCTGTGCCCGAGCGAATGTAGAGTGTACGTGTGCTGGATATCAGGAAACACAATAATGTGCCGCGATCAGAGCGAAGAGAAACAAATCCATCCTTCCTCACTTCAGTTACAGCATTCAGTCGAATAATCCATCTACGTTTATTGATAATAATGATGGATTTGTTCAGTCAGTTCACACATAAAATGATGCTTGGCTAAATCGCAGTAAGTAAATACTCATAATCTAGTAGAGTTTAGCTCTATGTTTGTCCGCGTCACCTTGTACTTTGTTTTTGTTCCGTGTAGCACCTCTGGTCCAGGAGGAACGTTGTTTCATTTCACCATGTACTGTATCAGCTATATATGGTTGAAGTGACAATAAAGCTTCTTTAACTTTGACTTTTGACTTTGATATTAAGATATTAATAATCTCATCGCAATTAATTCACAATAAGAACATGGAGATCTGAGCCTGTGGTCTAGAGCAAGCTAGGACGTGTTCAGTACTGAGTTAAAAGTGTCTCAGTTTCCATCTGGCGTTGAGATGAAA
>JAUCMX010000019.1:10333461-10425961 GCA_033459395.1 Hemibagrus guttatus
CTGCTTACAAAGTGAGTGTATTAACAGCTTTCCTGTGTACTGTAAATGAGCTCAATTACCAACTGCATAGCTCTCTGCAGCAGTCCGACAGCGCTCTTACCCAACCGCTATTCGGCTTCTTAATGGCCGGGCCGCACCTGTGACGAACCCCCCACCCCACCCCCCACACACACAGACACCTCCTCCTGTTTACTGAACCTCCCTCTTTCTCTCTCCCACTGGTGTTTCTGCCTCCTCCACGCTTTAAGCTCGTGCATATCTTAACAGCAGGGTTCTTCCCTGAAACATTCGCCCCCAGCTGCTCTTAATAGCCCATTTGCAGCTTTAACACACTTCTTCTCTGTGCTTAGAAACCACAGGACAAGTCGTTCAGGATCTCCTCCTCAAAAGGCGTGTTTTCGCATGCAGCCAACAGGGAAAGTGGGTTTTAGAGCAAACTGTTGAAGTACTTTAGCTGTAAGTCATGCTAAGTTCACAGATGGAGAGCAGCATTTGGTGACGTCGTTATGTGTAGGATTGTAAGTGTATTTTAACGTGTTGGCATATTCATAGAGGTTGTAGATCTGGACATCTGAAGGTGCTTTTGCTATTGTTGAATGAACCGTTTTTAAATCAAAGATTATTTGATTTTCGTCTTCTGACCATTACTTTATGTTCTGTCCACAGCTGTGTCTAATCTGGATGAGGAGAGTAAGTGGACAGTTCATTACACAGCACCGTGGCACCAGCAAGAAAATGTGTTCCTGCCATCATCCAGACCGGCTTGTGTGGAAGAGCTGCACCGCCAAGCTAAAGTCAACCTCAAAACAGCGCTCAGAGGTGAGATACCAAACTTCCTTTAGATAAACTGATACGTATAGAGATTGTTTTTCAGAGTTAAACAGCTCCGGTCCAGATTGCAGGCCGTACAAATTTACAGCTTGGAGGAAATAATATAGAAATATAGAAGCCTGCATTTCGAAATCTAAATTTTTCTAAAATATGTGACACAGTGGTGCAGCAGGTCTTCATCTTGCTCCAGGGCTGTCTGTAAGGAATTCTGCCTGTTTTCCTGGTATGTAGAGTACTTCTGGGTTCTCCAGTTTTATCCTACCTCTAAAGAATGTTGGTTTGGCCAAGAAACTCTATATATTGCCCCTAGGTGTGTGTGTGTGTGTGTGCATGAGTGCACACGCAGGATCGAGCGATGGATTGGTGTCCCATCCTGAGTGAATTCCTTCCTAGTACCCCCTAATCCTAGGATGTATTCTGGATCCATTGCAATCATTAACCTAGTAACCTCCCCCTGCTCCAAAGGCACTGCATCATGGTTGACCCTGCGCTCTGACCCCAACCCCCAAGGATGGGATATGCAAAGAAAGATTTTCACTGTGAAGTAATGCAAACAAATATAGGCTATTTAAGATCTGTTGTGCTGTAACTAAATGCATTGTTCAGCATGGGGAGCTTCAGAGATGTAGTGCAGCAGGTAAACACAGGTGTAATGTACTGGCCAGCTGCAGGTCAACACTGCATGGACACACTTGTGTTTGTGGTGTGGAGGAGATCTGACGTCAGGTCAGGTGATCTGTTAGGAGAGAACATGATTAGGGATGAGGTAAGGCTAGATGTGATCCTGAGTCAGTAGAGGTAACGTGAGCCGAGCAAGCAGACTTTCAGTGAGTAACAGGGCAGCTGGTCAGTGTGGTGGCTGTGTAATTGTACAGTAACAGGTGTGTAAGTGTACTTACAGTGACACAGAGAGAGAGAAGAAATGAAGAGAAAAAGAGAGAGATCTATCCTAGGTTCAAAGGATTGAAAGGAAAGAGTTTTCTCTCTGTGTGTGTGTGTGTGTGTTTATGGGAAAACAAAGGGTTGTGTGTATCAAAAGAGGGAGGGATCTCCTGAGTAGAGGGAGTTCATGTATCAGATGACCAGGTTGGGTATCTTACCTCTGTTCTTTGATCACACACACACACACACACAAACTTAACATGTGTTTTCTGTGTTGCTGGCCACTTTGATCACGGCTCTTTATTATATTGGACTGTTTCTTCATGTTCTTTTAGAGCTGAAGGCAGTTTTACATCTATAAAGTAAATTGAATTTATAAAGTGAATCATCATTTATTCACATAAGGCAGTACGCAAACACTTAACTAACCGATAAATAAGTTTAGTTCTGAAGAGAAGGTCTGCTGAGTTTAGCTCAGAGAATCAGGTTTAATTTTATCTGCCAGCTAAGTCACACAAAGTAACCAGGAAACATTAAGATGTCTGGTCTTGTGAAGTTTAGCACAAGCCGTGTGGAAAGCTGCATGTGAGACTGACATACCACCCAGTCGCAGGTGTTTCATGGACACACACCATCCCACCTTCACTCTGATTAGTGAATAAATCACCCCAGTAATATGGTGGAATAATACACTGCATTATAGTGGAATGGAGAGATCACTGCTGACATTAACAGCCTCTTATCACTAGCAACACCTAATAAATTCCTCTTGGGATGACGTTCATTTTGGCTGCTGAGCATGTTAACACATGCAAGACTCGCTGATAGAATGTTTTATTGTGTGTGTGTGTGTGTGTGTGTGTGTGTGTGTGAGAGTGAGAGAGAGAGAGAGAGAGAGAGAGTTGTGTAAACTGCGTAGTGTAGTTAGGAACAAGATGCATTATTGTAAGAAGGGACTGAAGCTGTGCCTGAGATTTTAACACATTTTTAAGCCCTCACTCATCACTGTGTGTGTGTTAGATGGTCTGCCTGGTCCATCCGCAGACTAAAACACTGGCATGTCCTCATTTATAAATCTATCCTGGGTCTACTTCCTGTAAGAATTTTATTCCTGTCTGTTCCATTGGTGCACACTGAACTGGGGAAAATTTGCTGCTTCCTCTCCCTGGAATAACTTGTAAAATGAGCTGAAACTTATGGAGCTGATCTATGGACGCTTTTAAATTGATTTAAAATGTGATTAATGTATATGATTGTGTGTGTGTGTGTGTGTATGTATGTATGTATGTATGTATGTATGTAAGTATAGCTTCGATTTGTTAAACCTGTGTAAATTTTGCTGCTGCCGGTCTTGCCAGGATGCTCTTGCAAAAGAGATTTACAATCTCAATGTGCTTTTCCTGGTAAAAATAAATAAATAAATAAAAATAAAAATTAAGATTACTCAGTGATGTACTATTTTAGATCATTTGTCAGTATCAGTAAGTGTTTGATTTGCTCACACTGGGAAATATTGCACAGTTCTATCATGCTAAACAGATGACCTGCAGATCTGACATAGCTACCAATTAGACCTGTCAGTGGTGCAGTTTTTATTTTCAAATGAATAAAACCTAAAAAAGTTAATGTGATATAGGAGAAATTAAACCGCAGCAGGCTTTATTTATTCTGTACTTGATTTGAATTCACTTAGGAATATTATTTAAGCCCAAATGACATATTATTTTTGTAATTTCAAGAGCATCCCTTCCATTTCCAATGTTCAGGTGACTACATGTGGAAGTCTCTCTGCGTCAGCGTGTCTGGGGGAAAAACGTCCCCTGTTTGCATTCATGGGAAAATAATAGCATTCTTTCCACCACCTCACTGATTATCAAAGCTGCAAATGTATCAGGCAGTTGAGTGGCTCATAAATACAGTAGCACCGAGCTGATTAGAGGCAATGGTTCTGCTGTGTTATTTTGTGTAGACACACTTATCTGCATGGTTAAGGGAGGGTTTGAGAGGAAATCTGTCTGGATACCGAAGGGATGTTGGGTTGCCATCTGTAGCAAGCAGCATGAAGCCGAGACACACTCCAGTGATTGATTCACACACACCCACGCGCACAGGCTCGCAGGGGATAGACGCGAGAGATTCCACTTCACACGTTTACATGTGTTCTTTCACATTCTCTGTTTGTCATTTCCTTATTTTATGAACTTCTAGAGAAGTGCTGTTGTGGTTTTACCACTAGAGGGAGCTCACTGAACACTTTCACAGACAGCCATGATTTTTCAGGTTGAATTACGGTAAATGACTGACCATGTCTCTGTAGTAGTTTACATTTATATTTGTGGTATTCAGCAGACGCTCTAAATTCAGAGCAACTTACATTTATCTCATTTATACAATTGAGCAGTTCAGAGTTAAGGGCTTTGCTCAAGGACCCAGCAGCAACAGCTTTACTAGACATTTACTTTACTTCAATTGAAATCTCTTTCTTCTCACCAGGCCTGTGTGTGTTGTATGTTTTTCAGATTGTGATAAGCTGAGGAAGGATGGCTTCCGCAGTTCCCAATACTACTCCCAGGGCCCCACCTTCTCAGGCTCAGCCCATTCCCGCAGCAGCCAACTGGAGGATGAGGATGATGTTGATGATAAGGTGTGATACTGTGGCTCATGCAAACACCATCAGCTCTAAACATCATAAGACTGAACAGTCACAGTCAAATTTGGTCAGGAAAAGCTTGAGTGGCAGGCATGGGAATGCTTGTAACTGTATTTTTCAGCACTAATAGTATTCTTCATCTACTAAAAGATGTGTTTAGAGTGTTTCAGACACAAGTGAAATAATATTGGAGGAACATGGTTTTAAATGATCCTTATTGTGGCATGTGTAAAATAATCTTCAGGTAAACACATACTGCTACTTCACTCATTCTTATCAATACAAGAATATCAGGCAGAATATCATTCAATCTGATGTCTATAATCGGCTCCACAACCTTAATTTTTGTCTCGGTGTGACGGAGATGGCTGCACATGAAGGTGTACATATCCAGAGAGAAAGAGAGAATATCTGCGGTTCATTCTACAGTGGCTTTGTCTCGGTTTCTTTCACCCTCCATACATTCCCCTGTTTTCTCTCTCTCTCTTTATGCTTTATTAGTGTTGGCAGCCATGTGTTTCTGCATTGCGAGGGCTGGGCCTCTGGAGACACACCACACCTGTTACTCTCAGCTTAGAGCAGAGGAAGTGCATTAGTCTTATTTACTGGGTTCTTAATGAGATGATGTGGCTGTTGAGGTATAAAGATATTCATGTGTATATTGATCAAATCTGTTTCCAAACCCTGATTTGATTATTAGCCTGTTTTGAGAGACTATTAGTTGTTTATTGTACATTATTTCCTTTCACTGTTTTTCATGAACTATTCCATATACAATACACTTGGATGCAAATTCTCCAGATCCCAGTTCCCACTTCCTCCTTAGACTTTGCCTCTGTGACCGCTGACCCTTGTCCTGCCTTCTATATGCCACCCTGAGATTGTGCTCAAGTGCTGTGACTCTTATATTCATGCTTATTTCTAATCATTCAATTGCCATTAGCCTTACTGTGATCATGCGTGCCTTTCTGTTTTTCTCTCTCACGTTCTCACTTTATTTTGTACTAATGTTTTTCTCACTTTCCCTTCACCTTTTATCCCTCTATCTCATAAATAAAGTCTATAGGTGTCCTTTAATTTCACTCTCACTGATGCATATTAGCAGTGCTTTCACCCGAGATTTGTAAGTACAGTGTTCCAGTGGTTTACATTATGTGGAGGTTTTGAGGCACCCCTATGAGAGTGGGAATCCATCTGCTGCAACTTCATATTTGCTAGCTGTGCTTTGATTCAAGATTCACAATGCTGGAACATTTCCTGCCTCTTCCCATTTCCTTTTCTTTGTGTGTGTGCATGTCTTTTTTCACAAACTTGTCTGTTCGTGTGTTCAATTGGCCGTGAAACCGTTCTGTGTATTCCTAGACCTTCAAAAGGTCCTGACCTTAACTGACTATAAAGTGCCTCAGGTTGGGAATGATTAAAAGAGGAAAATGCCATTCAGGAGCCATCTAGTGCTTATTCCGTCAGTTTCTATTATATCATTTATCTCCATCAGCAGTTCAGGTGTGCCTCATTTAATCTGAAACCTTTCACCTAACTCTAACCTTTTCTTTTTACTTTTCTTCCAGTCGATTTACTCCTCTGCAGAAGAAGACAAAAGCTCCAGCGCAATGAGGGCACACACTGTACTAAAGCCTGAGGGGAGTGAGGCGGCTGGGCAGGAGTCATGCTTCACACCCTTACCCACTCCGGAGGAAAAGATGAGACAACAAGCCCAGGCCATTCTGACTGACATTGTCCCCATCAATGTCACAGGTAAGAACTGCACTCTGATATCTGTGAAATGGAGACATCAGTATTTACCTTTGCGGCTTTAAATGTGATCAGTCTCTGTAACGTTAGATGGTGAGGTGTGGTAAAGGATCAGACCACAGAGTATTTGAGCTTCTTTTCTAGAAAAACCTATCTTACTGATAAGATAATATTTCACACATCACTATTTTGAGTGTCACCATAACAGTTGGGATGTATGTCTGCATGCACTAAAAAAATAACACCTGAATATCTTGGTAATATATGGAGTCTTTAAATAATTTTCTCCGTCTCCCTGTTTAACACACTGACCTTTTCTGTACAGGTTTAACTGAGCACGCATTCTCTTCCTGATCTCTAGAATAAGGTCAAAGATGAAGCATTAATCTATCCATGTACACATCACATTCATGTACACACACATGCAGAGTTGCTGGATGTCTAAACCACATGAAAATGCTGCAGTGTTCTCTGGCGCAGTCTATCAGCAGTACAGCACTGTAATGATGATGAGTTGAACAAATTGCTGCCTATGAAATACTTCAGTGATTAATTCAAAAGGTCACAACTGAGAGAAGAAAAACATTTGAAAAACCCCAGCGGCTACAACTGTGGAAAGTGGTGCATGATGTTACATGAAGTACGCATTACAATAGCAGTGTAGAACAGTAGCGCTATACATTAAAGTGTTCTAAGACAACAGATGAAAAAGTCTGAACTTCTTGCACAGACACACAACTGTGCTGAATCACAAGATGATGAAGACGTGTATAATTAATTGCATCGTTAATCAAATCAGTGAAATGGGTAGCAAAACCAAGTATGTAGATCCAGTGCACTGCGTCTTTGAACGACTAATCAACAGGTGACATCCTGCTAAGAGCCAGAGCTTTGAGGCCTGAAATCCTGCAGTAGAAATGATTTATTAGAAAAGGCTTGTTTTAACAGAAATTATGATTTTTATTTTTTTTTTCGAGGGTCGCTTCATGTACAGATGTACAGCAAAGCTCATGACTATTTCATTCAGATGTTTCGCATCCTCAGAAATGAGGAGGTGTAGGTTCATAAGAAAATTCCTTACACTGGTTTAAGGCTTTATATTATTATGTTATTATAGTTAATATTGCAAGCAAATTTTTACTGTTTCGTTACTGTTATTTCTTGAAAAATTAAATGAGCAAACAAAAATGAGCCTAATAATTTTAATTATATTTGTCCAGAAGTAGCATTCCATTTTACTGTGTTAAGGAACTACAGACTCCATTACAAGAGAAGAGGCTTTTCATACAGTTTAAAATCAGCTCCACTCAATAGTGTTCCTTCCATTTTTAAATTGTCTTGTGCACTCTATGTATTCATTTATGCATATGGGTATACTCTGCATGAAAAATGCATGCTCGACACTAACTGCCTGTCTGCTCTCCACACCTTCCCTCCTCACCTGGTCTCCAGGGGAGACGTTTGACCGTCAGGCCAGCGTCCGTCACTCCCTGATAAACACAGACACGTTGGCCCGTCGGCCCAAGAAAGTCAAACGGAGAAAGACTATATCAGGTTTGCCTGACAACATTCAGCAGGAACTAGGTATGGTATGGCGATGCCAGTTTCCACCGTTGCTGCTCCTGCTTTGCCTGCCATCATCTAGACTTCATGTTGTAGTGTAGTGTAGTGCTCAGTGTTAAATGCTTGCTAGTCCTTCATAATCTTTGCCAATGTGCAATCCTTTTGGTTCTTTACTTTTTGTTCTGTTTCAGAACAATCAAATCTCTGATTTGAGCATCCACCCTCTTTCCCCAGTCCAGCTCCATGTAATACTATTTACATGACATCCCCATCACATGCAAGCAGCTTCTAGTGCTTTGCTTTATTGCTTTTATGTTTTCCATTTACACAGTCTGTATTCTTCATTAGTACATTAGCACTGTGCAGTACAATCTTTACTCCTGGATCCCTATATTTCCTGTTAGATTGCTAGAACATTCAGCACCTGCTTTCATCTCTAATCTGTTTTTTGTCATGGCCCCTGATTCCACCAAAATCTGTTTTGTGGATGTGTATTTGAGTGGTAATACGTGGTCATAGTAGTGAAGGTGATATATAGCACATTGTGTAGTTTAGCCGACAGAAGTTTGATCCACTTTCCAGATTTATCTGGCTGACCACCTCATGTCTATGATGTTGTAATAGATGGTGGGAAGGGGTGGTTAGCCAGGGCCTTATAAGCGTGAGACGTTTGGCAAAAAGAAAAGTTTTCAAGGTCAAGGACTTGATTGATTAGCATTTTAGCCTGCCAAGAGCACATAGGTTTGTATGAAAAACTTGAAACACTTTCTGCTTTTATTACCTCTTCTTTCCATGTGCATGCTGGTTTCTTCATTGAGAACATTAAGCCCATTTCTGTTCATGTACTTTGGGTATCAGCTTTAACATCCTAATCTTTGGGCAGAAGGGTGTGGGTATAGCAATATCCTGATCCTGGTTCTTAATCCACATCCAAATCCAGTGTTTATGTGAGGGATAGAGTGAACATCTATACTGCTAGTTGATTTGCCCATCACACATCTTTTAATTGTCATCTTGGTTCTGATCTAGGCAAATATATATTCACTCATGCGCTTTCAGGACTAGGAAATATTACGGTAGTCTGCCTCTAGGCTATCACTTCTAATCAAAGTTTCCAGATATTATTAACATGTCAGAAGTGGGTGCAGATAATCAAATTAATTAGTGCTCTTAATAGACAAGCTTCAGTCTGATTGACAGCAGATGTCAGGAAAGGGCAGAGTAGAGGAAGGGGGAAGGGAGCAGCTGTAGCAATGCTCATGAACGTCTCTCATTACTATTTTGCTCCATTGCAGCTAAAGGACGAGGAGGGGAGCTCCGACCACAGTCCATGTTTATTCCTGGACAGTTTTCAACACTGGAACGTTCTGGCAGTATGAGTTCTACGCTAAGGCACTCTGAGACTAAGGATTCGAGCTGCCAGACCGAGGAGGTAAAAATTGTTCCACCATCTATGAGGAGGATCCGAGCTCAGAGAGGCCAAGGAATTGCTGCTCAGATGGCTGGCATGTCAACATCTGCCACCAATATATCCACAGTTCCAAAAGACTATTCCCTTGGATCTCCTGTGCATGTCATGCCTCGTCGATTTAATGGTGATCCCCAGCGCTTCCACAGCTTGCCACGGGGTGCCCGGGTTTCTTTGAATGCAGAGTTCCTGAACAGCAGTACTTTGTCTAGGCCAGAAGATAGTGCTGTACCAGCATCTCGGCAGATTGGAAAGCTCCAAGCTGATGAGACTGCAATTCACATGAGGAACACCCCTAGGATTAGCACTTCAGCCCGCCCAAAATCCCAAGAGGTGAGGGGATCACATGGGGACTGGGGGACTGCCTGTGTGGTTTCGCCTCATGCAGCATACTCAACATCATTCATCCCTAATGCAGCATTGTCAGGTTCGGCTGAGATGATTGCCCTTCATTCTGCATCTAGCCCAGGGCAGCAATTGCATGCGAGGCCTCTCAGGACACCCTCAAGTGTCAATGGAGAAAGCTCCACCAGTGTGGCCACCAGTGCTGAGACAGGAGAGACAGACATGCAGGAAGCTGGTCAGTCAGATAGCAGCCTAAATAGTCAAAGTACAATCGCTGCAGGAACAGCATCATCAGATGAACAGTGGATTTATGATACCCCTGAGAATGTGTTGCCCAGAAGACCACTCACCTCCAGCTGCTCCACTCCTATTAATCATCTCTACAACAGCCTGGAACGCTCCTCTAAAGGTACAGACTCCAGTTCACTGTACTCCATGGACAATGATGGTTACTACACCTCCATGCATTTGGATTCAGGCCTGAGGCCAAAAGGACATAGCATTGCAGGCAGGGCAGCACGACATAGTATGTATGAGTGCATAGGCCAGCCAGGAGACCGTAGCAGCATTTACAGTGATCAGTCACTGTCCCGATCTATTTCCCTCCGTAAGTCTAAGAAGCCACCCCTTCCTCCTGCACGTACAGATTCACTGCAGCGATTGCCTAAAAAGAACAATGGTGTTAATGCAAGCAATGGGTCAATTCTTAATGAGTCTCTGATTGCGACACTTCAGCAGTCACTGCAGAATGGGCTGAAAGGGAAAGGGTCTTTGACTTCACCATCTCAAAGCCCTTGCAGTGACTATGAAGACCCCTGGATGTTGCGACCTAGGAGCCAAAGTAGCTTAAGTGCAGGCAGTAGTGGTGTGTCAGCTGCAGGGGGAGCTAATGTTTATTCCATTTGTCATGTCACACCATCACACAGTGACACCAGCAGCCTGCGTTCTGACTACGCAGAGTCTTGGGGCTATTACATGGATTACCCTCGTCTACATAGTGATCAGGCACAGTCACCAGCACATACTAACTCATTGTCTAATGGAGGACATCCAGGTAGCATGACAGATGGACAACATATCCACAATGATATTCAGAAAACTCTTCCTCCTGCTCAGGGGAATATGTCAACAAAGCCTCAGGAAAACACATCTTCACCAGACAGGGTACATCGGTTAACATCCCCATCAAGCGGATATTCAAGTCAGTCCAACACCCCAACAGCTGGTACTCCTGTTCCCTCTTTTATGAGGTCTATGTCACCCTGTGGCTCGAAGCCCAAGCCACGTGTGCCTGAAAGGAAGTCATCTTTGCTCTCCTCTGTGTCCATATCTTCTTCTTCAACATCTTTATCCTCTAACACTTCAGATTCTGTTAGGAACAACATCCCCCCTCTACCTCCGCCTCTAATGTCTAATGCATCAGGGTCCCTTTCACCACTCACCCCTGAACCTTTACCTCCACCTCTCTCTTCAAGTCAGACCTTTCCACCTCCACCTGCTCCTCCTTTACCCAGCACCCCACAGCATGATGGATCCTTGAGTCCATGCTCCATAAATTCCTCTCCAGAGTTTCCCCCTCCTCCTCCTCCAGAGGTGTTGAATGGCCACAGCATGCTACATAATGGATCCTTTAGCCCCACTCTTCATCCACCCCTGCCTCCACCACCACCCCTGTCTCCTTCCACTGTAAATGCACATATTCCCCCACCACCCCCATCCTTGCCCACCTTGACTCCAATTATACCTTCCACAGCAAGCCTAAAGGGAATTAAAGACAGACTCAAATCAGTGAACTCTGATAGAAAGTCTGTTCACTCTGAAGAGTTTGGCAAGTCTGCCATGCCACTAATAACTCCATTTGCCCTCCAAAGTGTGCAGCTTCGGTCAGTCAAACAACCAGAGAATAAGGAGAATAGCAATAAATCCCAGGAGGTGGAAACTGAACAGATTTCTACTAAGTCTGGCACTAAAGAGAAATTTAAAAAGGTAGAGCAGACTGTTTCGGCCCTGGATTCTTGCTCTACTCCTGAAATAAACGGAACATTAAAAGAGAATATAATTACAAAAGACAAAAACCCGGCAGAGATACCACTTTATAAGACAAAATCCGGAGAAGAAATGTCCTATGAAGCAGCTAATTACCCTTCACATGACTTCATTAGCCATTCCCTAGTTAAAGCTGAGTTGGATAGTATAGAAAAGGAGGAGAGAACACCACAAAACACCACACCCAAGAAAAGACCTCCAGTGTTCTCCAAGAAGCCCAAATTTCCCTCTGTCTCTGTAGCTGAACCTGACCTTATTGTAGAGAACAAGCAGACACTGGACAATGCGGAGGATTCTTCTTTGAAAGCGGTTTCAAATACTCAAAAAGACATGACTATTTGTGCACCTAACCCAGAGGTTCAGAAATCCCTGTCTGTGGAGGAGGTAGATAATAAATGTTCTACAGAGAGTTCCTCATGTGAAGGTGGCATATGTCCAACTGCTGGTCAGGTTGAGGAACCCTCCCAGACTCCCACCAGTCAAGAATCATCTGCAGCTGTTGAAGAAGTGGGCACTTCAGAAGAAGAGGACGAAAATGGAGATGATGACGATGATGAAGATGAATTAAGTAGTACTGCAGGATCAGTCTGCTCCAAAGATGACGGTGAGTGAAAATTTTCTAATTTTGCTCTCAGTGGTCATTTGTAAAACTGGGTGACAGAATCATACATATTTCAGTACTTGGTTCTTTTTTAAATGCTGGAAACACTAGACATTGACATGAACTTTTGATGAAGCGCATGGAAAATGGGAATAACTTTGAGAAGTAGGACTAATGAACATGGGACAAGTGTTTACGTTCAAGTCAAGGTTAATTGTGAAATATTGTGAGTAATCAGTTTTAAGGGTTTGTTGAGTGAACCAACAGTTTAGGGTATTACTGGTTAAAATGAATATTACCTTGCACTGAATTTCACCTCTCTGGGAGCTGTCAAGGGCAGTGCAGTTGTAAGCATTATGTTTGTCTAATTCTGGTGAGCTGAGGCAAAGGATTATGCCCACCGCCTCTCTGACGAATTAGGGCTTGTGGAACACTACTGCAGCAGTCATTTGAATGAATTCTTTATGTTCCTCCTGTCTGTACAGTCACTTATCATACTTCTAGCATTCTCATGTGCTTTTCCACTATCTCTTGTTCTTCCTGATCGCTCTCTTTCCTTCATCCCTGCTTTTCAAGTCTATCCAGTTTGGCTTTATACCTGTTTCATGCTGACTTTTTTCCCTTCCATATTCTTACATCCTCACATCTGTTAAACCCTTCCTTCCATTTCTCTCCATCTATCCTGCCCTACACATCTCTTTCTCGTCAGAGTGTAGATAGGATGGGGCAGTCTTCGCAAATGCTGGCCGTTTAGAGTGGAGGGGAGGGGTATAGAGGGAGGGAGGGGGAGGAAAGAGTGTATAACGTAGCCTACATCTTCTCGGGAGTGCAGATGAGAGACGAAAGCGGAGAGAGAGGGGACAGGATCAGACAACTCAACTCTGATGCAGAGCTGGATCCATCTGTGACAATGTAAGAGGAAAGAGAGTTATTGACGGCTTTTAAAGTGAACATTTGCCCTTGAGTATGATAGAGACTGATAAAGGTGTCTGTATTAGAATGCTTGGCTTACTCGACAGATCTGTCATTCTTTAGCTTGTCCTTTTCTGACATTGAATATGGTTTGCAGCTGTCATGTGAGAGTTCGTTCTATCCGGATATGTATGTTGTGTTAGAGCAGTTTGTACTTTGACTTGTGCCATACATACATTGTTTCCATGCATCAGATACCTCCCACTAGAATGTGTGGTTTGTGTTTGTCGGACACACAATCTCCCCGTTTTGTGTAGATGCAACATGTTTTTCAGTCGGACAGGGTCTGTGCCATCTCTGGAATTTGTGCAATGTGTGCAGTGTATATGGCTGTGGGTGGTTGTTTTCCTTCTCCATAAGCAACAGAATGTGTCAGCACCTCAGACCTACAAGCTTTCACAGCTGTCAATATTCATTTGGGATTCATACGTCTTTCAGGTGAAGTGTTCGAGTCCAATGCATCCAACTCCCCACAGACTCCCGGCTTTAACGGCGACGTCTCTGAGGACATGGTGACTCCCACGCGGCCCCGCACCACAGAGGACCTCTTTGCAGCCATTCACAGGTACACATCCTCCATGTTGTTTCAGTATCCTTCTCTGACACCCATCAGCTCTCTCCTCAAGTCAGGACAGTGCACATCCTTTCGTAACTTAAAAACAGCCTGTCTCCCTGATTCTCTAACACATCCATCAAACCTGGAATGTGGTGAAAGGCTTCTCTGGTTTCTTGGTCAGATTATAAGGTGCTCAAATACAGGACTAACTGCATTAAGTAATGATAAATAAGATTGTATAGATCTGTTCATTTATTCATGCACATATCCAACAAAGTGTCTAAGTTGGGTGTCAAATGTGTTCTGCTTAGTATGCATGCAAATGTAGCCACACAAACATACAGAAAAAAGTGATCAAGAAAAAAAATGATAAGCAAACACACACTGAACACTGTTTGTGAGTAGGCCAAGATCTCACATTTTTGCATAGACACACTGAACACTAAACTTGAAATAGTGGGTAACAGTGTAGTTTCTTCATAATTCCTGCTGTATACATTTTATCTTGTCTTAAAAATGTTGTATTCCTACCTTCCATGTTCATACCTGATCCTACTGTCTTTGTCTTGTAGTTTTGGCCACGTTTCATAACTTGTATATCTCCTGTATTAAGATCCATGTCTCTTATTATCTTCTTCCATTTGTTCCTGGCACCCTTCATCTCTCCTGTCCACTCTGCTGCTCAGCTTAGACCATGAATGGCTGAGCATGAATGTCCCCCAGCCCCTAAGGTGCGGCCTGGCAAGTAATTGGCCATTGGTGTTTCCCCTCTTGTGGTGATGCCACAGTGGGATTACCCTTATAATCCCTTAGCAATGGAATATATTTCTGCTTTATTCCCCTGCTAATCCCTCACTCCAGTAATCTAAAGCACTGATGCAGATTTTCTTTCAGGATCTATTGGCTAGTGGGCATAGTGCTTAGGCACCCCCCTCAGTGAAGAGAGCACATTCTCTTCTTGTTTACAGTGATCTGTGGCATTTTTCCCAGAGTGCCTTGTTGTTTCTTTCCGCTATCCCAGGGCTTGCCATACTACACACACCCCACCCCAGAACTGCAATGTGTGCAGTTCTCATCTTTGTGTTGGCTTCTAAGAGACTGCATTTAAATAAAAGGCATTAATATCCAATACCAAGTTATTCCTGCTTTTCCATTTTCTCTGTGCTACAAAGGCATTAACTACGTGAAGCTCTGCTGGTTTTAATAAGAAAACTGGAAGCAGAATTGATGGAGGGCAGAGGCTCAAAGAAAAATTAATCACAAAACAAACCCTATTTAGATTTGTTGAGCTTGAAGGGAGAAACGCCTGAAGTAGGATTAGCATTGTTTGCAGTTCGGTTTGTAGTAAACTGCCCCTCATTACATAACTAACACAAGTGTAACCTAACATGTAAACGCTGCACCCATCTCTGGCTTTTTAGGCACAGCTTGCACTTATACTTAAACGTTCTGTTTGTGCCGCATAACCAAGGTTTCATTTTACCCTCATCCATCTGACCATTACTAACTTTCCAGTGTTTGTACTTTGCAGGTCCAAGCTCAAGGTCCTGGGTCGTAGGGAGTCAGAGGACGAGCGACCGCGAGGTCCCTCATCTCCTCCGGTCACGCCAACAGGACCAAATCCTTCCTCGAACTCAAATGTGCCTCGTCAGACAGGCTCCATCCAGCGCAGCCTGCGCAAATCAGCCACCAGCAGTGACACCTTTAAGGCACTGCTGCTGAAGAAGGGCAGTCGGTCAGAGGGCAGCTTTCGCATGTCCGCTACCGAGATGCTACGCACAACTGACCCACGATTCCAGAGGACACGGTCGCTCGACTCCTCTCTGGATCCCAGTTCACCAACAGCAGGCCTGGACAGCCCCTGCTCTTCCCCGGGTCGCTGCAAGAGGGTGCCAGAGGACTGGCCCCGGAATGAGGCTATACTGCCACGTTACTCTCCGTGTTCCCCCTTGTCCCCTTCCTCGATGCTGGGGCCAAAGTACAGTCGATCCCGCACACCACCCTCTGCTGCCAGCAGCAAGTACAATTCCCGGAGTCGAATCCTTAGCAGCCCAATGACCGTCATCTGTGAGAGGGAGGGAGAATTAACTGAGAGTGGAGAAGCACTGGATGAATCGTGTCCAGTTTCACCATTAGTTTCCTCCACCCCAATCCCTCAAGACTCAAATGGCACTTTATGTGAGGGGGAGAGTTGATGAAAATGACTTTTTTTTCCCACCACCAAAGGGAACAAATGAACTTCGTCACAGTAACAGAGACTGGCTAATGGCAGAGGACTAGTGCATGGGCCGACAGGGGAGTTGGTAATCTGTCTGTCCCCCGAGTCAAGGCTCTGGCCCGCGTTGCACAAATCTGGTTGTATCTTAGAAGATATGTAGAGCCACAAGGTGCCTCCTTCAGACTGATTGTTGTGTGAAGTTGATCCCATTTCTGTCAGAGCTCTTCAATACGTCATATCTGTACTATTTGTTCCTGCTTCTCACAAGAGAAAGTGCTTTCCTTTACAGTAGTACACTTAATTCCATAAAACTTATTTCATTTTGTTTGGTTTGCTTCTCAACCTCCACTGTTCACATCATGAACTGTATATTGGGAACGTGGAATAAGGACTGATTTATAAACGGCATGTGGGAATCAGAAATGAAGGAATTTAAAGTCATCAATTTGACCAGTGGATAGATTGGCTTTGCTTTGTGGCATGCTCTGCGTGCTCTCAAGGTCCAGTCCATCTGCAGTAATACACCCGGAATGACTGCTAAAGTTTTGTGGAAATGGTGAATTTCATATCAACAGACACACTGTCATGAACTTTGGAAGCCATGTAATAGGTTTTCCACCGTTTCTGCTATTTCTTGAGACGCACTGGTTGTGGGAAAGTGACAGGTTCAGCACAAACAGTGTATTATAAAGAAGTACTGCTGAAGCTGCGCAGGTGAAACGAAGGCTGAGAGGCTCCAGAAAAATACTTTTGTGGGATTTTTAGTGTGTAGGTTTGCACTGTGTTTGTGTTTTGTCTGTTGGTCATTTAAAATGTTCTACCTGTGTTGGTTGTGATGACTTTCTACATACAAAGAGAGCACCTACTTGAACCAATAACATCTGTTTTGTTTGTGATAGTTTATTTTTTGTTAACCAAAGAGTTTAAAGCCTGCTGTAGGGATTCTGGGTAGCTCAGGCGTTTCCAGGACTGGGAGCAATAAAGAGCCTTCTGTAAAGCTTTGCTAAAAATTAGCTTTTACATTTCTTATGTACTAACTCCTCTTACATAAAATCTTACTTGTGCAGTTTTATACTGGTTTTTGTATAGAAACAAAAATATTAAAAAATAACCTCTGGATTTATTTTTCAAAGAATTTGTACACCCTTGCTAGAGGAAGTGGCTTTCTTTTTGTAGAGTATTTATTTTAGATTAGACAGAATGTGATGTGATTTATGTGAGGGATTTTACAGATTTGCAGCTCAGTTTATAATTATTTAGTAAGCATTACATCACTGTTCTCTCTCAGACTCACGAGCAGAGTCTGATTTTGAGGCCTTTATTAAGTCTCGTTCTTGTCCTTTTCATCCAAAAAAACAAAATCACAGTGACAAGGGGAAGAAGGCTGCTAACCCTCTTGTGTATGTCTCTCTAATAAAAAAAAATGGTGATGTTTATAAATGGCCCGTCTCTGTATTTGATTCACTGTCACCTGTCAGCCAGTCGGAAAAATCACACTCATTATGTGCGTATCCATGGTACCCAGGGCCGTTAGTCATTCCTAAAGGTTTCGGTGGGGTCAACGCTGATTGCGCCGTCATGTCCGCCTCTGGTCTCACATCACTACTAAGTCCAGAAGATACCAAGCTTTTTGATGGTTAAGTCTTTATAACTGCTTTTTCCCCATGCGAATGAATAATGTAAGGCAGCTTCATTAGCCGTCTATTTAAATCCATGTTCAAATTAGTCAGAGAATTAAAAAATAATATTGCACAGTTGATTTTAAGAGCTTGTTATAATTGAATAAACATTAATCTATTTGGCTCTGAATTAATTAATGTAATTCATGATGTACAGTTTTGGCATAGGGTGTAGGGTCATATGCCAAATAAATGAAAATATACTTAAATAAAAATATCATTCATGCCTATAAATATTGGATACTGATGTGGATCTTGGCTAGGGTAAGAAATATAAAATCGATATATATATATATATATATATATATATATGAAAAGAAATGAGTAAAAAGTCCACTAAACATCTTCACCATCACAGATTTGTGGTTTATTTAATCTAATCAGTTGTTGCTCTGCTGTTTTGTGTGCAGCAGTATAAAATTACATACTAATTTAATTACTGTTTACAATTTGAACACAAAAGCATTTTTTGAAAGAAACCCTTTTGGATACACATATACTCCCTGTATTCACAGTTTTGTGATGCGCTGCCACAGAAATAATAGAACCTGGTTGTGTTTTGGCTCAGCATCAGCACAGAGTGTAATTGAGTTTTCACACAGTGCTGAGTGCATGAACATGATATTCAGGCAACATTTGCCTCTAAAATAAACCTGATGACGGTGCAGAGTCTACATGTGGATCAGTGAAGACTTGCTCCCTGCAGCTGTGCTCGTGTCCTCAACACCGTTCAAGCTAAAATCATCCATACTGAGAAAGATTATACATGTAAAAGAGCAATATTTATTAGAGAATGAGTAAAGTTACAACATTTAATACCAAAAATGATCCATTATTGTAGTAGAAAGTGTATCATTTTACATTCAATGCATCAATAATAAATGTAAAGCATTTTGTTTATAAAATTATGATTAAATAATTAAAATGTCTTTGAGAGATTAGAATCATAGTACCTAAAGGAGTTAAGTTGGAAATAACAGTAATCTGTTGTTGAATGTTCACATTAAACTGGTTATGTGATTAGTGATAAGTTATACCTGACCACACTAGAGTATAAAACAGGCACTTTTACTTGGACATAAATAGTTACCCTTGCAGACTGACCTGTGTTTTGGATTGTGTAAAGTCAAATATTAACGCCTCCAGTGTTATTGCAGGACATTCATGGCCTCATCTACATTTACGCCATTTGGCAGACGCCCTTATCCAGACTGACGTAGAAAAATGCTTTGAATTCTCCTTTCTCTAGAATCATAACTATTAAAAATATTAAATATTCACAATCTCAGGTAGTGTGCTTGAACACAGACGGTCTCTTGTGAAAACACAGTCTTAATATAATGCCTGAATGACTGATAACTAATGACAGCTTCCCCATTTTGGTCATCTGCCAATTCCCAGCCACCAGTCGGCTCTCCTCAAAGAGATCATCAGCTTCTCTCCCACAACATCTACCAAGGGTGGGACTACACCTGCTTCCTCAGTGACGTGAGGCTAGCCAAAGAGATCTTATGCCGTGTTATAGGTCAGTGAAACACCATCACAAAAAAGTGCAAAAAAGAAAGGGGAAAAAAAACTGTTGTACTGTATAAATCCTCTAGTGTGGTCTGGGCAGTAGTGCAATAAAAAAAAATCACAAACATAACACACCTGGCTAAATAAAGCTGTAAAGATTCATTAAAAAAGGAGACTGTAGACAGTCACACATAGTAATTATGCAAGTGATTTACTAGTATTTGGTTTGATTGACATATTAGTGAAGTGAATACATGTGGACCAGAAGACTTAAAATCACCACTGTCTCGTCAGTAACTTTTTCAATAATAAAATCCAAATTTTGACACCCCTACACCCTGTAAACTCACTCCTTTCCCTCCTCCTGTATGAGCCAGACTTCATTCCTGCGGTTGACGAGCTTGAAAGGACTGTCATAGCCCACACGGTAGTAGGGAGCCTCTTTGAATCTCATGCCATCCCTCTTCAGGCTCTCGACCAGCTTCAGTAACTCTTCACTGGTGTTCTGACCGTTAGCAAAGCCTCCAAAAGTCCTAACACACACGCAGACACACACCCAAACCAATAAATAAACATGAACATGAGCAATTAATGGCCTCGTTTACTGACATGAATGTAAACGTTTAATGTAAATACCTGACAAACACAGTGAACTCCTTCCTGTTCTCGAAGAAGATTTCAGAGATGCTGGGTTTCGGTGGCTCGGCCTGGTGCTCCTCAGGGAGGTAAAAGGAGACAGTGAAGGAGCTCTCGCATGTTGGTCCCTCTCCAGGGTTAATGAGACAGGTGACCGGGGAGGTCATGTCCACTTTCACCTCTGATACAGAAAACATCAAAGTGAACTAAAGAGCCATTTCTTTCTTCTTTCTTACTTCTTTCACAATGAGCAGTAAGCAATTCCCTCTCCTAAATAAAATCTGCTAGGATTAAAGGTTTCTGTATGCTCCCATTTTCTCCAGAGAAAATGAAAATGTGGTACATTTAACAATTTCATGGCTGATGCATACAATAAGTTACATTCTACAAGTGAACTGATAAGGAATATGCTGATGTGTTGACTGTGGGGTATAAAAATTTGTTTTGACCCCTTTGTTTTATAGAGCCACTGAATGTTTATGAGCTATTCCTTTACTCATGAAAGTCATTTATCACATGAACTGGCTAAAGATCAAACAAGAAGTTTTAAGCTTAGCTGGGCTAAAAACATGGTTTTAGCAGTCAGCATGTGGAACTGTATTTAGTTGTATTAACCCAATAGCTGCCTGCCATATAGGTCTGTATTTCAGATTTCAAAATGTAATGTGGTCTTAAACAAATTAATTCAAAGTGCTGCAAACTGATGTTCATGGAGATGCTAGGTGTTCACTCCACTGCCACCTTGTGGCAACAGTAGAACTTTTTTGTTTTGTTTTTTGTAGCTCAGTGTAGCTCCACTGTTAAAAGCCCAGGATGTTTTTCATTCCCCAAAACAACTAGTCCAGCTCCTGAATTAACATATCAGTTTTCACCATACTGATCACTAGAAACTGGCCTTCCAGTAATGGAACTGATGACTGCAAAAATATACTATATTGCCAAAGGTTTTGGGACATCTGCCTTTACATGCACTTGAATGTAATATGGAGTTGGCCCACTCTTTGCAGCTATAACAGCTTCAACCCTTCAGGGAAGGCTTTCCACAAGGTTTAGGAGTGTGTTTATGGGAATTTTTGACCATTCCTCTAGAAGCACATTTGTGAGGTCAGGCACTGATGTTGGATGAGAAGGCCTGGCTCGCAGTCTCCACTCTAATTCATCCCAAAGGTGTTCTATCAGGTTGAGGTCAGGACTCTGTGCAGGCCAGTCAAGTTCCTCCACACCAGACTCACTCATCCATGTCTTTATGGACCTTGGTTTGTGCACTGGTGTGCAGTCATGTTGGAACAGGAAGGGGTCATCCCCAAACTGTTCCCACAAAGTTGGGAGCATGAAATTGTCCAAAATGTCTTGGTATGCTGAAGAATTAAGAGTTTCTTTCACTGGAACTAAGGAGCCAAACCCAACCCCTGAATTCAATGATTTAGAGGGGTGTCCCAAAACTTTTGGCAATATAAGTGTATGTGACTACTTGTATTGTTGACACCATAAATGTTTAGATTCACTAGGCAGAAGAGGGTGTTTACTCCTGCATGCTTACTTTAACTTCAACATCTGCACAAATCCTTCTTTCCCAAACTAACAGGAGAGATTAGTTAATTGATAACCTCAGTGCCTATTTATTTAGGCAAGTTCATCAGCCTCTGATTGAAGGAAGCAAAGTAGAAACACACACACACACACACTAAATGATTCACTTTACAGTACTGTCGAAAAGCATTTCACATCTAACAAAAGTATCATGCAAAGCTTACGCTTTTCATTATTCCCCTGGATGTATTTAAAGAGTCTCCTGAAGCCGGTGCTTAAAGCCTCGTCCTGCTCTGTGCCACTGACTGTAGTACTGACCCACTGTGTGGTCTGATAGGTCCGTACTTCATAGTCATCTCCCTGAAACACACACAAATGTATACACACACTTACACACAGCAGATTAAAAAGAAGCCCGAATATCTCCGACATTGTGATGAGTGTTGTTTAGTGTTGTTTTGACCAACCTTGCTTTTGTGAGCAGTATATTTTGGATTCTCGAAACCTCCAAACACCATTTTTCCCATAGCCCTCAGCATCTTCTCAACTTACACAACACAACATAACACAACTTAACACAAATTACACAACACAACATAACTTACACAACACAACATACACAACACAACACAACAACTTACACAACACAACATACACAACACAACACAACAACTTACACAACATAACACAAGTTACACAACATAACTTACACAACACAACAACTTACACAACACAACAACTTACACAACATAACTTACACAACACAACATAACACAACTTACACAACATAACAACTTACACAACATAACTTACACAACACCTTACACAACACAACACAACAACTTACACAACACAACACACACAACACAACAACTTACACAACATAACACAAGTTACACAACATAACTTACACAACACAACAACTTACACAACACAACACACACAACACAACAACTTACACAACATAACTTACACAACATAACTTACACAACACAACATAACACAACTTACACAACATAACACAACTTACACAACATAACAACTTACACAACATAACTTACACAACATAACAACTTACACAACACCTTACACAACAGCACAACAACTTACACAACACAACACACACAACACAACAACTTACACAACACAACACACACAACACAACAACTTACACAACACAAGTTACACAACATAACTTACACAACACAACAACTTACACAACACAACACAACTTACACAACATAACTTACACAACATAACTTACACAACACAACATAACACAACTTACACAACATAACACAACTTACACAACATAACACAACTTACACAACATAACACAACTTACACAACATAACAACTTACACAACACCTTACACAACACAACATAACTTACACAACATAACTTACACAACACAACATAACAACTTACACAACATAACTTACACAACATAACTTACACAACATAACTTACACAACATAACTTACACAACACAAGGTAATAATACTGTTCGGAGTAATAATAGTGCACGTATTATAATGCAATGACAATTAAATTCGACTACTCAACTAGTTAACTTTAACTAAAATAACTCCGCCTACTGCCAATGTCACACTCTGTATATTTATATTTAATGCAGTCCTTTAGTTTATCTAGCAGTCTAAAAGAAATCAAGCACACATTTCCTACCTGTTTCCTGTGACAGTAAAACCGCTGAATGTCGGTGGTTTACAGAAAAGTAGATTATTAGTTAGCTGTATATTATTAGTTAGTTGTATATTATTAGTTAGTTGTAGATTATTAGTTATTTGTAGATTATTAGTTAGTTGTTATATCAGAGGTTATGTAACGCCAGGACAGTCTCAGAAACCGCTTCTGTAATGTTTATCAAACGCATGACGCTGGTCACGTGATGCTTTCTAAGGTCGCCATTGGCTCTGCCATGCGGCGCACGTTTCCTGTGTTTCAAAACAACCGGAAGTACACATAAATTAGATTAAAAAACTTCTCCAGGGACGTTTTTATTTCATTCAGATGACACTATTGCACAATTTCAAAACATGTAAAGCATGTAAAACATGCAGGTGTTAAAATAAAGATTCCTAGACATTTCTTAACAAGCAGAAAATAGGAAATAAGATGGTTGAAAGAATAAAGGTGTTCTGAAATGGTTGGGACCACGTTTGCCTCACACATCCAGGGTTGGGGGTTCGATTCCCGCCTCCGCCGTGTGTGTGTGGAGTTTGCATGTTCTCCCCATGCCTTGGGGGTTTTCTCCGGGTACTCCGGTTTCCTCCCCCGGTCCAAAGACATGCATTGTAGGTTGATTGGCATCTCTAAATTGTCTGTAGTCTGTGATTGTGTGAGTGAATGAGAGTGTGTGTGTGCCCTTTGATGGGTTGGCACTCCGTCCAGGGTGTATCTTGCCTTGATGCCCAATGACGCCTGAGATAGGCACAGGCTCCCCGTGACCCGAGAATAGATCAGATAAGCGGTAGACAATGAATGAATGAAATGGTTGGGAATTGTTTCATGAGGAAAGAGTAGGAACCATGTACTCTATTCAGTTTATACAACTTCTTGCATATTTTTAAAACCATACAAGTGGCTCAGTGGTAGGTTTCTCGCCTAACATGCAGAAGATCCGGGTTCGATTCCAGCCAATGCCCCAACCCCAGCCACTGGATGCGGTGCCGGTCCCAAGCCCGGAAAAATGGGAGGGTTGCGTCAGGAAGGGCATCCGGCGTAAAACATTTACCAAGTTGTTGTGCGGACCAGTTGGTCCGCTGTGGCTACCCCGAACAGGGAGCAGCCGTAAGCAACTTCTTCACACTATCGAATGAGGCTAACTTCCTAGTGCCCTTTTAAACACAAAATTGTTATGATAGGGAAGCGGTACACTTAATTCTTATACACTTAGTCTTGGGACACCCTTCCAAATCATTGAATTCAGGTGTTGTTTTTCAGGGGTTAGGCTCGGTCCATTAGTTCCAGTGAAAGGAACTCTTAATGCTTCAGCATACCAAGACATTTTGGACAATTTTATGCTCCCAACTTTGTGGGAACAGTTTGGGGATGACCCCTTCCTGTTCCAACATGACTGCACACCAGTGCACAAAGCAAGGTCCATAAAGACATGGATGAGCGAGTTTTATGTGGAGGAACTTGACTGGCCTGTACAGAGTCCTGACCTCAACCTGATAAAACACCTTTGGGATGAATTAGAGCGGAGACTGTGAGCCAGGCCTTCTTGTCCAACATCAGTGCCTAACATCAGAGATGTACTTCTAGAGGAAGAGTTGAAGCTGTTATAGCTGCAAAGGGTGGTCCAAATCCATATTAAATTCAAGTGCATGTAAAGGCAGATGTCCTAAAACTTTTGCCAATATAGTGTAGCTCAGTGGTTAAGGTGTTGGATTACTGAAGGTTGTCAGTTCAAATCCCAGGGCCACCAGGCTACTACTGCTGGGCCCTCGATTGCTCAGTTGATAATGATAATTAATGATAATGCTCATGAGATAAATGTAAGCTGTTCTGGATAGAAGGGTACCAGAAATGTAAATGTTATGACACCAAGCTGGGAAATATAAGCATAACTTAGGTTTAAAGTGATAATTGTTCATTAAGAATGTTAACTATTCTCCTATTGTGTAATCTTACCATTCAGCATTCGGTTTACAGAAAACATCATAACTGATTCCAACAATGTGTATGTAAATATCTTGTTCTGTGCTTTGTATGTAAGCCAGTACCAAAAGCAGTCTCAACAATAATCAATAGTAATTTGCTTAAAACACCAAATTAAAATATTCCAATACAGTAATTACATACAATACTAGTAATACTAGTAGTACTTCTTTATTCATATTCACCATGTGATCTCTGTGCTGTGTAGTCTCATGACCTGGCCTCACACATAGGTTAATCCATTAAAAGCTGTAAAATGACAGATTTTATGCTCTGTGCTATTTTACAAGTCTGTTGGTTTACTTCCTCTTCAGCCCAGCATTCCTCCTGTGTGGTATGTCTCTCTGAATCTGTCTGGCTCTGTAGCCAAAGCCCAAAGACTTCACAGCAATGGTGGAGAACGCAAATGCAGTCACAAGTTTATATTCGTAAAAAAAAAATCTAAATATTTTGTTCCCTTCAACTTATGCAAAGCTCTGTTTGTATAAAACACCTTTTTCTCTAATTATCATGCTCACCTATGGAGTCCTGTAGAAGGTGGGTAAGTTTGCTGTTACGGTATGGCACATGAGGACGTTGCTCTGCCAGAGCACCCAGAACATCAGACAAAGCAGAGAGACTACGGTTTATACAGGAGCTCTCCCACAAAGCTGCTCCACTGACCCCTGATGTGCCTACAAAACACACACACAAAAACACACACAAATATAAATTTGAAAACCAGTTTTTGTTTGGGGATCACAATATTAGGGAAAACAATGTGTTCTTATGTTTCTCCAAATAAAGTTAATCCAGTGTCCAGTCTTATCAGGAAAGGGCTGCTGTTGGTGCAGGTTTTCATTTTAATCAAGCAAAAGCTATTCCCCATTAATTTAATTAATTTGTTAATTTTGCTATTCAACTGTCAATTACAACTATATAGCAATGGATTATTGATGGGCCACAGTGTGTCTGTGTCTTTGTGGCCAGAGCAGCAATTAGATAATAGTAGCCTGTGAGAAAGGGTTGTTGTTTTCATATCATTTTTTCATGAGTAAGCAAAACACAAACCTTCTGTTTGTTTTTTTACGCTGATAAGTGTCAGTGGTATAAGCAAGATAACACCCGTCGTTAAAATGCACAACTCCTTGGAGCTTTGTAACTGACAGACTACTTGCCTGCACACTCACTCCCTGCCAGGTCAACCAGCTGCAGCTTTGTTCTGAGGGGTTCCTGGGGTACGACCTGCCCTTGGGGGGGGGGCATGGTGAATGGCAGGGGGAAGACTAAGGGGAAGAAACAGAGCTGAAGGAGCGAGAGGTTGCAGCTCTGGGGCAGCGGGGGCTCCACCACTGCTTCTTGGATCTATGCTGAACATTCTGTCTTACACTTTGCAACCTGTGAGCTGCAGTATATACACACACACATACACACACAGGCATGGTCAATTAATTAGTCACACTGCCCTTTGCCCATGGATTCATACTTTTTCTCTGTCAACCTTATTCTAAACTTCTTCACTTCTGTACATGGAGAGGAGGTTCTCTCTTAAATGCATAGACTAGATAAGCCACTGTTTGGACATGTATGTGCAGATAACGTATTTTGCAGATGAGTGAGAAAAGTCATTAAAGGACTGTTGGATGGTCTGGTTCTTTTCAGATAAGGCTCAACTTTGAATGAAAGACTGTTTCTGTTATAAGCTATAAAACGTTCTAAAAATAAATAAATAAATAAATACAATTTCCAACCAGTGCTTTGTACATCAGAATTACTGGACTAAAGTAGTGTGTGTGTGTGTGTGTGTGTGTGTGTGTGTGTGTGTGTGTGTGTGTGTGTGTGTGAGAGAGAGAGAGAGAGAGAGAGAGAGAGAGAGAGAGAGAGAGAGAGAGAGAACAAGAGCCTGGTAGTGATGAGGTGTGTCAGCCTCAGTTATACCCGGTGTCAGGACACTGATGCTTTGAATTGTCTGTGTGTGTGTGTGTGTGTGCGTGTGTGTGTGCATATGTGAGTGTCCAATGTGACAATGTCCATTGTTAAAAGTGCTATACAAATCAAATTGAATTAAAATCAAAATTGTGTGTATGCATGTATCATATGCAGTGCTTGAGGGTTAGGGTTCTTGAGTGTGACAGTGAGAGTGACAATAAGGTGGGATCTGGAAGAGTCTCTGTGCACTAACGTTGGACTGTGGGCCCTCAGTCCCAACACTGCAACAACAACTTGGCAAATGTTTTACACCGGATGCCGTTCCTGACGCAACCCTCCCATTTTTCCGGGCTTGGGACCGTGGCTGGGGTTGAGGCATTGGCTGGGAATCGAACCCGGGCCTTCCGCATGATAGGCGAGAAACCTACCACTGAGCCACCAATGCCCGAAGAAATGATCATAATACTGTCACAAAAATATCATCATACAATGTGTCACTGTCGCACACACAACATTGGCACTTTAAAATGAAATTAATGAGAAAATATGGAATTAGTATTATCTTTTTTTTTTTTTTTTTTTCTTTTTTTTTTAATTTCAACATGTTGAACAGGAAACATAAATAATAAAAACATTATAAAATGGTTGGCAATAATGATGATACACAAAGCAATGATCAAACAAATTCACACCTGTGCATAATACTGACCAAAATCAAATCCCAAATACAGGTGCACAGCTAGCAGAAACAACACTTACTCTTAAGAAACTCCTAAAAACTGAGAACAAATCATTTTTCTGCCTTTTACCAGAAGGTCAGAAATGCTTGGAGTTGGCAGTGTTACTCACTCATATGTAAGACAGAGCACTTCACTAGTGCCTGTGCTGGTCGTGATGACTTCTCTCTTAACCCCCACTGCTGCTCCATCCTCATCTTTGGCCAAAAGATCCATTAGCTCGTTATTATAAACCTCCACCATGGAAACCTCCACTGTGTGTCTTTCTGCTGGCTTCTCTGAGATCAACCTGACCAATAAATGCATGTATCAGCAGATATTCAAAGCATATTACACCCCCCCCCCCCCCCCCCCCCCACACACACACAAAATAAAAAAAAGAAATTAAACAGGATAGAGTATCCTCTAAAAGGATAATAAGAATTCAAAGTATGATACAAAGAGACTAGAGGGCTAAATACTCTCCCTATATGCTACATGTAGGCTAGACACTACATTTATGACAATAAATGACAAAGGTTGAGACTTACTTGAATAACTCTTTAGCTGCTTTGGGGATAATTCCTTCCTGTTCAGGATGTGTGCATCAGGATGTGTGCAATCCTCATCTTGAGATCCAAGCATCAAATATGTCTTCCCACTGCCTGTCTGCCCATAGGCCATGATACACACGTTATATCTGAATATAAGGCACAAAATTCATTGCAACATTCACTTTTACACCGCTTAATATCAAAACAACAGCGATATTTGTTTGCTAAGGAGGGAAAAATAATTCAAATCTTTAAGCTCACCCATCCAACAAAGAAGTTAAGAGAGGCTGTACTTCTTCAAACACAGCATCCTGCGAGTCCTCTGGCCCGTGTAACCTATTAATCAGATAATCATGGTGAAAACAAGCACAGAGACCCTTTGTATTAAAGGAATGGTCTAACAATTTTTCAGCCTAACTGTGTCTAACCCATCTTTAGCGTATGTGTGATTACCCTGAACAGCACATTTTCTCTTTCTGAGAAAACAGAAAATTTGTTTACTTAAAACTTCCTTGTAATGGAAGCCTGAAAACAGCTGTTTTAAATATTATGTACATTCATGGACTGTTGTTTTTGGATTATTTACACAGTCGGATGTTCAAATTAAAATCTAAATCTGTGTAGATTTTAGTTTAAAATAATGAAATTGTTTTGATGAACGTATTAGCATATTAGGTTGTAAGTGACCACAAAATTGTTATTGTTACCACAAATTATTTCCACAAATTAGTTACCACAAATTATTTAAAATTAAAAATCTTTCTTTACTGTATTGATCTGGTGTGTCTGTTGCTTTCGGCTGTTCCCTGTTCGGGGTTGCCACAGCGGACCAACTGGTCCGCATAACAACTTGGCAAGTGTTTTACGCCAGATGCCCTTCCTGACGCAACCCTCCCATTTTTCCGGGCTTGGGACCGGCACTGCATCCAGTGGCTGGGAATCAAACCCGGGCCTTCCGCATGATAGGCGAGAAACCTACCACTGAGCCACCAATGCCCCACTGTGTTGATCTGGTATTATGTGTAATTTTTGTTGTTTTTATTCAATACAAGGAAACGTATCAGAATTATTGTCTCAGGTAATTTCACATATAGATGTAATGGCTAGTGATTAAGTAAAAAACAATTATTCATGTAAAACTATTACTGTGTACATGACAGAAGCAGTGTCATGATAATATACCTCTCAAATTCAAATATTTTGTTCATCTGTAGACTCCCAGGCTTGGTACAATTCACAAGAACAGAGTCCTGAAAAAAGCGTGATCCTCTTAATTATGCCATGGTATTAGTCGGTCAGTAGTTTATGAATCACACATAGATTAGAATAACCAATTGACTTACATCACTAACAGCCTGCACCACCACCTCTGAGGATGAAGGCCTGAAAACATAATTTAACACATGCATTAGCACTTCTGCTAATATTGAGCTTGTCATAAATATTGAGGCACTGAAGTGGCAGCAGAAATTGCATCACCTCAGCTAAATATGCATTAGGAGTACAATGACTGATTAGTATTTTTACCTGTTAGCGGATAAAGAACCATGGATGGTGTCAAAAGGCAGGACAGGGCGCACCCTGCAGTACACTCTAATATTACCCCTCAACTCCTGAAACCAAAATTAATATAGTTTAAGTCATTTTAAAACATAAAACATATAAGTTGCACCAAAGAATACAAGGATTTTCTTTCTGCTGATCCCATATTTTATTCCTATACTTTAAAGTACGATGGTCCTTTAAAATCCATCAGCCGGACCCCCACCTTAGATAAATTTATGTAATCTAGTGTTATTTCATACAACACAAGTTAAACAAGGCATTAATTGCATTTGTTTATATTTCATAAACTAACAAAATCAATGAGCAAATCAGGAGCTTACGATTAGTGTGTTGTGTATCTCCCTCCTCCTCATCCGCTCTAATCTATGCCTCTCCTTTTCCTCTTGTAAGGAGTGCTCCAGAGAAGCCACCTGTGCCTGTAGCCCTGTAATCACCAGACAGAAAGCAAACGTCCTGAATGCTTACTGTCCATAAGAAAGCTGGATTGCTGTACAAGTTTTACAAATACCAAATGAACATTGCCTCTTGTTGTTAATGCTCTGCATGACTACTAGAGGTGTAATGATCAGCAGGTTTATTGGTCAAACAGTGACCAATACATATTATCACTCAGGTCCCAGTTTCTCCAGTTTTTAGACAAACCCCTATTACATAAAATCTCTACTTTGTTTTCATAGACATCCTGTAATCAAACCTGTTTTAATCATATGATTGAACAGGTTCCTGTTCCGAATAATTTAAAACTCTGATAGTGAAAATAGTGGTATATTGACCTCTATAATTCTACAAGTGGTATAGAAAGATAAAAACTGAGGAAATAGAGAAAACAACTCTTTATACTTTATACTGCATTTAGATTTTTACATTAAGCACTACACATGTTTTAGGCTTGATACTGTGTTTAGCTTTGTATCACAAATATTTTGAGTCCTAATTTGTAATATTTTTTTCTTAATTTTTTTATTTTGTTTCCCTTTATGACATACAATCAATCCACTTTTTATATAAAAAGGGTGTAATAATCCATTATACATTATAAGTGGACCAAAAAATACATTATAATCCCAGCTGAGAGAGACAGACTCACCAGAAAAATAGTGTAACAAATGCCAGTGGGTTAAGAAGTACTGGAAACACTGACCATGCAGCAAGAGCAAAAAAGAACAGGAAAGACAATGAACTGCAAAGAGTCACGGTGAACATGCCTTGCATGTACACGTGCACACACACACACACATGCGCACACACACATATGTACACACACACACACACACACACACACACACACACACACACACACACACCATTGAGCATTGTTTTAGGCTGCTTAGCTGGTTTAAGGCCCATTACAACTGCAATAGATGACAGATTGGTTGCATTCTGGACCGAAGATAAAGAATATAAAGATAATGAATTTCTATGATAACTTACTCTGAGTGTCACCAGCCTGGTCAATCTGGACAGCTCTGCTGATGATGGCCATCCACTCAGACAGCTGTTTCCTTTGGTTCTCCAGCTCTGCAGCCAGGTCCACTTATGCAGCAAAAACATCCCTCAAATCTTTCTTTAGAGCCTGAAAACAGTGTTACGATAAAAACAAACTGAAAAATAGTGTATTTGGAATTACTTGGAGACCATGGTGGTAGATTTAACCTGCTGCCAGGTTGGTCTTGCATTCAATCATTGAACATTTGATGGCTTTGGCATTAACAAATTAAATGAATATGTAATGAATTCAGAAAGTGTGTTGAAGTTACTCAAAAGCTCCTGGCTACACAATTGCACTTGACTGTATATAGTTGTAGAAAGAACATTACTGAATCGTACTCTCCAGTGTCACTCAGATAAGGCTGGTTTCCCTTTTGAGTCTGGTTCCTCTCAAGGTTTCTACATCTTAGGCAGATTTTCCTTTGCCACTGTTTTCTTCAGGCTTGTTCAATAGGGATTCTTCTAAATTTAAGTGTAAATCTTGTGATTTAGTTTTATTCTGATTTTTTAGATTGTTGTAAAATTGCTCTGAGACAATGTCCATTGTTAAAAGTGCTATACAAATAAAACTGAATTACATTGAATGGAAAAATGCCACACATTACATGCACAAACTGTGAAGACAAGCAAGGTCAACTGTCTCTTACGTGGCCTTACCTGGACGTGTGAGAGAAGTTTGGCCGGGGGAACAAGAGCACTATTTTGCACATTTCCCTGGTGTTGACAGTGCCTCTTTGCCAGAATGACATCCTCCTCTTGATCCCTTCGAAGTTTTGCCATATACTTGAGCAAGATTAAAAGATGAAAAGGTCACATATAACAAATCAGTTACACTGGAACAAGCCGACTATCAGAAAACTGACCTTGCTTTAATGTAAAAAAAAAAAATCAGCAGAACTTATTCCTTAGAAATCCCACTGAGGTGCTGAATATTTATGAAAATTTCTTTTTCTTCTTTATTATATCCTATGATAACCTGATGACATTTTCATCTAATATAACCTTCCTTACATACAGAAATAAATCACAGACACCTACCATTGTGACAAACCTCTTACCTCAGTGTAAAACCATCTGTCAGAGCAAATCCCTAACTGTAATGTAGAAGCAATGACCATATGGCCACTATTTGGTATTAAAATATTTTTTGGGGAAAAGAAATTCCACAAATGAGCTGATTTGCTCACCATTGCTGAAAAACAAAATAAAACATCCTTTCATAGCATATATCATTGATGATATTTCAAGGTAAATAGTAAAAACTGCCTGTCAGAAAGTCTCAGGTGAAGAAGCGCATTCTCTGTCTCCAGCTCTAAAATCCGCTCTTCTTTACTCTGAAATGTAACATTCATAACGGCTTAACTAAGCTTTTTCCTTAAAAGACTATAGGCATGGCTTAGTGTTAGCTAATTCTATATCTGAGCTTCAGTCATCTTTCTGTCACTGGACGGTTCGAAGACGGTCACTTACCCAAAGTTTGTGCTCCAGAAGGTGTACCTGATGCGCAAAAATTTGGTCTCTCTTAAGAAAATGTGTCATTTTATAAAACTCAGAAGGCGAATGTGAAAGAAATGTCACCAGTAGTTAACTATGTCTGCCAGGTGCACTACAGTAGGCCAATTAAAGGATTATCTCCTTTCTAATATAGCTGTCTGTCAGAACGCATCCTTCCCCACTTATATATATGTATATACAGTGCATCCGGAAAGTATTCACAGCGCTTCACTTTTTCCACATTTTGTTATGTTACAGCCTTATTCCAAAATGGATTAAATTAATTTTTTTTCTCAAAATTCTACAAACAATACCCCATAATGACAACATGAAAGAAGTTTGTTTGAAATCTTTGCACATTTATTAAAAATAAAAAATCATATGTACATAAGTATTCACAGCCTTTGTTCAATACTTTGTTGAAGCACCTTTGGCACCAATTACAGCCTCAAGTCTTTTTAATTATGATGCTACAAGCTTGGCACACCTATTTTTGGACAGTTTCTCCCATTCTTCTTTGCATTAGGTTGGATGGGGAGCGTCGGTGCACAGCCATTTTCAGATCTCTCCAGAGATGTTCAATCAGGTTCAAGTCTAGGCTCTAGCTGGGCCACTCAATTCACAGAGTTGTCCCTTATCCACTCCTTTGTTATCTTGGCTGTGTGCTTAGGGTCGTTGTCCTGTTGGAAGATGAACTGTCGCCCCAGTCTGAGGTCCAGAGCGCTCTGGAGCAGGTTTTCATCAAGAATGTGTCTGTACATTGCTGCATTCATCTTTCCCTCAATCCTGACCAGTCTCCTAGTTCCTGCCGCTGAAAAACATTCCCACAGCATGATGCTGCCACCACCATGCTTCACTGTAGGGATGATATTGGCCAGGTGATGAGCAGTGCCTGGTTTCCTCCAGACATGACGCTTGCCATTCAGGCCAAGAGTTCAATCTTTGTTTCATCAGACTAGAGAATTTTGTTTCTCATGGTCTGAGAGCCCTTCAGCTGCCTTTTGGCAAACTCTAGGCAGGCTGTCATGTGCCTTTTACTGAGGAGTGGCTTCCATCTGGCCAGTCTACCATACAGGCTCGATTGTTGGAGTGCTGCAGAGATGGTTGTTCTTCTGGAAGGTTCTCCTCTCTCTACAGAGAAATGCTGGAGCTCTTTCAGAGTGACCATCGGGTTCTTGGTCACCTCCCTGACTAAGGCCCTGCTCCCCCGATCACTCAGTTTGGCCGAGAGCCCGCTCTAGAAAGAGTCCTGGTGGTTCCAAACTAATTCCATTTACAGATGATGGAGGCCACTGTGCTCATTGGGACCTTCAATGCTGCAAATATTTTTCTGTACCCTTCCCCAGATCTGTGCCTCGACACAATCCTGTCTCAGAGGTCTACAGACAATTCCTTGGACTTCATGACTTGGTTTGTGCTCTGACATGCACTGTTACCTGTGGGACCTTATATAGACACATATGTGCCTTTCCAAATCACGTCCAATCAACTGAATTGACCACAGGTGGACTCCAGTCAAGTTGTACAAAAAAAATCTCAAGGATGATCAGTGGAAACAGGATGCTCCTGAGCTCAATTTTAAGTGTCATGGCAAAGACTGTGAATACTTATGTACATGTGATTTTTTAAATTTTTAATTTTTAATAAATTTGCAAAGATCTCAAACAAACTTCTTTCATGTTGTCATTATGGGGTATTGTTGTTTTTATATATATATATATATATATATATAAATATATATATATATTATATATATATATATATATATATATATATATATATATATAAAATTCACTTTTTTTTTCAGCATAGCTCTGTGTTTGATTATTGATCATTCCAAATTATGAAGTGTACTTATCTTTGTCTTTACATTATAGTCCTAAATAAATTATTTTCAGCAATTTCTTTTCAGTTGTTTTGGGGGCATTTTCTAAGACAAAAACAAACAGGACAGGCTCTGAGAGTTAATCCCTCAGTGATTGGGTTTGTTCCCTGCCTGGCTGTGGCAATGAGAAAGATGGAAAGGCCCAATAGGATTTGCTGAGAAAGATGGAGAAAGATGGAAAGGGCGAGCTTAAATTGGCCTGATGAACCAGCCTACCATACTGCAGTAAACTCCACCTGGGGACCATAAACTGCAATATTTAAAAATTACACATTATAGGAAAACACTTCACTAGGTAACTATAGGGATGCAGATCATTTTTAAGTCAGAGCTCTGCAGAAGAAATTACACCTTTTATGATTTGATGGATGGATGGATGGATGGAAGGTAGGAAGGAAGGAAGGAAGGAAGGAAGGAAGGAAGGAAGGAAGGAAGGAAGGAAGGAAGGAAGGAACGAAATATACATCATACCCTTTACCATTATATTCACAATTTAATTGTCTGTGGTGTAAATTAAAGTAATAGATAGATAGATAGATAGATAGATAGATAGATAGATAGATAGATAGATAGACCACAAAGTGTAAGATTAAATGTTTTTATTTACTGAGTTTTATATGTAAACATGTTTTGCTTTGAGGCTTTAAACCAGCACATACAGTATTTCATATACAGGATTAATCAGGCTCTCGACAGGAAGCAGAGGACTGAGGCTAATTTAGCCTTATGGCACAATTTATTATATAGGCTAAGGCAATTCTAAGGTAGAAGACATTTCTTAATTGATCTATATAACTAGTAACTATTTTTAACTGTTAGTATAATTAAAAATCTTACCTGGAGGTACAGTGAGGCATAGTGTCTCTGAGCCACAGAAAAAAAAAAGCTGTAGAATCTAAAAGGAATGTTTGTAGGAACTGCTTCCTATTTAGCTTTATAGCTTATAAAATCTAGACTGTTGTTTGCATCTACAATCAATACATTTCTAGGTAATTTTATTTACTAAGATAACAGTGCTTGTAAGATTTTAACTTTAGTTTTAGGTTTATATCTTAAGATAACTTACTCTCACCCCATTCAGCATCTTACCCCAAGCATTGCAAACTACGTAAACGTCAGACAAGGACAGTCACAGTAACTGAGGATTTATTTACATGCTTTTTTAAAGATGATCATAGTGTTTGTTAATTAATACTTCAAAGAAACCCATTCACCGATTACATTAGATGACTGAATTATAAAAATATAACATATTTCCGTAATATAATTTAAAACAATTTCAACAAATTAATGTACGTATGTAAGACCTGATCTAGTTTTCTAGAACAGCAGCTGGTCTGTACATGTGTGTTTGAAGGCGTCTTAGATTCTCTCTACACACATAGCAATTCCCATTCCTCCTCCGATGCACAGTGCAGCAACACCTTTCCTTCCTCCTGTCCTCTGAAGTGCATGCAGGAGGGTCACCAGCACCCTGCAGCCAGACATACCCAGAGGATGACCCAGAGAGATAGCTCCACCACAGATGTTCACCTGCAACAGGAAAACAAGCACAGCCATCAACACATGGTACATGAATTAATACAAACTTGAGAGCTACAAGGGAAATGTGGCAAGGCCAAGAGATTCCTAAGTTATCCTCAAACATGAGAACAAAATTAAAATATTGAACAGTGACAATAAACATTGGGATAGACTTCATGTACTACCTTGACATAATAAAATGTAATAAAATATGTTTAAATACCTTGTTGAACATTCCATTTAATACCACGCGACCATATATAGCTTGCAGTTTGAGAAGAACTAGTGTTACTAGCAGGATTATGTTAGAATGTATGCAGCTGGGATGTAATGTGTAAAAACATTGCTATCTAACTGTGATTTTGAGAAGTATTAGCTAATGTCAGCATATTACATATTGCTATACACCGATCAGGCATAACATTATGAGCAGTGAGAGGTGAAGTGAATAACACTGATTATCTCCTCATCATGGCACCTGTTAGTGGGTGGGATATATTAGGCAGCAAGTGAACATTCTGTCCTCAAAGTTGATGTGTTAGAAGCAGGAAAAATGACTACTGAACACAATCCACATTTTTCTTGAAGAGTAAGAATAAAATTGCTCTATTCAAGCTACTGCAATAGTTAATAAATGCAGGTATATCACATGCCGGGGGGGGGGGCACGGTGGCTTAGTGGTTAGCACGTTTGCCTCACACCTCCAGGGTTGGGGGTTTGATTCCCGCCTCCGCCGTGTGTGTGGAGTTTGCATGTTCTCCCCGTGCCTCGGGGGTTTCCTCCCCCGGTCCAAAGACATGCATTGTAGGTTGATTGGCATCTCTAAATTGTCCGTAGTGTGTGATTGCGTGAGTGAATGAGAGAGTGTGTGTGCCCTGCGATGGGTTGGCACTCCGTCCAGGGTGTATCCTGCCTTGATGCCCAATGACGCCTGAGATAGGCACAGGCTCCCCGTGACCCGAGTGTAGATCGGATAAGCGGTAGACAATGAATGAATGAATATCACATGCCAAGTCTAACACAGTGCAAATGTTCCATGATACATTGAAGATTAAGAAGATTAGGGTCAGCTTGAAATAGATGTCACGACTTGTACTAAGCAACAGGTTTGTTATCAGTTTGTATGCGTCAGTGACAATCCACTAGGTGTTCCCACATGGACAGCTTAAAGATAAACAATGCATACCTAAATCTGAACCTTGCTTCTGTGGATAATCTCAGATTTGGGCCTAAGTATTGCTGCAATCATAAAAGCTTTCCTTTGTTCATCCCAGCACTCACATTTTGCTTTCTGGTGTCACCCAAAAGAGGATGGGTTCAATTTTAGTCTGGTTCCTCTAAAGGCTTTTACTCTCGTGTCATATTAGGCAGTTTTTCATTTCCATTGTTGTGTCTGGCATACTCATTAAGGATCTACACTTACATCTGATTTCTGTAGCTGGTTTGTGGCCATGTTTATTGTTAAAAAGTCTGTTCATTCCAATTAACACATATTTCTCACACATGCTTTTCATATGCTTCGAGTTGAGCGAAAGAAATAAAATTGACAACCTTGTCGGGATTCAGACCAAGTTCCTGAACCACTGCGAGACACTGAGCAGCGAAGGCCTCGTTGATTTCATACAAATCCACCGCAGACAGCTGCCAGCCAGCCTTCTCTGTCTAGTGAAACAGAACATGCATTTTTGATTGATCAGGAACTGAAAACATTTGTATTTAGATAACAGTACACCAATATATATATATATATATATATATATATATATATATATATATATATATATATATATATATATATATATATATATATATATATATATATATAACTTGAATAATTATGAGTAAATGCTTTAAAAACAAATAAATGTTTCCAAAAAATAGACAGGTTAGAATAAAGGTCAACATTTTTGTTTTTGTAATGGCATTACTAGCCATCTGTGCACTGAGGGACACTTACTGCTTTTATGATGGCTGATATTGGCCCTGTGCCCATGATGGATGGATCAAGGCCAGTCTGAGCCCAAGAGACAATTCGTGCCATTGGTTGCAGACCACGCCTCTGAGCCTCTGATTGGCTCATGAGCACAGCCGCTGCAGCCCCATCATTTATTCCTGCAAAAGAAAAAGCAGGCACCAGATAATATCTACTGCGGACAATGCAACAATTATGAGGGACAGAGATTTTGTAAGTGCAAGACTGTCCTGCTGAGCAACATTTAGAAGTGAATGAACCCTGGGTTATTTAGCTAATCGTGATTGAAGATCAGTCTCTTTTATTTACCTGATGCATTGCCAGCCGTGACAGTGCCAGACCCGTCCTTCAGAAAACAGGGCTTCAGCTTGGACATGGCATTTATGTTGCTCCCGTGACGAGGAAATTCATCAACTTTAACTTCTACTGGACCTAATAAAAGCATATAATAAATAAATAAATAAATAAATACAAATTAATAAAAAAAAAAACACTCTCAAACCAGCCAAATCTGAAGAGGAACTGGAAGGTCTGTAAGAAAAAAAGATAAGATAACTGACACAGTAGGTTACCTTTTCTTGAAGGAACAATAACTGGAACAATCTCCTGGTTAAAGTGACCAGCCTTCTGGGCTGCCTCGGTTCTGCTCTGTGAGGTGACAGCATACTGATCCTGAGCTTCTCGGGTCACACCCCACTGCTTAGCCACGTTCTCTGCTGCAGTGGAACAACAAAATTATACATCAAAAGTAAATAAAGTTAAAATGACTTTCTGGTCTATAAAAGTGGATTTGTAATAGTCTGAACTAGTGTGGTTAGAGTGCTAACATCAATCATCATTCCAGAGTACAAAAAAAACTGGGAATTGGGGAAATGTCAGTACTGGTCAAGCATACCCGTGATACCCATATGGTAGTTGTGAAAAGCATCCGTGAGTCCATCTGCCACTATAGAGTCCTGCAATGTCCCATCTCCCATCTTTATTCCTGACCTCATTTGCACTGTGTGAGGTGCCTAAGGAGCAACGTGTACACAAAAAATCTTTACCATGCTGTTGTCCATTCATATTTAAATATTCTGTTTAAGATAAGATATAACATTATTAATCCTGAAGTAATTAAACCTGAAGAGACTGCTTCAGATTACATAAGAGAAATAAATAAGTGAAATATTCTATACATACAAAATGTAAACAAAATGTACAAAACCATATTGCACATGATATGATATTGCACATGATATGATATTAACGTACATATTGTTTTCACAGTCGATTGATTTTTAAATAAAAATCAGACCAACAGGGAAAATAAATATGAAAAAGATGATAAAGTCTGTGAAAACGCTTTGATTTCTGATTTAATGTCTATGTAGCTACAGTAGTCCCTGGTCTGATGCCTAATCTTTCCAAATAATTATACTGGAAATATTTTTGCTCAGTTCCACTGAAATGCTTCCGATTGCGGTACGCCATTTTTTGATGCCTGAGCTGAGCCCTAAATATTACTTACCCGGCTCATGCTCTCCATGCCCCCTGCCACCACGACTGTGGACTCTCCCATTATGATGGACTGAGCTCCAAGACACACAGCTTTTAGACCAGAGCCACACACCATCTGACAGCTCCACGCAGGCACAGGGTACGGGATTCCTGCGGCAACACTAGCCTGGCGTGTAGGGTTCTGTCCATTGCCTAGAAACATCAAGTGTAAAAAGTTAGCATTAAACAAGGATTCTTTATGTCCATTACCTACATTACTTATTAAATATCATTAGAAAGACTGAGACAGCATACTTTGCTGGCAAATAGACAGTAGCACAATATATAAGCTTTGTGTTGAAATGTAACATGATTAAATCATAGAATATCAGCTTTAACATCTTCACGATAATATTTGAACCGTACACAAGCCCTTTCATAAATCCTCACATCACTAGATAAATGAATATAATGTTAAATGAAAACAATTTTTGAGTGCAAATCCTATGCAGTTGATATGTCACTGACTAGTTTCTTCTCAGCTGCATTGTAAATCTCTACAGTTTTCCCCTAAGGTGAATAGCTTGATAATTAATTTATGCTGTAACCATTTTACCTGCAGTGAGGACATGCCCCATGATGACCTCAGATACCTCATCTGGCTTTACATCAGCCCTCTTCAGGACATCCTTAATGACCACTGCAGCCAAATCAGAAGGAGCCACACTGCTCAGGGCCCCATTAAAGGATCCTTGAAAGACAAAAAATTTTATGTTTTTTAAACCACACAAAACTACACTCTCAGTTTTATAATACTTTCAAACACTATAGTAAAAACATGTAACTCTAACATAATCAGGAGCAGCATTAAAACGGATCAGTAGAACGGACAAACCTGTGTGAGAGACGATTCATTCGTTTATTTATTTAATGCTCCTGTTTATTATAGAAACTGATATCAGATCAGTGATCACTCTGCCCTCATAATAATTCACAATACACTGTTCATTTTTACACACATGGATTTTCATTAGTCAATCTACAATAAGTTTGCATTTATTATTACTTTTGTCAGTTTCAAGTTATTTTCATGACCATTGAGGGTTTTTCTTTCTTTAATGGAAGGATACTAACAATATGTCCACATGTGTATGCTGAAATGTATTCAGATTAAGTATACATATATTACGTGAGATATACACCGATCAGACATAACATTATGACCACCTGCCTAATATTGTGTTGGTCGAGCGCTTTCCTCTGGTGACCTGGCTTTGGCCTATCACAGGAAGCCACTACAGCAACTCAGCCAATCAGAGACTAGAGGAACCTGTGCGAGAACCAATCAAATCTCTTCAACGACAGTTCATCATCATCAGCAGAGCTCTAACACGATCTGTACTGTCTGATGACGAGTTCATTCAGTGAGCTGATGAACTCATAAAATTTAGCGACACACAGAGAAATAACCCTTAAAGCAGTATTCGGTTATAAAATGTCAAGATCCTTTAGCGTTCAAATAAAACACAAGGCGTGTAAATACTTCACTGTCCGGTCTGTCAGTCACAGGTGATCTCCACAGAGACAGTCAGAGAGAGAAGATTACCTATTGGCGTCCTGGCAGCAGCCACGATCACTACAGCGTTCATTTCACTCCGCCGGGTGCTCACTTTCAGTGCAGGAATCTCACTAGGAACTCCGCTCTCTGTGCTCAGAGCTCTTACTAACCCACCAGGGGAGGTTCCTGGTTAGCACGAAGCTTCATTGATTTGCACGGTCGTAGACAACAGGGAAAATCCGGTAAGCCTTCAGAAACCTCCAGTACAGCCTGCCTTCAGCGCCACCTGGTGGTCTGGATGAACAGAGCTCTGCATCCTTAACCCACTGGATCCCAATCTCACCCCTGTGACTGAAGATCAGTTTCAAACTAAAAATTTCTGTAAACGTGTGATAAATGCATCGCTCATGTGAAGGTCACTATTTTGGGTTTAAGTAACGTTGGAAGCCCTAGACGGTTATATAGCTTTTCATGATATTTGGTGTTCATAAAGTAATGTGAAAATGATTGTTGATCTAATGATTAGACAAATTAGAGTTGATTCCAGGGTCATATTAAAAGCCTTTATTGATATTTGGTCAGTACACAAAATGAATTGAAATCAGAATATGAATCCAACAAGATACATCTCAGCAAAACTACCCACAAATTAAACAAAAACTCATCTTTCCATGGGGACAAACAGAAAATGTTTTCTTAAAAGTTCAACATCAAGTAACTAAGGACATTCTGAAGTAAGTGAAGCAAATGAAGAGCTTGCCTCCTGGCTTAAACTTTATGGTACAACAGAAGTTTGACTTGTTTTAGTTTAGTGAGCAAATTAAGTATACAGACAGAGTGATTTTCAAATAACCTTGAGCTGCATTTAGCACATTATAAAACCATAAAACATCAGATATTTATTCTCATGCTGCTCATTTGTTATTTAATTTATACTGCTCAACATAATCAGCTATGTAATATTGCAAAATATTAACAGCTATGTTATATTGCAAAAAGAGTTATGACTGGAAATGGCTAAAAAAAAAAAAAAAAAAAAAAAACCCAACAAAATCTAACTGGCCTTAAACGTGTGGCTTATTTTTGCTTGCCATGAGTATAAAAAACAAAACAAGAACATTTTAAAGATTACAAAACGGACCCTGTGGAGGGGTTGGAGGCAGTTGTAGCGACAGCTGCAGAGTCCAGCCCGTTGTGAGTGGTGTGATGTGTGCCTGCTGTCCTGGTGCTCTTGGCGACAGTTGCAGCCTCACGGGAGTCAGTGTTGGAGTCTGTGTCATTTGAGTGCTGAGTCACTGATGCCTCGCTGCCTGTTGGAGAGTCCACGCTCTCGTAACCCGCACTGAGAGTCCCATAGCCATCCACTGTGCCTTGGCTCGCTGAACCCTCCGAGTGGTTAGACAGTTTGGCTCCACTCCCGTGGGCAGGGCTGGAAGCACAGGGTGACCCTGGATAATCCTCATCAGCACTGCTTGCCTCCCGAAATGGGCCGGAGCTGGACAAAGCTCTCTGGGTGGAACCGTTGGAAGGACCGTTGAAGATACGGCTGCAGTCTTTTGCCCCAGTGGAACTGCCTGAGGGGGCTGTTTCAGTTTCAGCAGGAGGCTCAGAGGTGCTGGGAGGAGAAGGGACAGTCCTGCTTGGACCTGCACCACTAGTGGTTCCCAGAGCCTGGGCTTGCTGAGACAACTGTTGCCTGGTCTCCCTCAGCTGCTGCTGGAGAATAAGGATGGTACTCTGCATGCCTTCAACCTCTTCATCCAACTGAATGATAAAGTCGTTCAACTCTGAATAATATAAAACACAGGAACTCAAACACACAGAAATATAGCAAACTATGTGATTTGATATATTGGTTGTGACGACAAAGCAGTCAGTAGTAGTGGGCCATAAGGGACAAAAGGGATTACACTTATTACAAAAAATTAAATATTGTAATAAAAAAAAACAAAACCTGAAAGTGCAAACAGTACCAATAACAGATTTTACAGAAGTACTTTTGTAGAGTAACTTGTAGGCTATAGTAACTATAGTGCAACAAGTATTCCTTATGAGTGTTTGACAGTTATCCACTGATACCTATTCGATTTGCTAATAACATCTAAATTACATTTGACCACTCTCAGCAATAAAGAAACAAAAGGTGGAACTTTTGCCAACAAGTGTAGTCCTTTCAGCCATTTGACACTGTTGTGAGCTTGTCTCCATTTGGACCAATTCCAAAATCTAACCAGATCAGCTGGTTACAATACCATATAAACATCATAGAAACATTTAACCACTTTATCCTACTGAGATACTGTTCTAACATCAATGTCAGCTGGATGTATGGATGGAGAATCCGTAAACACAGTGGTGGAGACAATTATAAAAGCAAAAAAAAAAAAAAAAAAAAGTTTCTCACCATCTTGACTGCTCTTGAGCTCTTCGCTGTACTTTTTCTGCAGGGCAAGTTCAGCCTCAAGCTGGGCGATGCGGCCCTGTGACAGCTGCCTGCCCAGCTCCTGGTTCTCCTGGATCAGCATGCGACACTTGGCCATCAGCTTCTTACCAGTCTGGCTGCAAGGGAGACAAGTCTGACATCACATGGTGAACAGAGCCATGAGCACAACAAGGACAACTGGAGTAAATGCCAAGCAGTGGCAACTTCCATAACACCACCTTGGTTATTAGTCAAATGATCCAAGACATTCAGAATGGTATGAGGGAGATGAACATTTATGTGGAACCCTAACACATGAGTGCACCGGTCTTAAATCAAAACTCAATGCAAAACTCTTTCAACCCATAGATGAATGACTGAACCAATAAATCTCACAGTAACTAGTGAGTAATGTGACTGGCACCAATTAGAAATGCACACAGACTCCAAATATACATGGTTTTCCAAAAAATGGCGTAGCAGACCTCAGCATTTTCACAGTTCAAGATCTCTGTAAATATATAGAACATTTTACTTTTAAACTGTTCAAAAGTTTGCGTACGTGTTAAATGACACTGGACTACATGTGCCACATTAACAGCTACAGTACCCTGACAATAACAGTGAGGGACAAAACATACCATTATGGCCATTATCAGGGTTACCACAAGATCCAGAAATGACAAATAAGTTACTTTCTGACTATTGGCAGACTATTTTATTGTAATTTGCACATGTATAAATACTGTTTGATAAACACTTCTGAAACTGAACTCTAAATATATTTGAACACTATTATTGTTGCAAGTGCCAAGAATTTCTTAATTATTCTGCTAACATTTAAAGTATAGGAGGTTACACTGATGTAAAGAAGCTGATGTATTCAGTGTAACAAGTTGCCAAGCACTGCATGCTAAACATTATCGCTTATAACAACGGTGGCAGCTCAAAACCTCTGACCAGAAAGATAAATTAGATGCTTGGGTAATGGAGATGAGAAGATAATGTTTTGGCTGAGATGATTAAATGTGCAACCATGTAAACTGTGTTCTAAAATTTTTATAACCGCATTTTGGATTTGCAAACATCACCTAAAACATTAAACTTAATGGTGAAGAATTAAAGACAATGACACTGAACAGCTCTGTAACGGAAATATTTCACAAGAAAAACACCTGTTAAAAAAAGTAGTATCCTTACTAAACAGTCTAAATAAGCACTTATATTGATAAAATGTTGGAGCTCGTGATCAAACGACACAGCAGTATAGACATACATTTAAACAGCTTTAGTAATTACCTCTAAGACACATGGGCATTCAACATTGAAATAAAAAAGCTTGCACCTGCAGCAGTGTATTAGCAATTCATCACATTTTAACACACCCTCTATTAAGCGTGGAAAGCCAAACATCCCCCAAAAAAACACTGCTGTAAGTGCAAAGAGCATTTCCAAGAACAAACATAAACAAAGCAAAAAAATATAAAAACTATGAACACAAAGAAAAATAGGAAAGGAAAAAAGTTAACACTGTACCGTCTCTTGCACCAGCGAGATGGTTGTTAAACAGTCTCTGTAGACCACAAGGTCTTACACTTTCCCCAATGTATTACATCATTAGAAAGGCTCCTCCCCCAAGAGTCTTATGACCGATAACTCCTCTCATTGTATTACATCACTCTACTGTTCCCCTCCCCCAGGTCATTTCTAAGTTCCTACGGAGAGTCTTAACAGTTCTACACTGGTAGGGGCAAAAAATAAGATATGCATATGCAACATTCTTTCGTGGGGTGATATTTTAAATGTTCAATCAGTGATTTTTAAACTACAGTTCAATCAGCTCCAGAGCAAATGTCTTGCTCAAGTCTCTCTCAATGGCCGCCAACGATTTATTAGAACAATCTGTCTAACATAGGCTGTTGGGGGCTGGAAGGAGGGGTTGTTTCCGCTGTGACCACCTCTTCAGGAACAGTCCCGATTCCTTCAGGCCTCTGTACCATGAGGGGGTGTGGGGAAGAGAAAGCTGAAACAGTGTCACCTGACCAAAACTGCTTTTCAGTTTCTGTTCTGTTTCACTTTTACATTACAGTATGATAATAGCAGCACAGAACAAGAGAAAAAAAATGTCTTTCTGTGTGTGGCTTTTAAGTCTGAGTCTCGTTGTGAGCATAGCATTTCAGTCTTCCCCCACCATTATTTGCACTCCTGCAGTGGAGAAAGTGAGGGGGTGAGTCAGGAAAGTCTTGACTTTTGTTTGGAGGGGGAGTTATTTTAGTTTACCTATCAGGTGTAAATTTCCAGGCACTCAGTTCATTTTGGGCTTGCTCCAGTTTGTCTTTAGTCTGTTCCAGTTCAGCCTTCATTTTAAGGAAAAATAAGTTGATGGCTGGGTCCACCATGGAGGATCTCAGTTGAGCCACACCGGGTTGCTGAACTTGCTTCAGGTACTGGATCTGCGTCTGAAAGAGGACAAATCTGTTAAAATCAACAGAATCACCAAATCACATTTCATCAGCTATAAAAACCAACACAGTAATTAAACTAAAAGCTTTCAGAAGATCAATTTGAAAAGGATTATTTGGAAAACCTAATTTCTGCTACTAACAATTTTGTGGTACAGGTACCAAGTAGAAATCAATATCAACTGCATCAACTAAAAGAAAAAGGCATGAAATAGATATTTAAAAGTGATATGTATGGACAGTTTTGACAGAAGGACTTGATTAAATATGTACATAGAGCAGTATATGTAAATATGGACAAAATGTGTAGAGTTTGCTATACACAGTGCTTGTCAGCCTCTTTATATTATGTATTATTTGATATTTCCTGGTACCATCATGAAAATTAGCTCCAACCTGGGCATGGCCCAAGCTTACTGACAACAAAAGCCAAGTTGTTTCCCCATGTTGTCTGTTATGTTGCTCTCGTGACACCCCTACCTGAGAAGTCTGACAAATAGGACAATGCCCTGCTCCTTAAAAATTAAAGGCATTTAAAACAAGTTATGTTTTAAAAGGGGGAAAAAAGAGGGGAGCAATTGTGTTCAATGGCTGCCTTGTATTCAGAACTCCATAAGTAGTAAGAACAGAAGTTTGTATGCAATACAAAGCTAATAAAATGTTACCCCTTTTACATCACCGTATTGTTAAGACACAAGATAGATACTACTTCTCTAACTGTGGGTTAAAAGTTACTCAACTGTGACAAAGAAAACCAGAAAGTGAAATACTTACTGTACATTCCTGCATTTCCTGTTCTTTTGTGGCCAGCCTCATCACAAGGATGTTCTCTCTCCGTGCCGATTCTTGCTGCTGTTGCTTTAACTTCTCCTCAGACTCCTTAAGACCAGTCACATCATTGGCTACGGACATAATGTGAAATTAGTATATGGCCCGTAGAAACAATGTGATTAACCTAAACAGTTCATACATTACTGAAATGGTTAAAACCTATAATGTTATGAACAGAAATAAGCATGAATGCATGCAAGGCAAACTACCAACATTTACTTACAATTTAGATCAGCGTATTTTGCTTCGAGCACCTGGACATAGGACTCATGCTGTTTCCACCTAAAATGTTAAGGAAAGTGTTTAGTATATATTTGTTTGTGTACAAGGAATTCAAAATACAATACCAAAACTTAATGCAGTCATCCTTACCTTGCACACAGCTCCTCTCTGGTCAGGGTCTTCATGTCAGATTCACTAAGGCGAACCTATATCAAAACGCAAGTATTTATTAGGAGACAGTACTGCAGTAGCTCTAACCAAATGTTGCCAGATTTATAATTTTACCGAAGAACTGATCTACCAAAGTAGGTTTAAATCAGTCATACTCGTCCCTTACTTCATTTCTTAAAAGACTACGAGTGTCCAAATCTTCAACATTTTTGCTAACACCACTGTACTCATCTCGATGGTTACCAATTCTAGTAGAGAATTTGGCCTAGAGAAACTGCAGTCTGAATCTTTGAGTAGAGAGGTTGCCGTCTAATTTTATGCTGGACAGCTCATTAAAATAATTAAAGTGAATCGCACAAGGAAGAGTGTGTTGTACTGAATATCAACTCTGCTGTGATTCAGCTGTAGGAATGAGGCTGCAGTGCTGCTGTTACACAACAGTTCTATAAACTGATTGATACATACAGTGAAATAAACCAGTGTTGAGTCTTAAATGCCAGTCTTGAATGTCCAGTGAAATTAGTGGACCTGAACTAACTGTTGTGTAACATGGAACATCGATGGAAAATGGTGAGGAAAGAAAAAAAAAAAAAAAAAAAAAGGCACCCAATCTTGTTTATCCCTTACGTTGGACTAATCACCCCCCCATCATACCCATCCCTTTTTTGACATCATTATGGACCACAACCACTAACTCCACAGGGGAATTATGAAAATATAGGATCAACTAATACTAAATATTAAGACCTGGACTGCTACAATATAAAGATAATTAACATGTTTCAAGGTGATCTTTTCCATTAACTCCACTTCCTTAGTTTTCTCACCTTTTTTGGGAGAGGTTCTTCATTGGTCATCTTGATCTCTGCAAAAGGAAAATAAAGAAACAATGAGAAAACCATAGCAGACATTTTCGTTCCTTCTCTCTGAAACAAAAACTATCTTCATGATTTCTGATCTGGCAAAATCGCCTAAATGGCCGCAGAGAACAATGTGCGTTCACACGTGTAATGTAAGCAGAGCGGAGCAGTACCCCGGGGCAGGGAAGTCGCCTCCTTCACTGTTACTGACCGCAAGCCTAGCGCCAGCTAGCTAGCTACATTCTTCCAAAACCTGGAACTCGTGTCTGCGAAATTCCCGTTAGCTATTTGCATTCCTCTAAAACGTTTTGCATCAAACTAGAAAAAAAACGACGTTCACTAGCTGTAAGGTAGCTTCTCAAAAAAACCCAGCGTTATCCACGAACGTTAGCCTGCTGCTATTATAAATATACACACAGAGTGGTGGGATTATTCGCGGTAAATCGGGAGCTAGCCTTAGCATAGCTCACTCGGTGCTGCAGATAGGCGAATGAGCCGCCAGCAAACAAACATCCATTTAGGACCATTTTACAACCGTTTCTCCATACACACACACACACACACACACACACAGACAGACAGACAAAAACAAACACACACACACACACAAACAAACAAAAGGAGACGGGCCGTTTGCTACTATTTAGACTCGTCACCAGCTACCTGTCGGCTTCGTGTTTTATCAGTTTCTTGCTGTCACAAAATGGCGGAAAGGGAAGAGACTCTCCCTGCGAACCGCGCCGCGCTCCTCGCCCATGTTTCTCATGAACAACGCCAACAAAATAGGTGCAATACTTACACGCCCTAGAATTAGACCAAGACGACAACTCGGATTTCTTAAAATGTGTTAAGACGCCGCTCCTTATAAGCGTTAGTAAAATAAATAAAGCGAAATCTGAGTTTACAGCGAACTCGGCGCATCCGCCATCATTTAGAACGATGTTCAGCCACCAAATGTCACACGACCCTACTGGTTGCCATGCTTTGTCTGCACGCGTTTCTCGCCTTATCCTGCGATCTGATTGGCTGGAGGGAGACGGTCTGCGCGCAAGCAACATCTATCAACCAACCGGAGTGCAGGAGGCGGGATTAGTCTCAATACGGATAGGAGGGAAAATACGTTACTGGTAGCTAATGCGCATGTTTACAAGGAGTGACAATACTTGTCTTCAGCTATTAATAATAACAAAATAAACAATTCAGTATATATCATTTACATGTTACTTCTCAACGTATCTACATAACGTTATTAGCTAAAAGAAGTAGCAAGGTACGTAGCGTCGACACAGTCATCTAATTAATTATCTAAATAAAATCGTGACTTAACAATCTTAAATCAATATTTGTCACACACCATCGCACATGGTATTGTCAGTCTCCTCCACGTTCAGTGCCTGCACTTCGTCTGCTACAATCAAACGTGCAAATAGTCGGCAGATATACTCGCAATATACTTTTCAGATACTGTTTAAAAGCAAAAACAGCGCGGAACCACATGAATTAAATCAAAAACAAAACGAGCATCAGAAGCAAGACCAGCTAATAGTAGGGCTTGCATTCGTCCCAAACAGAGTCGATTCTCCAATTCTAGGGATTGAGAAGGTAGAGTCGACTCTGAATATTCAGAGTCGATTCCACACAGTCAATAGGATTTTGCACAAGTTCTTGCACAGGCAGGCGCCGTAAGATCAGAAGTATTAACAGTCGTTGGATACATCTAAAACATCAGTAGTCAGTCTGTCTTTGGGAAACAAAGTAAATTCTAAAGTATCTTAAGGTTACCAACCCGAAGTTAATTTAATTTCAGAGATTTAATTCAGTATTATAGGAAGTGTTAGTTTACACTCAAGACTACACTGTTAATTAAATCGGCACTTGCTTTCAATGTTGCTAATGAATCTGTCATTCATAATGGAGTATTATATAACGTAAATAATATTGAACTTGTTCTAAGTTATTTGCTGTCCTGTGTTTGTTTTGAACGAGAAAATATTGCATGGAATCGAATCTTGTATTCGATTCAATTGAATCTCAACACCCGTATTCCAAATCGACTCCGAAATATCTGGAATCGAGCAGTCTTATTGCAGCCACGGGGGTGGTATTCAGAGTTCCATTATTTGTACCAATAGTGTAGTGTTTAGAAATAAAACTTAACGCAATGTCTGAAGTGTTTATCAGTTAAGCCTGTACACTACGTCACATTCTAGTTGCTGTGAGCTGCATAGTGGGCAGCGCACCACTTTATACATTGTTGTCCTACCTAAAGACACAAAATGGTACGTTCCTCTCAGGTTCAAGTTGAAACTTCAAGGGCAGGTTAGAACTGAAGTCAGAGTGAGATAGCTAACGTAACTGGGTACTGTGAAGTAGAAGAAGAAGTAAGAGCATGTTGACCAGAATTGGACATGTTCGCAGATAATGCCAGACACTTCGAGTTGCAAAAGCCCTAAAAAACTCGGTGCTTTGCTCGGTATTACGTGTTAAGTATTTATAAACACGGGACGTTTACAGTTAGCTTGTTAGCAGACGTTAGTAACTTGTTAGCTAACCATGTAGCCCAACACTACAGGGCTCACTAGTTTGACTTAAAGCCCTGGATTATTTCAGAAGATAGTCTCAGACATTTAGATTTTGATTGTTCAAGCATCAAGCTGTTCATTTATTTATTTATCTGGCTGGGATAGACTTGTAGCAGGTGATTAAGTTTGCAGAGGAACAGGCGTTATTGTAACAAACCCCCTTTAGAAAATTTGCACTAGTTAACCATCTAATCTAAATGACACAGTTAATTACATAGACTCAGAGCTTGAGTAATACTTTAGTATTGCACATATCTAGGTAATCTGGCATGGCAAAAGAGTGTTAAATGTCTGAGGGCAGGGTGCACAGTTTTTGGCCTTACTGGTCCCAGTACTGACATGATCTTTTGACATAGTTATGCAATACATCATGATGGCAGCTTCAAGAGCACAGTCTGCATTGTGTTTATTAACATCACACAGGTTGGCTTTGTCTGATATGAAAAATACGTCGGATTATGATTTCAGATTTGGAAAGTCAGCATATGAATTAATATTCAACTAAACTTGTTTTATCATTTGCAAGTTGGCTCTTGTCATTTTTGTCCCCTGTTAATAATTTTATCCTAAAGGTGATGTAACAACGCAAGTAGCCCTTCAGGCAGCACTGAGGTTCAATGGCAGTAGTCACATCAACCACACCATCTTCTGGACAAACCTGTCTCCAAATTTGGTGGAGGAGAACCACAGGGTCAGAGATGCTGAGGTTCAATGGTGGTGGTCACATCAACCACACCATCTTCTGCACAAACCTCTCTCCAAATGGTGGAGGAGAACCACAGAGTCAGAGATGCTGTACACTTTTATTGGTTTTAAATATTCACAGGATGCACATTACAACACTCTTGTTCTCAAGCTGTCGCATAGCTCTTTATATCGTTTCAAATTAAAATTTTATTTTATATATATATATATATATATATATATAATATGTACATGTGTACATACATACACACACATACACACTTTTAATGTAATATATATGTAGACATATATGCCTGGGTATAGCATGAATGTCAGGGAGTAGAGTGACAATTCCAGTAAAGTGACAGTGCAAAAACAGAGTATATATAAATGGTTTTGTGAGAACAAACTGTGCATTTTAGTGCAGTTATTGTGTGTGCAACAGTCTGCTGAGATAGTATTCTATTTTATGGAAGTCCAGAGAAAAGTCTAGAAAGTCCAGGTTCTAGGTGTTCTGGTTGAGGGCCTGAATGGCCTGCAGGAAGAAGCTCCTCCTCATTCTCTCTGTGTTTGCCTTCAAGGAGTGGAAACATTTCCCTGACTGCAACAGAGAGAAGAGTCCGTTGTTTGGATGGCTGAGGTCCTTCATTATCTTCCTGGCTTTGGTCCAGCACCACTTGCTGTATATAGTCTCCAGGTCACGAAGCTTGGCGTGGATGGTACGCTTGGCTGCTTGGTGCTGTTTCCAAACCAGGCTGTGATGCTTCCCATTAGGATGCTCTCAATGGTGCACATCACAACACTCTTGTTCTCAAGCTGTAGTATAGCTCTTTATATCATTTGGTAGTAAATTAACTATTTTTAAGCTGGCACATGAGCCAAACAAAAAAATATGTAAAGACATATTGCATTTTCCTCCTAGGTGAGCTGATGGAGGCCATTAAGCGTGATTTTGGCTCATTCCAAAAGATGAAGGAGAAAATGTCTTCTGCCACTGTGGCGGTTCAGGGATCAGGGTGGGGATGGCTGGGCTTCGATAAGGAGAATGGGAGGCTGAGAATTGCTGCGTGTGCAAACCAAGATCCTCTGCAGGGAACCACTGGTAAGGATTTTCAAAAAAAAAGAAATGAAGATGAAATTAAAAAGGGTCATCATGGAAATATCTTTCTGTCCACACCTTTAAATTGCAGCACAATATGCACATTATCATTATTTATATGTGGATTTAATTGGGCACAGCCGCTATTGTGAAATAATTTGTGAACTACATTATTGCAGACTACATGCGCATGTTAGGCAGTAATATAAAAAATGTTCTGCTACAACTAGTGATAGCAGACTGCAAAATTACATCATCGTTTAATAATTTCTACAGTATCTCCTTAAGTAGAACTGCACAGCGTGATAAGAAACACTTTCAAATATTTTTTCCACAGCTTAAATTATCCTTGTATTACGTCTTTTGTTTGCTGCTGTCTCACTCTTTCTCCCTCTCTCTCTTTTTTTTTTTTTTTAAGGTCTCATCCCACTGCTCGGCATTGATGTCTGGGAACATGCATACTATCTTCAGTACAAAAACGTCAGACCAGACTATGTTAAAGCCATATGGAACATTATAAACTGGGAGAATATTAATGAGCGTTTTCAAGCTGCCAAGAAGTAAAACGGTCACATCACTAGAGATGATAGAGATGTGATGGTTTCAAAATGCACAAACAACATACCACATTGTTAGTCAAATTACATAGCGGCTAGTAAAAGAAGAGAAGGTGTCAAATGTCAAAACCAGTGCAGTTTATCTAAATTTCCCTGACGCAAGTCATTAAAGTGATGCAAGTTTGTTGATGCAATATGTGTAATTAAACCATTATTTAAACTAACCTGGTAGTAATGTGTTTACTTCCTTTAAAATGATGAGTTTGAAAGCTCTGTGTTTTTTTTGTTTTTGTTTTAAATGTGTATACAAAGACTGAACATTTGGACTTAATCATCACTGTATGCCTCAGACCCAATTATCTTGAGGAATGGAAAATGGACCACTTTCAGTAAATGATGTCATATGCCCTGAGTTATGATCCATATGCAGACTTTTGTGATTTAATCAAACTTTTGCCCTGGTGATACTTGACTTTGATAGTTAAAATGAATTATTTTTTGGCACGAGCACTGAATCATCATCAACATATAAGGAAAGGGATAAAACCTTGCATGTGATGTAAGAATGTTAATATTGTTTTCCTATATCACTAATCTCACCAAGTGATTTTTTTTTGCATATTCAGTAACCCTTCCCCTTTCTATTAGTTAAGGTTCATTTCAATTAAACTTTAATTAGTAAAAAAAACAAAAAAACAAACCATTTGATGTTCAGCATTATCACTGAGCATTAGTGTAACAGAGTTAGTAAGGCTTCTGAATCACCAGGGGGCGCTGTTCACAACTGTTTACATGCTTTTCCCACGTCCAGTATGGATTTTTTTTTAGAAGAAAATTTGCAGCCTATTGTCTGCATGTACAGATAGAATTAATACAGTTAGCTTAGACGTCTGTTTAATGTATTCGTGTTGGAATATAATTAAATAACCACTTTGTTGAATGTTACAGTGACGTCTTAATCCACTTGAGGTCCTTAGATTTTCCCCCCAGTTTACTTCTGTCTGGCAGTTAGTATATTTATTTGCTCAATAAGTAAATGAGACAAAACGAGGGAATGGGTGGAGGAGTTTTGGTCAGCCCTGTCTTACTAATAGAGCATGTTTCTCACTTTAGTTTTAAAAGAACTACTTTTAGATGTTTTATTGGAGTTAACAAAAAATGACCAAATAACTTCCAGATGTTTGGAGCACAGTGAGCCAAGTCACCCCTTAATCAACAATTACAGTGTGTAAAGGGAAATCACATCACGTCTTCCCATTTTCTGTTCATCCATCCTTTTGTTTTGTAGTGTGGCATGCCATACTCTGTGCCTGCAGCACAGGTTTCAGTTCTGTCTCTCTCAGAAACACATTAGACTCCTTCACCAAAATCTTTGTGCAGACGTGCTACTAATCGGTTTAGACAGCTTACTTATTTGTTTGGGGCAGGACCTCTGCTGACTGTTTAGGAAACAACTGCATCATGTTCAGATTTAGACTTCGGAGATTTGAGACTTTGTAATTATGTGATAGCAAATGGCTCAAGCAGGCAGCTTCAAAGGGACCTGTTGTCTGTGGTACATATTCACAGACAATATGGCTTTCCTGGCTAGGCTGGATGCTTATCCTTATAATGTGCTGCTCAATGCCAAGATACCTCAATATAACAGACTTGACAAAAAAGGGGAATTAAAAAGGGTCAAGTTCAAGACTCTAATTATTTCAGTTGTTATAACTTATTATTTTCACAGCTCTATAAAAATATTCATTTCAGTTCCAAATGTACCAGACTCTAAATAAAACTCATCTTCAGTAAGTGCCTTATCCTCATTAATACAGTCATTCACACCTTGGAGCAATTTAGCAAAACCAATCTATTTATACTGGCATGTTTTGGACAGTGAGTGCAAACGGGAGAAAATCCCCTCACAGGCAGTAACCCAAACTCAAAATGAGGTCCCTGGAGCTGTAAGACAGACATATCTGCAGAGATGTACAAAAAATTACATTTACAGCAAACACACTTATCCAGAAAAAGTTTACCTTTACCTTGTTTATATAAATGAGCAGTTGAGGGTTAAGGGCCTAACTGATGAGCTGAGCTACTGCTTCCCAATAAGCTGACACTAAACATTCAGTTGAACTCATAATCTAAATCAGATCCTTCAACATAAATCTTTTTCAACTGGGAGCTAAAATAGACATATGACATTTTGCTATCATACAAGTACAAGATGGGATCAAGACAAGATAACATATGACTTGCAAACATTTCCAAACAGATTCATGCATTTGGGCAGAATGGTGTGAAAGTACTTTTTAATTTCTTTTTAATCTGAGTGGGGCAAAAAAAAAAAATCCTCTAACAGTAGCCTTTATTCACTGACATGCCTCAATGTGGTGTACTTTTTCCTATTAAATGTTTCTACAGTTAGTTATTTTTGCTGAGAAATGCTTTTAAGTGTAGCATGCCTTACTCCTTGCCATTGTCTATAATTATGTTAGCCAACATCCTGTTCTTTTTATTCAAGTTAGAGATGCATTAAAGCCCCTCACCAGACTGATTGTGCATGAGGACTCCTCTTCAAGACATTCCACACATTTCTCTGTTGCATTTAGCTCTGGGCTGTGACTGAGCCATTCTAAAACATTGCTGTTGTTTTTTTTTTTTATTAGGAACACCTGTACACCTGCCCATTTATGCAATTATACAATCAGCCAGTCATGTTGCAGCAACACAGTGTATATCATCATGCAGCTACATCTCCATATCTTTAATGAAATTATACCTAAAAATTATTTTTTTTTAAATGTGATGTCATTGAAGTTTGCGCTATGACTTTTGGTGCCAGAAAGGCTGGTTTGAGTATTTCAGAAACTCAAGTCAAATCAAGTCAAATCAAGAAGCTTTTATTGTCATTTAAACCACATATAGCTGACGCAGTACATAGTGAAATGAAACAACGTTTCTCCAGGGCCCTGGTGCTACATAAACAACATACAACATATAGTAACAACAGACACAATAACACAAAGCTAGGACAGAAGTTTGTCCTAGCTACATAAAGTGCAACATGTGCAAACAGCGGAAAGACAAGACAGTGCAGAGACAGGAAGTACAAAAAACGAACACAAGACAGGACACATAGCGCAGAAAAAACACGTGCAAAAACAAGGTAACTAATTACATATATGTTTGTAAACATATACATAGCAGCATGACAGTGTGGAGTGTGCAAAAATTGAGTAGCAAAACGTAGTGCAAATAGAACTAATCATTATAGCAGCGAGTTGAATTAGTGCAAATAAGAGTAATATATTGTGAATCGGTTTACACAGGTGTGTATGTGTGTGAGAGAAAGTTGGTGTAGTTCAGTTCTGGGTGTTGAGGAGCCTAATGGCTTGTGGGGAGAAACTGTTACACAGTCTGTTTGTGAGGGCCCGAATGCTTCGGTACCTCTTTCCAGAAGGCAGGAGGGTGAAGAGTGTGTGTGAGGGGTGGGTGGGGTCATCCACAATACTGTTGGCTTTGCGGATGCAGTGTGTGGCGTAAATGTCCGTGATAGAGGGGAAAGAGACTCCAATGATCTTTTCAGCTGTCCTCACTATCCGCTGTAGGGTCCTGCGATCCAAGACAGTGCAATCCCCAAACCAGGCAGTGACGCAGCTGCTCAGGATGCTCTCGATGGTCCTTCTGTAGAACATGGTCAGGATGGGGGGAGGGAGATGGGCTTTCCTCAGCCTCCGCAGGAAGTAGAGGTGCTGTTGGGCTTTCTTGCTGATGGAGCTGGTGTTGAGTGACCAGGTGAGGTTCTCCACCAGATGTACACCAAGGAATCTGATGCTCTTGATGATCTCCATGAGGATTCATCGATGAACAGCGGAGAATGGTCACTCTGTGCTCTCCTAAAGTCAACAACCATCTCCTTAGTCTTGTCAACGTTCACAGACAGCTTGTTATCTTTACACCAGGCTGTTAGTCATCGCACCTCCTCTCTGTACGCTGACTCGTCGTTCTTGCTGATGAGACCCACCACGGTCATCGGCGAACTTGATGATGTGGTTCGAACTGTGCATTGCTGCACAGTCATGAGTCAGCAAGGTGAACAGCAGTGGGCTGAGCACACAGCCCTGAGGGGCCCCAGTGCTCAGTGTGGTGGTGCTGGAGATGCTGTTTCCGATCCAGACTGACTGAGGTCTCCCAGTCAGGAAGTCCAGGATCCAGTTGCTGAGGGAGGTGTTCAGGCCCAGCAGGCTCAGAAACTGCTGATCTACTGGGATTTTCTGGAAGTTTACACAGTAGCCTCAGATTGCTGCTGTTATATGCTTCAATTTCCATAAAATCTTTCAACCCAGCATTAGAAGGAACTACCTTTTAAAGCTTAAAATAAAGTAAAAAAGTAAAGAGAACACCAGGATGCATTACTTTCCTCCTGCTTCTGTGAGGACTCCAAATGTTCTTTTATTCCTGGAACAAAAAATCAGTGGAAAATATCTGTTCTGAATATGGAGCGTATTTTGATTTCTGCCCATTTGCCCAGCCAGCTGCTACATTTCCCTGCTTAAGAAATGTATGACTTTGTAGTGCAAAAATAAACCACAGAATCACCAAAGCCAACCTCAGCGTAATCCAGAATCAAAATATGACGGTTGATTTATCTGTTTCTGGAGCAGAAATATATTTTTAAACACACTACTTAAAGATCCTGCTCCAAAAAGAAGCTTCAATACCAGACACATTAAAAAAAAATATTACACACACATTATATTACCAGCCGTCTTGCCCATTCTCCTGATGTACCCACAAAATGAGAAGCAACTGTAGTAGGAGAGGATTGGTGGGTTCATACAGATATAGACACAAAAAGACATAAATGTCTAAAAATGGACACTTTGGTAATGTGCTTGCTGTGTTTACTCATACTGACCGATAATTCTAAATTACTTATAGGATCATAAAGAAGAATGTTGGAATATTACCTGGTTCTAGTGAAACCTCACTGAAATATTCTCTCTTAAAAAGAAAACAAAATGAAGGCTCCCAGTTCTCATGCTTGTTATGGGGGAGCACAAATACTTGTGTCATTTCCATACACCCGGAAGTGGAACTGTCTAAGGAGGCTGTAATATGAACAGAAAAAATGGATGGATCGCCTGCACTGGCATTGTGTACACCACTCCTAAAACATAGCGTAATTTCATGTAGTAAATAAAACTTTTATACCTCTTATGCTTTTTATTATAATTTATGAACAATCAGTGTTCATTGTGACAGCCATTTCTGATTTAGTCTTAGTCTTTATCTTCAGACGAAAATGATTAGTCTTAGTTACATTTTAGTCATTTTTGTCTTTCCTAATTTTAGTCAACGAAAAGTCATTGCATTTTTGTCAAGTTTTAGTCATTAGTTTTAGTCAAACTGCAGATACCAGCTTTAGTTTTGTTAATTTTCTATGTAGTATTTAGACAAAGTCATTATAATTTTTCTGTTATGAGAATTTTTAGCTTATAAGAGATTTGAATCAAGATAAGCTATATTGACACTACACTCTTAGCACTTGTGCAGCTCGACATATCCCTTTTTCTTAGTTGGATATCAGCCTGCTGTGCTGCCCTTGCTCATTTATAAGGTAGGATCATACATTAAGGATAGGTAAAAGTGGGCTATAGTTCAAGTAAAAACCAAAAATGTTTTCTTTAGCTGTTATGGAAAAACAGCATTTATTTTCTGAAACTTCAAATAAATGTGCAATAAACAGACAGATGTTCAAAAGCAGCTGAACATATATTACCAACATACCTTTGTCTGCAAACAGAATTTACTGTATAATAACCAGGATCATACACTTACCAACTTTGTAATAGTCACAGAGGACATACACTAAATGACTGAGGATCACACACTGCAGATCTGATTACAACAAACTAGAGCATAAACGTGTGCCTTGTTGCTAGGAGACGCATGACAGACGAAAACAATATGCGCCCTAAAGTCGGCTCAAAACATGAACAGACATGCTTCATATCCTCTGACTGGATGAAATCTATAGTCTGTTACTATCATACACTACACGATTTTTTATGAAATCTGTCAACTTCTCCAGAATGTAAATAGTGAAAAATCGGGGCAAAAATCATGTAGTGTATTCCAGCCTTAAGCATACGTACATGGGCAATAACTTTTAAATCCATCTGTCATTTTAGAAACAGCTTGTTCTCTGCATGCTATTACGTTAGTACAACAAATAGGCTATGGCCTAAATAATCTTGCTACAGCACGGGATACAGATTTCATTAGAAACAGAAGTGAATGCTGCAGAAAAGCCAAACTGTTGTACAATATATAATGAAGCATTGTACATTTATGAAAGTCTGGCTCAGAACTGTGCAGTAAGGCTAGCTAACTGACGTTAGTTAACAGAAAGCTAAAATGTAAAACTTGCTAGTGAATTTCCCTGTGGACACATCCAGTAACACTGACCTAACGTTAAGAGAAAGTACTTAAATAAGACTAAATAGTTGACTTTCCGTGACAGAAGCCACATATATAGCAGGGTGATGCGCCTTCAGATGCCTCTTAAGATTCGTGGTATTCTTTCCGCCTATTTTATAGCCACAGGGCTTCTCTCCGTTTTCTGTGACAGCACACAATGTTTTTTTTTCAGAGGAATTATAATAGAAATGCTTCCATATATCAGTTCTTCATTTTCTTCCTAAAGCTTCAAATGCTGAAGCCACTGCAGCTCGCCAGGTCAGTTGGAGTTTATTTAGCCTACCTGCTAACTGTCTGAGATACAAACGCCCTTTATGCAATCCAGTGACAGGGACACACATGTTGAAAGACAGTTAGCCGATACAAAGAGATCATTTATTTTGAATATCCGATACTCCTAAAAAAGCATTTTAGTCCAGTCTCGTCAACAAAGAAACGTCTTAAATTTTGTCATAGTTATCATCATCAGATATTAGTTTCGTCTTAGTCTCTTCTTGGTCACAGAAAAAATGGTCGTTAAATAGTTTATCATCTTCGTTAACGAAATTAACACTGTGAACAATAAACCTCGTTTACGTGAAATTATGCCATGTTTTTGAGTAAAATAAGCAGAAATTATTCAATATTTTGAATAACCACTGACTGGTATATGTCAAACATTAGTCAGCATATCCCCAGGTCAAAGCTGACTAAATAAGAGAGAGCAAACAAATATGATTTGCAAAACACAACATGTACTTTATTTCAAAACAATTTTGAACTTCTTTATAAAAATACAATTAACAGAAACTGTGTGTGTTCATTTGCTTGAGTGGCAGGTTATGATGCTATGGGTTTTGAAAATATGTGCGTCGCATTTTTGGCACCTGGTGCTGGTTTTGGTGTCATTTGTGCAGAATTGGCACCTCCTCCTTTTGGCGGATGGTCGAGGGGGAGCAGCTGGGTGGAGGGGGGCAGCTGCAGATGTCGATGCACCCTGCAGGACTTCCATGACCAAGCGGGCAGAGGCTGGTGTGCGGGGAAGAACCTGGCGTCGTCTTAGGAGAGGTGTCACAAGTTCTCTTCCAAGTTCCTCAAGGAACAGCCTCCTATTATGGCACTTCCCCCGATTCCAGCTTGGGTCTATCTCTCTCCACAGCACAAAGGAGTTGTATGCAGACACATCAAGCATGTTGTAAAACACCGTCAGGAGCCAACGGGCTGTCATTCGTTTACAACTGTAAACACTGGTGACCTGCAACAAAAGTTACAAACAACAAATCAGTCAAAATTAATAAAAATAACTGATATTTTCTTACACAACAATGCAATACGTTGACCTAAATGAATAAATATTACATGAAAAGGTGCAATACCTTGTCGAGGTTGTCGACTCCCCCCTTGTTCTTGTTGTAGTCGAGTATGATCTGGGGCTTTTTGTCCTCTGTGGCGCTAACTGAAGTGTCCCGATGCAGAGTGCTCATGAGAAGCACATTCCTTCTCTGTTTGGGGTGGTAGGAGACAAGAACATGTGTGTCCGTAAACACAAACTGGAAGGAGAATTTGGCCCTCTGAATGGGACCAGGCGCTCATCTACGGTCACATTAGTGCCGGGATTATACATTCGCTGCAGGCGACACACCCACTTATCCAAGACCTGTCGGATGGCAGCCAGTTTGTCTCTGGCACGGCGCGCTGGTCTGGTGTTGCAATCATCAAAACGTATGACTCTCGAAATGAGGTGGAATGTCTTCAGTGGCATGGTGGCACAAAAAATTGCCCTCCCCGTATGAGCATGCCACAGGCTGGATGTAGCCTCTTTATTGGACCGGTAGACCACAGCAAGAATCAAAAGACCCAAATATCCCTGTAAATCCATTTTATCCCTTTTCTTCCATCTGTCACCATACAGACGACACCCCTCTTTGTTAGTCATTTCTAGCACTATCTTTTCAATTCCCTCTGACAAACAACTCAAAGGTCGACTTTATGCTAACAGCACGAGAGATAGCATACGTTGTTGGCCCTCAGGGGCCCCTCACCCACTCTGCCCCCAATATATGGCGTCGGTCGCTTGGAGGAATGGAGGACCAGAGAATATTTCCATCTTTGGATTGGAAAATATCTTCAGTTTCAGGAGGCTCCTCTTCATCACTTGATTCCTCCTTGTCAGTTGGAACAAAATCTTCATCATTTTCAGTGATATCTTCTTCCTCTGACACTTCCTCCTCCTCTTCTGCAGGTTCTGCCTCATCTCTCTCCTCCTCCACAGGATCAAAAATGAGGTCAATGCAGTGTAGTTTCAGTGTAGTTAAAGCCCCAAGGATGCTATAAATTCAGGGGTTTTTTTTTGTTTATTGTTATTGTCTCCAATTGGGCAAAGGGGCACATCTCATAGCTTTTGTTTTGTCTGGAGGCCCAATGAAATACAATGCTCAATGCTTTGAATCGTGTTTAACTGTGTGTGCGTGTTTAGCCCCATGTTGGGAGATCAGATGTTGCCCCCTGCTGGGCAAAGGCATATAACAGGTGTGAAATGTTTACAAATGTGTAGCTTTTGTTTTGTCTGGAGGCCCAATGAAATGCAATGCCCAATGCTTTGAAGAGTGTTTGACTATGTGTGTGTGTGTGTGTGTGTGTGTGTGTGTGTGTGTATGTTCATTGTAGGGCTGCAGCTATCGATTATTTTAGTAATTGAGTATTCTACCGATTATTCCATCGATTAATCGAGTAATCGGATAAAGTATTTTTCTTTATTAAAGAGGAATACTAAATATGCAAGAGAAAATAAGACAGGTCTCTTAAAATGAACATCTAAGTTGTTTCCTATTTAGAAAAATGAAAATAAAATCTGAACCCATTTAGTGCATTTAAATGACATATTACATTCAAAATGCAAATATAAATCTATAAATAAAAAAACTTAATTACTTTAAAAAAAAAAAAAACATAGTACAACCTAAAACATAATAATAATAATAAATAATAATACCTAAACATTACATTTATGTTGTGCAACTTAACTTTCGAGTTTCAGCCTACAGGTCAAGTAGGACATAAGCCTTTACTGTCTTCCTGAAAGAAGAGGCAAACATTAGTGGACAGAAAGGTAACCTAGAAAAAGAACAAGAATCCATACACATAAAATAAAGAAAAACACATTTATCTGTAACATGAAATTAGAGTTATTTGAAGAATAAACACTCTTAAATGTCTCTGAATATACTGCTGTGTGTGAGTGTGAGTGACAGAGAGAGAGTGAGGCTATCAACATGAATGACGCTTAGGCTTTCACAAAACTTAGCTAAATTAGGGACATCATAACTAGCCACCATACTGATTTACGCTCTTAAATAGTCTCTACATGTAGCCACAATCCACATACATTTTTACAGGCCTTCATTTCAACTAGCAATCATATTGATTTAAGCTAAGTGCGAACGCTAACATTAGCTTGTGTCGACTCCGTGGACTGTGTGTTTTTGAATGAGATGTTGAAGTATCGACCATGTACTGTTGTGGTAAACCAGTTCAATCTTACAGTAATCACACTGTACAGAGTTTTCTTTCTGTTTTAGTTTGAAATGATCCCAAACTTTGAAAACTTTCTGCCGTTTTCTTTGGCCTGAATCTTTTCTCCCCGTGGGAAAACAGTGCTCTGTGTGTAGTTACAGTAAATGGACTAAATGAAGCTTTGAGGCAAGAAATTTGCCTTGATTTTTTGTATTTGAATTACTCAAGGAATCGTTTCAGCCCTAGTACATTGGGCTCCATCCTTGTCATTTTCCGGCAAGTATATGGAAGAAAACCCAAGTTATGACAAATTAATCCTTTAAACACGGGTCAAATTGACCCGAAGACAACAGAAGGATTACAAGTTGTGTTTTAAAAGGGGAAAAAAAGAGGGGAGCAATTGTGTTTTGTGACAATCCTGTGCATGCTTTAGATGCAAATAAAAAATGGCTAAACCCCTGCAGCAGACTGTTCAATGGCTGCCATGTATTCAGAACTCCATAAGTAGTAAGAACAGAAGTTTGTATACAATACAAAGCTAATAAATGTTACCCCCTTTACATCTACGTATTAAGACACAAGATAGATACTACTTCTCTAATTGTGGACTAAAGTTACTCAACTATGTCATTTCTAAAAAGACTACGAGTTTCCAAATCTTCAACATTTTTGCTAATATAACACCACTGTACTCATCTTGATGGTTACCAACCAGCTGAGGCCAAATTCTCTGCAGTCATCTAGAGACACAGAAGTTTTGAGTAGAGAGGTTGCCGTCTAATTTTATGCTGGACATCTCATCAAGATAATTAAAGTGAATCGCACAAGGAAGAGTGTGTTGTACTGAATATCAACTCTGCTGTGATTCAGCTGTAGGAATGAGGCTGCAGTGCTGCTGTTACACAACAGTTCTATAAATTGATTGAATTATGAAAATATAGGATCAACTAATACTACATATTAAGACCTGGACTGCTACAATATAAAGATAATTAACATGTTTCAAGGTGGTCTTTTCCTTTAACTCCACTTCCTTAGTTTTCTCACCTTTTTTGGGAGAGGTTCTTCATTGGTCATCTTGATCTTTGCAAAAGAAAAATAAAGAAACAATGAGAAAACCATAGCAGACATATTTTCGTTCCTTCTCTCTGAAACAAACATCATGATGTAATGTAAGCAGAGCGGAGCAGTAACCCGGGGCAGGGAAGTCGCCTTAAGACGCGTTTCTCGCCTTATCCTGCGATCTGATTGGCTGGAGGGAGACGGTCTGCGCGCAAGCAACATCTATCAACCAACCGGAGTGCAGGAGGCGGGATTAGTCTCAATACGGATAGGAGGGAAAATACGTTATGGTAGCTAATGCGCATGTTACAAGGAGTGGCAATACTTGTCTTCAGCTATTAATAATAACAAAATAAACAATTCAGTATACATCATTTACATGTTACATGCAGATGCAGATATACTCGCAATACTGTTTAAAGGCAATAGTAGGGCTTTCATTCGTCCCAAACAGAGTCGATTCTCCGATTCTAGGGATTGAGAAGGTAGAGTCGACTCTGAATATTCAGAGTCGATTCCACACAGTCAATAGGATTTTGCACAAGTTCTTGCACAGGCAGGCGCCGTAAGATCAGAAGTATTAACAGTCGTTGGATACATCTAAAACATCAGTAGTCAGTCTGTCTTTGGGAAACAAAGTAAATTCTAAAGTATCTTAAGGTTACCAACCCGAAGTTAATTTAATTTCAGAGATTTAATTCAGTATTATAGGAAGTGTTAGTTTACACTCAAGACTACACTGTTAATTAAATCGGCACTTGCTTTCAATGTTGCTAATGAATCTGTCATTCATAATGGAGTATTATATAACGTAAATAATATTGAACTTGTTCTAAGTTATTTGCTGTCCTGTGTTTGTTTTGAACGAGAAAATATTGCATGGAATCGAATCTTGTATTCGATTCAATTGAATCTCAACACCCGTATTCCAAATCGACTCCGAAATATCTGGAATCGAGCAGTCTTATTGCAGCCACGGGGGTGGGATTCAGAGTTCCATTATTTGTACCAATAGTGTAGTGTTTAGAAATAAAACTTAACGCAATGTCTGAAGTGTTTATCAGTTAAGCCTGTACAGTACGTCACATTCTAGTTGCTGTGAGCTGCATAGTGGGCAGCGCACCACTTTATACATTGTTGTCCTACCTAAAGACACAAAATGGTACGTTCCTCTCAGGTTCAAGTTGAAACTTCAAGGGCAGGTTAGAACTGAAGTCAGAGTGAGATAGCTAACGTAACTGGGTACTGTGAAGTAGAAGAAGAAGTAAGAGCATGTTGACCAGAATTGGACATGTTCACAGGTAATGCCAGACACTTCGAGTTGCAAAAGCCCTAAAAAACTCGGTGCTTTGCTCGGTATTACGTGTTAAGTATTTATAAACACAGCGACGTAAACAGTTAGCTTTGCTAGCAGACGTTAGTAACTTGTTAGCTAACCATGTAGCCAGTCCAACACTACAGGGCTCACTAGTTTGACTTAAAGCCCTGGATTATTTCAGAAGATAGTCTCAGACATTTAGATTTTGATTGTTCAAGCATCAAGCTGTTCATTTATTTATTTATCTGGCTGGGATAGACTTGTAGCAGGTGATTAAGTTTGCAGAGGAACAGGCGTTATTGTAACAAACCCCCTTTAGAAAATTTGCACTAGTTAACCATCTAATCTAAATGACACAGTTAATTACATAGACTCAGAGCTTGAGTAATACTTTAGTATTGCACATATCTAGGTAATCTGGCATGGCAAAAGAGTGTTAAATGTCTGAGGGCAGGGTGCACAGTTTTTGGCCTTACTGGTCCCAGTACTGACATGATCTTTTGACATAGTTATGCAATACATCATGATGGCAGCTTCAAGAGCACAGTCTGCATTGTGTTTATTAACATCACACAGGTTGGCTTTGTCTGATGTGAAAAATACGTCGGATTACTCCAATACAGCTTCAGTACTTTGCCCTTATGCCCTGTGGATCTCCAATAACATATATTTAGGATGTTGATAAAACATGATAACTGTGAATTTTAATCTATATCCTTATTCTCCACTATTTTGTTTCTGTCCTCATGTTTAAAACCATGGATCACATTAGGTGTGCAGCTGGCTTGAATCCCTTGCTGAGCATTTTGGCCTCCAGACAGAAGCACACACTTCCAGATCTACCGTATGATTATGGCGCACTAGAACCTCACATCTCCGCTGAGATCATGCAGCTTCACCATAGCAAGCACCATGCAACATATGTCAACAACCTTAATGTTGCTGAAGAGAAATATCAAGAGGCTTTGGCCAAAGGTAAGTCGGAGTTTATCCCACATGCATTCTTTACAAAAAAAAGTGAGAGATTTGAATCCTATTTTATTGGATTATGATTTCAGATTTGGAAAGCCAGCATATGAATTAATATTCAACTAAACTTGTTTTATCATGTGCAAGTTGGCTCTTGTCATCTTTCTCCTCTGTTAATAATTTTCTCCAAAAGGCGATGTAACAACGCAAGTAGCCCTTCAGGCAGCACTGAGGTTCAATGGCGGTGGTCACATCAACCACACCATCTTCTGGACAAACCTGTCTCCAAATGGTGGAGGAGAACCACAGGGTCAGAGATGGTTCTTGGTTCTAAATATTCACAGGATGCACATTACAACACTCTTGTTCTCAAGCTGTAGCATGAGCCAAACAAAAAATATGTAAAGACATATTGCATTTTCCTCCTAGGTGAGCTGATGGAGGCCATTAAGCGTGATTTTGGCTCATTCCAAAAGATGAAGGAGAAAATGTCTTCTGCCACTGTGGCGGTTCAGGGATCAGGGTGGGGATGGCTGGGCTTCGATAAGGAGAATGGGAGGCTGAGAATTGCTGCGTGTGCAAACCAAGATCCTCTGCAGGGAACCACTGGTAAGGATTTTAAAAAAAAAAGAAATGAAGATGAAATTAAAAAGGGTCATCATGGAAATATCTTTCTGTCCACACCTTTAAATTGCAGCACAATATGCACATTATCATTATTTATATGTGGATTTAATTAGGCATAGCCGCTATTGTGAAATAATTTGTGAAATCCATTATTGCAGACTACATGCGCATGTTAGGCAGTAATATAAAAAATGTTGTGCTACAACTAGTGATAGCAGACTGCAAAATTACATCATCGTTTAATAATTTCTACAGTATCTCCTTAAGTAGAACTGCACAGCGTGATAAGAAACACTTTCAAATATTTTTTCCACAGCTTAAATTATCCTTGTATTACGTCTTTTGTTTGCTGCTGTCTCACTCTTTCTCCCTCTCTCTCTTTTTTTTTTTTTTTAAGGTCTCATCCCACTGCTCGGCATTGATGTCTGGGAACATGCATACTATCTTCAGTACAAAAACGTCAGACCAGACTATGTTAAAGCCATATGGAACATTATAAACTGGGAGAATATTAATGAGCGTTTTCAAGCTGCCAAGAAGTAAAACGGTCACATCACTAGAGATGATAGAGATGTGATGGTTTCAAAATGCACAAACAACATACCACATTGTTAGTCAAATTACATAGCGGCTAGTAAAAGAAGAGAAGGTGTCAAATGTCAAAACCAGTGCAGTTTATCTAAATTTCCCTGACGCAAGTCATTAAAGTGATGCAAGTTTGTTGATGCAATATGTGTAATTAAACCATTATTTAAACTAACCTGGTAGTAATGTGTTTACTTCCTTTAAAATGATGAGTTTGAAAGCTCTGTGTTTTTTTTGTTTTTGTTTTAAATGTGTATACAAAGACTGAACATTTGGACTTAATCATCACTGTATGCCTCAGACCCAATTATCTTGAGGAATGGAAAATGGACCACTTTCAGTAAATGATGTCATATGCCCTGAGTTATGATCCATATGCAGACTTTTGTGATTTAATCAAACTTTTGCCCTGGTGATACTTGACTTTGATAGTTAAAATGAATTATTTTTTGGCACGAGCACTGAATCATCATCAACATATAAGGAAAGGGATAAAACCTTGCATGTGATGTAAGAATGTTAATATTGTTTTCCTATATCACTAATCTCACCAAGTGATTTTTTTTTGCATATTCAGTAACCCTTCCCCTTTCTATTAGTTAAGGTTCATTTCAATTAAACTTTAATTAGTAAAAAAAACAAAAAAACAAACCATTTGATGTTCAGCATTATCACTGAGCATTAGTGTAACAGAGTTAGTAAGGCTTCTGAATCACCAGGGGGCGCTGTTCACAACTGTTTACATGCTTTTCCCACGTCCAGTATGGATTTTTTTTTAGAAGAAAATTTGCAGCCTATTGTCTGCATGTACAGATAGAATTAATACAGTTAGCTTAGACGTCTGTTTAATGTATTCGTGTTGGAATATAATTAAATAACCACTTTGTTGAATGTTACAGTGACGTCTTAATCCACTTGAGGTCCTTAGATTTTCCCCCCAGTTTACTTCTGTCTGGCAGTTAGTATATTTATTTGCTCAATAAGTAAATGAGACAAAACGAGGGAATGGGTGGAGGAGTTTTGGTCAGCCCTGTCTTACTAATAGAGCATGTTTCTCACTTTAGTTTTAAAAGAACTACTTTTAGATGTTTTATTGGAGTTAACAAAAAATGACCAAATAACTTCCAGATGTTTGGAGCACAGTGAGCCAAGTCACCCCTTAATCAACAATTACAGTGTGTAAAGGGAAATCACATCACGTCTTCCCATTTTCTGTTCATCCATCCTTTTGTTTTGTAGTGTGGCATGCCATACTCTGTGCCTGCAGCACAGGTTTCAGTTCTGTCTCTCTCAGAAACACATTAGACTCCTTCACCAAAATCTTTGTGCAGATGTGCTACTGATTGGTTTAGACAGCTTGCTTATTTGTTTGGGGCAGGACCTCTGCTGACTGTTTAGGAAACAACTGCATCATGTTCAGATTTAGACTTCGGAGATTTGAGACTTTGTAATTATGTGATAGCAAATGGCTCAAGCAGGCAGCTTCAAAGGGACCTGTTGTCTGTGGTACATATTCACAGACAATATGGCTTTCCTGGCTAGGCTGGATGCTTTCCTCTGTCCTGTGATTTTGGTTATAATGTGCTGCAGAGGCTCAATGCCAAGATACCTCAATATAACAGACTTGACAAAAAAGGGGAATTAAAAAGGGTCAAGTTCAAGACTCTAATTATTTCAGTTGTTATAACTTATTATTTTCACAGCTCTATAAAAATATTCATTTCAGTTCCAAATGTACCAGACTCTAAATAAAACTCATCTTCAGTAAGTGCCTTATCCTCATTAATACAGTCATTCACACCTTGGAGCAATTTAGCAAAACTAATCTATTTATACTGGCATGTTTTGGACAGTGAGTGCAAACGGGAGAAAATCCCCTCACAGGCAGTAACCCAAACTCAAAATGAGGTCCCTGGAGCTGTAAGACAGACATATCTGCAGAGATGTACAAAAAAAAATTACAATTACAGCAAACACACTTATCCAGAAAATGTTTTACCTTTACCTTGTTTATATAAATGAGCAGTTGAGGGTTAAGGGCCTAGCTCAAGGGCCCAGCGGTGGCAGCTTGGTGGTCTCATGATTTGAACTCACAACCTTCTGATCAGTGAGCCAAAATTTTAACTGATGAGCTGAGCTACTGCTTCCCATTAAGCTGACACTAAACATTCAGTTGAACTCATAATCTAAATCAGATCCTTCAACATAAATCTTTTTCAACTGGGAGCTAAAATAGACATATAATGACATTTTGCTTTTATACAAGTACAAGATGGGATCAAGACAAGATAACATATGACTTGCAAACATTTCCAAACAGATTCAAGCATTTGGGTAAAGGCAGAATGGTGTGAAAGTACTTCTTAATTTCTTTTTAATCTGAGTGAGGCAAAAAAAAACCTCTAACAGTAGCCTTTATTCACTGACATGCCTCAATGTGGTGTACTTTTTCCTATTTAATGTTTCTGTCAACAGTTAGAGTTATTTTTGCTCAGAAATGCTTCCATGCTTTTGTTTTCAAGTGTAGCATGCCTTACTCCTTGCCATTGTCTATAATTATGTTAACCAACATCCTGTTCTTTTTATTCAAGTTAGAGATGCATTAAAGCCCCTCACCAGACTGATTGTGCATGAGGACTCCTCTTCAAGACATTCCACAAGTTTCTCTGTTGCATTTAGCTCTGGGCTGTGACTGAGCCATTCTAAAACATTGCTGTTTTAAAAATTTTTTTTTTATTAGGAACACCTGTACACCTGCCCATTTATGCAATTATACAATCAGCCAGTCATGTTGCAGCAACACAGTGTATATCATCATGCATCTCTTTAATGAAATTTTACATAATTTTTTTTTTTTTTTTTTTTTAAATGTGATGTCATTGACATTTGTGCTATGATTTTGGGTGCCAGAAAGGCTGGTTTGAGTATTTCTAAAACTGCTGATCTACTGGGATTTTCTGGAAGTTTACACAGTAGCCTCAGATTGCTGCTGTTATATGCTTCAATTTCCATAAAATCTTTCAACCCAGCATTAGAAGGAACTACCTTTTAAAGCTTAAAATAAAGTAAAAAAGTAAAGAGAACACCAGGATGCATTACTTTCCTCCTGCTTCTGTGAGGACTCCAAATGTTCTTTTATTCCTGGAACAAAAAATCAGTGGAAAATATCTGTTCTGAATATGGAGCGTATTTTGATTTCTGCCCATTTGCCCAGCCAGCTGCTACATTTCCCTGCTAAAGAAATGTATGACTTTGTAGTGCAAAAATAAACCACAGAATCACCAAAGCCAACCTCAGCGTAATCCAGAATCAAAATATGACGGTTGATTTATCTGTTTCTGGAGCAGAAATATATTTTTAAACACACTACTTAAAGATCCTGCTCCAAAAAGAAGCTTCAATACCAGACACATTAAAAAAAAATATTACACACACATTATATTACCAGCCGTCTTGCCCATTCTCCTGATGTACCCACAAAATGAGAAGCAACTGTAGTAGGAGAGGATTGGTGGGTTCATACAGATATAGACACAAAAAGACATAAATATCTAAAAACGGATACTTTGGTAATGTGCTTGCTGTGTTTACTCATACTGACCGATAATTCTAAATTACTTATAGGATCATAAAGAAGAATGTTGGAATATTACCTGGTTCTAGTGAAACCTCACTGAAATATTCTCTCTTAAAAAGAAAACAAAATGAAGGCTCCCAGTTCTCAAATACTTGTGTCATTTCCATACACCCGGAAGTGGAACTGTCTAAGGAGGCTGTAATATGAACGGAAAAAATGGATGGATCGCCTGCACTGGCATTGTGTACTCGTCTGCACTGGCATTATCTTACTATGGGACTGTTGACTCTTCACATGGCAGTGTATTTGGGAGGTTCCACAGCTGAGGATTAACAACCACAGAGTCTCTTTGTCTCACTCACTTGGATCAATCTTTCCTGTTTTTATCCTGGCAAATCAAGCTGGAGAAATCTAGAGATATAATCCCTTTAGATTTAATCATGAGGGGGAAATTAGGTTGATTTGGCAGCCTGCTTGAATCCAGCAGTACAACGTATGATAGAGGCCCCAGTCTCAATCAAAGAGCGTACACTGAGGAAAATGAAAAGGAAAAGAAAATGGCATATACTTTGTGAAGATGCTGAAACCGTATATCACGATTCCAAAGATGTCACATGCATGATGCTAGTATTCTGCTAAAGAATTTCTATTTATATCTCTCATGAGGATTAGTTTAAACACAACACCTAGGTTTGTAGCTATTGGTCGCAATTTCATTCATTCATTGTCTACTGCTTATCCAATCTATCCTCGGGTCACGGGGAGCCTGTGCCTATCTCAGGCGTCATCGGGCATCAAGGCAGGATACACCCTGGACGGAGTGTAGGGTGTATCCTGTATCCAGGGTGTATCCAACCCATCGCAGGGCACACACACACTGGGCAATTTAGAGACACCAATCAGCCTACAATGAATTCTCTGATTTTAACAAAAAAAAAGTTATTTTCTGCCAATATTTAGAATAAAATAAATATATGTGCTTTTTGGTATCTGTCAACATCATCTTAGGTATGGAGCCTGATTTAACAAGCGTGGTGGTAGAAACAAGCAGTCTAAAACCTAAAGCTGTCTTAAACCTTGCTTGCTAAATGTGCTTTTCTCGCACACAGTTGTTGGAGTGCTGTGTACAACATCAACACATGCTTAAACCTAATCAGTTCACTTCAGAATCAGTTGCAGGCTGTCAAAATAGTTATGTTACTATGGTTTCACATCAGCAGAGCTAAGAAGAGTGCTGAATAAAGTTGTAAAAATGTTGACATAATCTGATAAAACATTTCAATAACAAGAAATTTAGCAAGCAGATTGGAACTGAGTGAATTAATCAGAGGTTATTTCTCAGTGATGAGCATGGACAGAGATCAGTCGAGTGAAGAAATGATGACGAGGCTTACGTTTAAATACTGCCAGTAAATTTGACCTCATGTGATGATGCTCATAATCAAAGTGATTACTCATTGTCCCTTTTTTATCTGTATGAAGAGAGTACTTAAGCTATATAAGCACAAGTCAGCTTTCTGTAATAAAATATTGAGGAACTATTATTGTAATGCTGGCCCTCTGAAAGACGTTGCTGTATTTAACTGTACATAAATGTTTTTTCTTCTTGTTTTAAACTAGTGCCTTGCCAGTCCATTCTAAAGCCTACCACACAGATGATGGTCAATGGTGAGGAAATGTTTCACATTTCTGACAAGTTAATGATGCTCCATCATAGCTATCAGACGTGTGTTGTTTCACTCCAGTGTATGGCAGAACCATGGAGTTGATGGATATATAGACATAGGTGCAAATCCTGAAAAGAACCATTCCTGAAAAGAAGCTTTCCCAACCCTTTGTCCTGGAACACCCGTTGTCCTGCATATTTTGTGATTTCTTTCAATCCAAGACACATGATTCAAATTACAAGCTAATTAACAGCCATTCCTGAGTTGAAATGGGTCTGTTAGAGCAGGGAAAACACTCAAATATGCAGGACACAGGGTACTCCACACCACGGTTGGGAACCTGTGGACTAACCTCATAAAACAGAGATACTGGATTATTAATTCTGCAATTTCTGAGGGAAGTGCTGCAATGACTTGGCACATTTTAACACCTTGGACCCAGGACTCTGTATTTATTATTGTCCACATACTGATATCAAGTGTTTCTTATTCTCTCTGGCAGCTCAAAGCAAACATCTGTCCTGGCCAGAAAAGCAAGTTGAGGTGGATCTTGAGTTCACCAGAGACAAATAAAAACACACAAAAAAAATGCACAATGGACAGGGATGCATGTGATCTAGGTGTGTTTAATTCCTCTCAAATCTTATGCACTAAACTGTGTACTAACCTTGTATACCTTGTATAATAATGCAAATGTATATTAAGTAAATAAAGATATAAGACTTTTTCGACTGGTAATACTTGTGATTCTGAAAGTCTCTGATGAGACAAGAGAAGCTAATAGGATTTGGCTCATTTCACTTCTTTTATGCTTTGCTTTAATGCTTTGGCCTCAAATTCTGTTAACTAAAGTTTAAAAAAGAAATGTTATAATCAAGTGTGGTTGGTATAAATTGTCCCTGTGCCATTGTTTTTCCTTTAGAAAAAAGAGGTACATCCTTTCTGTTTATGATGTTTGGTATTCAGAGGACACATGAAATGAACCACACTAGTGCAGTACAAACTTGGAAAAAAAAGAAAAGGAAAAAAAATCTGGAAACTTTAATTGTTTCATTGTTCTGCTGTTGATAGAATTGACATTTTTGCCTGGGTAGAACACATCTTTATGCTCATGAATAGACACTTTTTTTTGGTTAAGATTTCTAAGTACAAAGTCAAACAACATCATTAGTCTAAGTGAAACAGATACATGCCTCCGAAGTTAAATAATACAAATAATACAAAAACAAAAGTGTTTGAATGATTATCATCGCTGTATGTATGTAGAAAATATTTCATAGTTTTAACTCGCAATTGTGACTTGTAATAGTGATTTCATTTTTATTCAGTTGAATTATTTCATGCTTTCACTTGTTATGGTTATTCCCTAACCTAACCACTTTTTGTTTATTCCTTGCGATTGTGAAAGAAATCTTTTCTGATAGTGGCAGGAAAAGTTCCATACATGTGAATAGTGGAAAAGAATGAAGAAAAAGACAAAGAAGAAAGCATTCCTGTTTCCTTATCTATTCCTTGAATCTTAATTTTATTTAAATTTAGCTAAAGCCAGTTTAATCTAGAACACTAACATACTCTCAGATCCCATCCTCACAAAAGACCATAGTGTTACTTCCTCATAAACTGGTTAATCAGTACATAAAACAAGTATAAATTAAACCTGAGAAACCTGAAGGATCTACATGCAGAACAGTAAGCAGAATATTCCCACCTGACAGAAAGACAAGAAACACAGTCTTCATTACAAATAAATATTATCAAATGAAGTTGGGATTGGGATTTATTTTTGAAGCCAAGCTACATACGTGAAGACTAAAAGCTGTAGCTAATAAAGTTCCGACTTTTTGACATGGGGCCATATTCTTTAAGGTAGTGAAGCTTGGCCAAGCTTTCCTGTACAAATTACTCTTTTCCCTTAAGTGGAAAAAATAACCTCAGCCCAAAAAACACTGGTGCTTACAGGTCACTGCAGAAAAAAGTGTAAAAAAAAAAAAAAAAAAAAGCGCAAAATTTGTATGCGAAGTTGAATTTTTTGTTCTTAGTTTGGACTTTATTTACCATATTTAACTGGAACATATTAAGTAATTTATTTAATGTTACTGAATGTCAAAGTATCTTTTACAAACAGGCACATAGGCAGTTGATGGGAAAATGCCAACAATAGTCTTTCAATCCCTCTTTATTTCTCTGGATCGTCACAACCATCAAATCCATTTGACTCTCTATTTCAGCAGTAGCCCTCCCCTTTTTCCAGTGCATTTGACGTTAACTATAAATATGGCTGTCAGTCCAGGTTAAAAGTTTTCCACAGGCTTCTGGAGTGGTCAAATTGCCCTCTGGAGTTTTTAAGTGTTTGGAAAACGGACTCATCTCCCAACTACATTTACCTATTTCCTCAGTAAGTCGTCTCCTTTTTCTCTCTCTCTCTCTCTCTCTCTCTCTCTCTCTCTCTCTCTCTCTCTCTCTCTCTCTCTCTCTCTTTCTTTAAGGAATTCCACTTTAACTTAAGGGGATGAGAACATTTTATTAGCCGTGCGCCAGGAAAAGAGTCACACATTAATGCAGGGTGTTGAGTAGAAAACAGAGAGTGAAATTGAAACCATGCAGTCAAACATGTATTGAGTCAAACATACTTCATCATAATTTGCTCTAACACTGCCTTTGCTTTATTGCCAAAATTCATATAAAAATGTTTGCACACTCTTTGTTGAAGAGGTACCAATTAATAATCCAAAAACATGGCCATTTTCAAAAAGGCTAGCTTCTCTTAGTATCTGTCATCTAAGTGGGTATTCAGATCTGGGCCTGGAAGTCAGGTGACATAATGATTCTAACCTTTAAATCCTTAGCCTTGCCTGATTTCACTATAGATTTGTTAATCTGTAAAGCAGTCATTTCACTCACAAGACCTGTCAGTAAGTGTCACTGCTAATGCATGCAAGCTTGTCTCTTTACCTGAGAATGTCAGGGTTAAGTCTTGTCTTGGGATGATTTATGATCACACTTGTGATTCCTGCATGTTGTAACTTTGTGTGTACATCTATTTGTGTGTGAGAGTGTGCATGTGTGTGATAGGGATTCTTCTTCATTGCCAGGGGATTTTCCATCAGCAGAATATTAGACAGAAACAGATGCTCTTCTAGCTCAAAATCCAGGACACTGGAGAGGAGTATCAAAAATAACCCCTCAAAGCATTACAAATTTCTTTTTTTCTTTATGTTTTCTGCTGGCTTGGCTGTTTCTTGGTTTACCCATGTTAGTATTGTTGGCGCTTCCATTTTGTGTTTTAACAACCGGTGCACTTAAACCTTCCTGTCTCCGAATTTTGCATTTTAGATTAATAATGCGATGTAGACTAGACTTTTCCTGTTCTTGTTTGTCTAAAGCATCAATCCTGTTTATATAGTATTAGAGAATTGGAGAAAACAACCTCACCTGCTAAATGACCCATTATTACCACTGGGCCCCATGACACAGATATGACTTCAGTTTGCTATTTCAGGTTGCTAAACATTTATGTCGTTTCTTATAAAGATTTAGGGTCTGAGTAATATCACACCTATTGGGCACAGAGAAAAAAAATTTAGGGATTGTTTTAAGCCATTCCAGAAACTAATTTATCTGGAAAAAATATGTATTGATATAAACATTAATCTGTCATTATATTACTGTAATATTCTGACGTCTGGCTCAAATACGGTATCTGAAGTTTATTGCTGTATGCACTGCATAAATTTAATTGTACAAACATTTCTATTTTAAATACACAACCAAATATTATTGAGTCCCCGTAATTATTGTTCTTTATTTTAAGTATGTTATGGAGCTATGTCTATGAATTGTTCAGAAACTACAACTAAGAAACTAATTGGAAAGATACGCTGGTGCCAGAGTGAGGACCCATCAAAGATTCCTTGGAGTTTAGGGGGTTAAACACCCAAAATCGTACTATATCTAATTATCTAATTATTGCACGCGTTGATATTGTGCATTACTGAAGACTCATTTTGGTTCTCTCGAATTCATGGTGATTTTCCAACAGCCATGTCCAGAGGTTAATGTGAGTCCAACCTGTACTCATAAAACATAAAGCTGTTGTTCAAAGCCAGGCCTTAGGCCACACTCCAAGCAGTTAAACAAAACATCTTACAATTAAACCATCAGTGATGTAGTTTAGGTTACGTTGAAGGCCATGAGTAAGCTTGGGGGGTGACATTTTCAGAACCAGAGGAGTGCCGACTGATACACGCTCTGTGCTATAAGTACCATAATTACTTATGAGTTAGACTTGTTTATTAACATGTTGAACATATTGAACTAGTTAAGCAATTGGCAGAGATGAAGATGTGTCCTAGGTAGATGACGTATCCATGTCCAGCACCTAACATATTTCAACTCAGCGCACTTGCTCAATCAGATTCTTTCCTTCTCCTAGTAACTAACTGATTTAGTTTTTGTTTTCTGTGCACTGTGACTGGAGTGAGTTTGTTGGCCAGCTGGGAGCAAGATCTGCTCAATCACACATTGTTCCAACACCTTGGTTCAGGATGTTTTCTAATGTGTGGATAATCATTATTATGTTGTATATTACTTTTGAAACCCGTCTGCCAGGAAATGAAATGAATGTGTGACACTTTTATATTTTTCCATGTACCCTATGACGTTCCCGAAACTTAATGAGTTTTCAAGATGTATTTCTGAAAGGAATTTTTCAAATTTAATAACTCTCAACCGTAGCCAAGACAGAGAAAGAGCACTGAGCTCCCAATGTCTATGTTAGGTATTTTAAAGTATTGTCTTAATGTATTCCTAAAAGTTTAAATCACACAAAAACAGTGCCATATGTGACCATTTCATTTAGTCTCTGTGGAACCACTATTTTAAAAACAACCAAATGTTCTATTTCTGTGTATTACCAAGTATGATTCACTAACTGCTACTGTTATTCTTCCACTGCCATCAGATCACCAGGAACGAGTCAACTCCAGCAGTCTTTAACCTCTAAGGGAAAAATATATGAGGTCCAGCGGTTCCCAGAATGTTTATCCGTCTGCCTGTCTGTCCTTTTCTCTATCAATCTTATCACCCTCTTTCTCCATCTTTCTCCCTCTTGCAATTTGTCATGGTCCATCTGTCTCCATGCAGTTAACTGTAATTCTGGCACAGAAGCAAATCCTGTTGGAAAACATTAAAATATAATTAATGGTGTGTGATGAGTCTGCAAGCATGCAGATAAGACTAATGTCTCTGCTACGTAACCGTCTGTCTGTCCAGATGTTTTTCACTCTTTTTCTTGTCTATTTTAGCATCTGTTTTTCTGTTCTGTCCTCTGAACAGGATTATCATGAGTATCATTTGTATCTTAAGAGCGGAATGGTTTTATCATTAGATGATGCAAGATGATGCAAGAGGTGATTTCTACTCAATGACTTCCTCACAGATTCCCTCAGGGACCTACATGTAAACTAATTTTTCAAAGATTGAACAAAGAGTAACAACAAGCAGTGATTTCAATCAAATAGTTACCAATGAAGTCTATTGAAAACCAATGTATTATTTTTTCTATTAATTAATATTTGGTAGCATCCTATATATTCATTTTCTCCCTAAAATATATAATCACATAAAATATGTCATTGCTTAAATAATGTTACAAGTAAATGCCATAAAAATGTTACAACCTTTGCAGCAATACACAGCTTTTAATAATTAAAATTATAATTTATTGTATGCCTGATTCAGTTAATTTATTGTATTTTATCAATAATCATTTGTGTATAAAATTAAGGATATCATACAAATAACAGTGTAACTTTAATGTTTATATGTTTGTTATTTCTTGAAAAAATTTATTCCCACCTCCTGAAAACATGCCACTAGATGGATTGTCTACTTTAAATTGCCCTGAGATGTGAATAAGTATGCAATGTGCATGGTGTCCCATCCCTGGTGAATTTCCTCCACACAGCTTGTGTTCCTTAGATAGGCTCTGAATCCACTGCGGTTCCAGTGGTTACTGAAGATGAATGAATCTCATATGTTTTTCCCCCAAATATAATTTTAGTAGCGCATTTATCCTGCAGTGTTCTTTTGCATTCTATTAAATTGCATTTTTGTTAGTTCAATTTGGTTTTGTCAGGTGATTTTCCTTGCCATTTCTAAATAACAGTATTCTGTAGAGGGTTAACTGAAACATGAATGGAACACATAGCCTGCTGAAGCTGATTTGATACAGAACAGTGATTCCCTGCTGGGCCAGTTCATTCACCAGAAATGCTTCTGTAAATTAAATCATCTATAAGTGTCTAATCTGATCTACACCATTCAGCAGTAACCACAGAGTACCTCAAGGGCAAGTAGCTCAGCCTGTTTGAGCAGAAATCTTACTTACATGAAAGCCAAATGTACAGCAGTTCAGTTGCTCTGTTTCCACTAAGTTTAATATTTTATGTGTTAATGTCTTGTGGATTTGATAGGGCAGCCAACACTGTCCATAAGTCATTAATATTTTTTGGCTCTATATCACAGCACATTGTATTCATGATCAAACCAAGACATACAAGCCAAATAGCAAGTTTATTTTAACTTTTATTTCCAAATCAACTGTACTATAAACTAATTAAATACCAAACAAAATAAGCAATAAGTAAAATAAGCATATTTTTAAAAGAGGAAAAAAAATCTGCCAAATAAACAATATGAACCAGCACATACAATAAATAGCCTTAATCACTGCAATGTGGTTTAGACAAACTAACACATTCATAAGAAAATGACATAAAACACATATATACTAGGTATCATATACAATATACACTATATGATCAGGATTGTGTTGACCTCACATTCATATGAGTTTGATGAACATCCCATTAAAGATTTACTGTAGTCTCTGCTTTGCTGTTATAATAGCCTCCAATCTTCTGGGATGGCTTTCCCATAGATTTTGGAGTGTGGCTTATAACAAACACTTCTAAAATGTTTGCCAAATGTTTATTTTTTTTTTTTTTGGTTTGTCCTTATGTGGCTACATTTATATAGATAGTTTCACTTTCAGAGATGATTTCATGCTAACAAACCTTAAGTATCCAAAGTAAAAAGTACAATTGCAGTGTGTGGTAAATTATAAAGTTTCTTAGGTATTCATTTCATTATTAGATTCACTGACACTGTACCTTGCAGTGTATATCAGCATGTAAATTGCTGGTAGACAGTTACACTTATCATATTGTCCTCTCTGATTTCATTATTTCAATTGATTTTGTTCACCTGTTCCTTGATTCCTTATTTCCCGGACTGAGTTCTCCTGTCTCTTAATACCTTGTTTTCTTGAATGCGCTCTCCCCATTCATTGATTCCTTGTGGTCACCTGTTCCTTGATTCCTTTTTTTCCTGACAGTGTTCACTTGTTCCCTAAGTTCTTGCTTCCCTGTTTATGTTCACCTGTTTCCCTTGATCAATTTAAATAATTCCTCCCTCTGTGTTACTCCATGTCTGTGCAAAGTCCTGCTGTCAAATACTGTCTATTCCTAGTACTGTTTAGGTTTCTGAGTTTCTTGTGGGTTTGTGATCCTGGCATGTTCCTTTGTTACTGAGCACGGATTATTCTGTTATCTCTGTCTGTATGTTTTTGACCTCTGCACTGAAATTTGGCTTAGATTTTTGGATTGCTTCAATAAAGCTTTTGCGACGTCTACACACATATGCCTTGTCTCCAGAGAGTGCACATATGGTAAATGTGCAGTGAATGCATACGCTAATCTATTGCCTGCTTCTACATATTAGAAGAAGAACGAGAAAATCTCTTTGTGGCTAAGTTGCAAACAGCTCAGTTCATTTTTATACTTGACAGACAAGTATGATGATGGACAGTGTGTGTGGAAAATGATGTATAAGGCTAAGGGTGTTTGCAACTAAATGACATAATTATGACATAATTATTCCCTTGCCACTGAATGTTTAGGAAACTACTCACTAACACCTAACAATTCTATAAGGTTGATTCATTCTCAAAGGCCTGTTAAATTAGTTTACATCACATCTAAGGACTGGAACAGGATATACACCGTTTGTGTACTGGTGGCATGAGACTCTGAAGAAGGAGCGAGTGGTAACTGTGGGGCTCATGTGATTTACTGGGCAGTAACGCTAATATTCCACCTGCAATGCATTTAAGCTATGGGCCGGCATTTTGTTGGCCACTCCTGTGTTTTATTACTCTGACAAAGACCAAGGCAGAAAGAGGGCAGTCTGTGAGTTTTTCCATTTCTTCTTACAAAGAACCGGCATCTGTGTTATGCATCTGCTTGTCATCAGATTACTAGAACTAGAAAGTGGAAAAAAAAACTGATTAAAACCAGTCATATGATCTTTAGTGGTGTGCTTCATGCTTTTTATTTTGCCCAGAAGATCTATTTCCAATAATAATAATTATTTCAGGGGTCATATGAAGGCAATTCATTATTTAATTAGATTGTGTTAAATAAAACCAGAAGACAAGTATATATTTGCTAAGGTGTCTTTTAAAACTATTAAATACACACACACACACACACACACACACACACACACACACACACACACATACACGCTTTCTTTTTTTTCTCTGTAAAGAGTCAAATAGCACACTATGGGTCCAGTGAAATATCATGCCTTTCTTCGTCTTTCATGCAGTCTTAAGTTATAAAGTTGCTCTCTCTTTTTCTCTTTCCTCTCTCTCTCTTGCTCTCTCTCTCTCTCTCCCTCTCTCTCTCTCTCACTAGTAAAATAAACATATATGCCAAAATCAGGTAGTGTTGAAGGAGATTCTTTTAGGGTTTTTATGTCTCTGTAATGTCTGCAGTAGGTCTTCAGGGATACAGAATATGGCTGTGTTGCTACTATCTCACTCATGATTTCAGAGCATCACATTGTGATGACATAAGGATTTCCAATTTCCTCGAAAAAAGTTACTGTGACTGAGATAATGAGCAGTTATTACACAACTCTATTCACTTTGGGAGGCATAAAGGCTCCATTTCAGGGCTAAAGTGACAAGACCACAGCAGACATCCTTTTATTTGACCATTATATGACATTGACCATTAGGGTCTGAGTTTATTATTCAGTTTTTCATTCTAAGGCATATTTTTAAGCAATGATTATGAATTATTCCATACAGTGAAACAAATAGAAAAAGTATATAATTGTGAGGGTGAGGAATTCTCGACCACCAAAAGATCTTGAGAATTTAAAGGGATAAATTATACAAATCTATTAAAATATATTCAAATAAATAAAAAAAAAGCTCTGCGGGAAAGCAGAGGTTCACTGTGAGGTTCACTGTGTAGACTGTCTGCTTTTGTGTTGGGTTTATTAAGGACAGCTACTTCACAGTTAAGCCTGCTGGAGTTGGCCTGGCCCTCATTACAGAGAGGCTGTCATTCCTTCCTAATGATTTATAGCAGTTGTTAAAGAGAGTAAAAATGAGCTTCAGATCAAAGTTAAAAAAATAAGAAAAGGTGAAATGAAACAAAAAATAAGAATTTTCTTGTATGTGTTTCCCAATCTGAGCGAAGTTTAAAGTAAACTGTCAGCATGAATTCTCAACCAAAACAACATCTTTTTCTTATTTTTTACAGCTCTCTCACAGTCCTTTGTACTACGATTCATAATTTATTGTGCTTTAATGCCACATTTCAGTTTTGTAGATCCTCACACTAAAATCTTTATTTTCCATCACTTGATTAATATCGGATCTTAGAAAGGATAAAATCTTGGTAGAAAATGAGGTGCAGGATGGAAGTAAAGCCAGAGCAGAAGTCATCCACATCTATTTTATGAGACTATAAAGGAGCGGTAGTGCCCCGCTGGTCCCTGTATCTCATGTTGCAGGTCTTGTGCCGGATCTTCTTTATACACAGCACCACCAGAGTAGAGACCATATGTAGACGAGAGTAAATGACGGAAAAGTGTGGGGGTGAAATTAGTCAGACATTAGACTCTTAATGGTGCCACTGCATTCTTTTCATTCTCTTAACCCCTTGTAATAGCACATATATTTGCCAGCGTTTTTTTTAACTCCCTACATAAAGCATCAACAATTTCTATTGTATTTTCAGCAAATTTCTTTTGGAATTTTAATGTTTTTTAATGATTAGGTGGACCTTATAGCTAAAATTTCAGTGAACCTGACCCTATATTCTGCCATGAAAAAATGCAAAAATTTAACAATTTAAAATTAAAAATTAATTTTACCAATTAAATTTTAAATAACGTATGTTATAGGTCAAAGGGTATCTCACTTTATCCTTATGAAATGAAAATTATCTTTTAATTTGTAGGAATTTTGGAAGCAGGTTACCATGCACTGTTTTCTTCTCCCCAGAAATCAATATAATCGAGCATTTGTTGGATGTGCAGGGCAAACAAGTCAGACCCATAGAGGCCCCACCTTCCTTCAGAGGTCTTGTGGAGTCTGTGCTTTGATGAGTTTTGGAGGCACAAGGGAGACCAACATTACATTAGGCAGGTGGTTTTAATGTTATGGCTAAAACTTTATAATGGCCTGTATATGGCACTATTCTTCTGTTAATAAAAGATAACACAGCCTTTTAAAATACAGTTGTGTGAGAAGGTGGAAATTCAAATGGCTTAAACAACTGAGCAAATTATACATATGAATGTATTTATTCGAACCTTATTATTTGTAAATATTTATTTTAGATAGTTCAAAGCTAATTAGGTGAATTTGGAAATAGAACTAATTCAAGCACACAGAAAGCTTATGTCTCATAGGAAAATTGTGCAGATGTTGTCTGTGTGTCCCACCTAATAACACAATAATAAATAGCCAACTGTCTACTGACTGTAGTGCGGTGCTTATATCCATGTGTCTCGCAGCTGTGTTAGGGAGGGGGCTGTTGCTCGATTATGTAACACAGCACATAGTATCAGCATCGCTTTGTGTGCACAGACACAGTGCCTCCACATTAGGAACATACATCTAAATGAATCTGTTGGTGCGCTTTCCTACAGCTTATAGAAAAACATATCTGTTCTTTGAAACAGAGTTCTTTCAGTCCAGGTTCCTTTTCATGTTGCGTTACTTGTTTGACTAAGTTGGACAAGCGTTTTTGAAAGTTGACATTGTCCTGGAAAAATATCTGGGTGGAAAATAACTACAAGCATAAACATTAGGAAACATTGTTCATCATTTTTGTTTTTCGAGGAAGAAATGGTTACATGCTTTTCTGTTTGAAATAATCGTTTAAAAACAGATATAAAACACATGAGGTTTGAAAACAAAGATAGATAAATAGAGGTATATGGCAGAGAAAAGAATAAATCAAGTGTGAAAACATTTTATGAATACAATGTTTTATCTGCAGTGTTTAAAATGACATAGTTTTTCCCATTGCTTGGCCAAACGTTCTGATCCTATTTGGCCATCATCTTGTGTCATGTAGCTTCAGTCCAGGGTAGCCATATATTTTTCACTCTGAGACCCTACGTAATTATTTCAAGCCTGAGAATCAGATTTCTGCACTTGTAGATGCATGTAGACTGGACAACAATGGAAAAAAGTGGAAATTAAGGAACAGAAAAGCAATGATGGCAGAACCAAATAAAATATGCAATAAATAAATTAACCTTATAGATCGCCTGCTGGTAAGAGTTATGATGCCAAAAGCAGATACTCACTGTTGAGAAAGCAGATACTCAGTGGCATCGACTAGTAAGCTAAGTAAGGCTAAGGAATGATTGTTTTTTGTAGCTATGAGGGGTGAAAGTACCAAAAGTGAGTGCGATAGTGTTGTGTTATGAAATATTCAAGAAATAAAGATTTATATTTTCCATCAGACCTTTTTTTTCATATTTATATGATGATATATATTCAACCTAAAGTAACCGTGGGGCATAATAATAAATGAAAAGTTTAGGTATTTTCTTTCAGCTAACAGCTAATTTATGGAGAAGCAGTGGTTTTTTAATTTTGTTCATGGGGCAGCACAGTGCCCCATTTAGCTAAGAAGAGATATTATGGTACATTGGAGAAAAATAGGAAATGCAACAAGCACTAATGGAGGTCCATTTGGGGAAGGATCAAACCAGCTATGTATCTTGTGAGCTGTGTGTCACAAACAGAGCAGATACACAGGTGAAAATTCAGTTCAAAGCTTTAAGGAAGATAAAGGCAGACGTATACAAAACACAGGTGTGGTTAGTCATTGTGCACACTGAACGTACTAAGCAGAAACAAGCTCATGAAACCAGAAACAGACAAAGATTAAAAATAAATCAGAATAGCAACAATCACAGGCAAAACATCTTGGTTAAGTCAGGTACAGAACACAAACTGTTTACCTTGAGGAGATCTGCTGAGTGAATTTTTTTTATGTAGTGAATGTGACAGGAAACAGGTGTGCATGATTAGACCTCAGGTGAGTGGGAACGTACAGTGCTGGGGATTGTAGTCTGTAGACCTCATTGTGCTCTAGGAAGTGGAGTAACTAGATAGACGTGTCTTTGGAATAGCCCAATGATCAGTCCCAGAAACCATCACATTACATTTACATTTCTGGCATTTGACAGATGCCCTTATCCAGAGTGACTTACAATTTATCATTTTTTGCTTATACAACTGAGTAATTGAGGATTAAAGGCCTTGCATGGCATGGTGGACCTGGGATTCAAACTCACAACCTTCTGATCAGTAGTCCAGTGCCTAAACCACTAAGCTACCACATCTCCGCATTGCACCCATTGTTTATAAATGTATAATGCATTTGATTAAAAGTTGTGATAGAAATTGGTATATCTGAAAGGACTATGGGGTACATTACTTTATTAGACATTTCTGTATGAGGCAAATAAAACAGTAAGGCAATAGTGTTATGTCAGAAAAGTTTGGTTAATTTTGTATTTGAATTTTTTTGGCCTATTCATCTGTTCCAGGAGGTTGCTACCTGTTAGACCAGACAACTGTAAATTTTTCTGTTTTCTTATTGAATTAATGTACATACTTAGATAGTAGAAGATTATAGAAGCTCATTCAAGTCTTTAAATTTTTATTTCCTATTACAAGGTAACTCAAAAAAATTAAATGTATAGTAACCTATATGTCAAGTCAAAGTGTGAAAGACTCTCAACTTCATTTTATTTAAGCCATATCATTACATAATGTTGCCCTGCCCCATCGCTATGCCCTGCTTCCTGCCCCAAAACTATGGTCATCAAATGATTCTGTCAGCTGGAGTGCACAAGTACTACCAAGTACTGGAGCTGAATCTCAGCAAAACCCTGATATGTTGCCATTTGATTTGCCACCCTTGCACACTTTAGAGGCGTTATAAATATTATATAGTGCGTAACACGCCATGTTCCACTACGTTTCACTGTGCAGTGGAACGAACCATGGTGTCGCTTAAGTGCCACAGAAAACAACTGACACATAAACATGATTCACATCCAGCTCTATATTTTTAAAAGCTAGTTTATATACTTAAATGTAACTTAAAAAAAAAAATTGAACACTTCGTTCTTATCCACTAATGTGGTTAGTTATGTCTTAAACAGAGTTGAATAGCTAGTATACACACAGATGTCAGGAAGCACAAAAGGTTTAAATATATTATTCAAATAAAATAAATGTAGATAAATAAATACCTGAACACAACTGTTGAATAAACAGACTCTCTTTGTCTATCTCTCTTTCTGTCTTTTCTTGCCTCTCACTTTTGACCTAAAACTTTCTGTCTATGATTTAATCCTCTCAAAACGAATGGTAAGATTTTCCAGGCATGGTGCATGACCTACTTTTAAAAGACATAGTTAAGTAGCATGTGGAAAACAGTTAGGATCCTGCTTGAGTTTATCATGGCGGACTGCACATGCGATTACAAATAATTATATTCAGCAAGTGATACTGTGGTTATATGTGTGTTTTTAGAAAATGCATGTAACATTCTTGACAGTTTGGTGATACAAGGAAGCAGTGAATACCATATCCTTGTGCACTTACCTGGAAGATTTGCAGGTGACTCAGCTATGCAGTATGTTGGAACAGAAAATGGCCTTGTCGTTTGTCTTCAGAGAATGTCATTAGTGAATAAATCCATGCACCCAGTTACCAAGAGAAGCCTGATGTGTCCTTTACTCTCTCTCTCTCTCTCTCTCTCTCTCTCTCTCTCTCTCTCTCTCTCTCTCTCTCTCTCTCTCCTCTCTCTCTCTCTCTCTCTCTCTCTCTCTCTCTCTCTCTCTCTCTCTCTCTCTCTCTCTCTCTCTCTCATGTAATGATGATGTAATATGGACAGACATGCATGTTTTTTGCTTTTATTAAAAGCTAGGCAGCCCAAAGGGCTAGGCAATACTCAAAACATGAAATGGGCAAACAAGCATACAGTAACAAGACAAGATTAAATCAGTGTAGGCACATAACAAAGGCCTACAACTACCACAGGCAAAATGCAGGAGCAAGACTTTTACACAAAAAATGATTTAGTTTTCCTCTGACAAAAATGATTTTCACAAGAACTGTTTTTAATTAATAGTATTTAATAAATACAAACACCTTGCTATTGTTGGAACATATACATTCCCATGAACTCTGCTGTTGTCTTTGTCTAAATATGAATTTGAACAAAAATATAAATCCTTTTGTCATTCATCATCATGAGGAAAAACAGAATGCTCTGCCAGAAAGGTAATGGATATAAAATACAGTTGAGTATTACTATTAATCATAACCTGGCCTATAACAAATAAATACAATTGTAAAAGTCTGGTAAGCAAGCTCCTTTGGACTGTTTATTCTATGTTCTGGTGTAATTATTACCCTTGCCTACTTCCTCATTACTGGGCTTTACTTTGTTTTGTCTGAGCTTCATTAAAATCCTTTATCCTCCATGATATTTTACAATGCATTATTGAAGCTTTTTGGCTGTATTGTGGTTAGTGGTGTAAGGGCCCTTCTGAAGATTGATGGCATCAGGAACTTTGCTATTTACCCTGATATTTTTATCCTGAAGATTTTTGGTTTAGAGTTGGCTACAGATGGATTTTTATAAAACATTATGACATGCATTCAAATAAACACAGAAATGGTTTCATGGAACAAATCATTCATGATTTGTAATGACTGTATCACTTGGTGGAATTAAAACTGTGGATTGAATTAAAGAGGGAGTTCACTTATACAAATCCAGTGTGAATGTGTGAAATGAAGTGTGAAATGTTCTACACTGAGGAATGGACCAAAATTCTTCTGCAAGCATCTCCCACATTGTTAGAGACACATTAAAGAAAGGTGATTAATTGTAGGTCTATTGTTTTAAAAAATAAATCATGCATGCTTCTGGTTGTCACAACACAAAATCTTCACAAATGTGACTCCTGACAATGTTATAGACATTTGTTGTTTGGGAGTAAAAAATGGGCTAATGTCAAACGCTCATGTCGGTTTCTTCTGTACAACATCAGAAGGATTCGGCTATTTTTATCCACACAGGCTGCTCAGGTGCTTGTTCAGTCTCTTGCGATTTCAAGACTGGACTTCTGAAAATCTCTACTGGCAGGTCTACCTCTGAATGCAATTCGTCCACTGCAAATGATCCAAAATGCAGCTGCACGACTTGTGTTTAAGTTTCCACTGCTGCGTTTCCTCCACTGGCTTCCGGTAGCTGTACGCAACAGATTCAAAACACTGATGCATGCCTGAAAAGCCAAAAATGAACCAGTGCCCTCTTACCTCAAAGCTCTTATTACTCCTCACACTGCACCTCGCTCCCTCAGATTCACTAGCACTGCTTGACTGCTCCCACCATCTCTCAGGGTACAAGTTAGGCATATATCAAGACACTGTTCTGGCACCGAGATGATGGACTGAACTTCCCCTAAATGTCCACACAGCTGAGTCACTGGACGTCTTCACATGACGGATGAAGACTTACCTCTTCCTGAAACTAGTTCTTATTTTCCCGGTTTGTTTTGTGTATTGTGTATCCTGGGATCTAAATCCCAAGATCACCATGCTGCAACTGCTGGGTTCTTGAGCAAGGCCCTTAACACTCAACTGCTCAGTTGTTTAAAAAACAAGAGAAAAATGTAAGAAGCTAAAGCTGTAAGTTTGGAAATCATTTGATTGCTTCATGGAAAAATATTGCTTTGAAATAAAACTATGCTGCATTCTCATATGTTTAATTTCAGAATATCAGTAAAAACATCTGCTATTCACTTCATACATTACGTTTAGTTTCTGTTCATGAGACATGCCAAGAATTCATAAGTTGGCAAATAGACAGAGGATAAGTTTAATGCAGAAAAGCATGCAAAGTGTTGACATATTAGAGACAAATAAAAAGGTTTCAGTTATAGTAATAGGTTGATATTACAGATTAATTAGAGCCTACATGATTATGGAGGATAAAATGATATGCCTGACCTGTCTGGGAATAATGAGTGTTTTTATTCTCTGTATGCATGTTTCAAACCCTAAACAAACTGATATTTTTGGGGAAATCCTTTCACAGATTTACCAGTGTCCTCTATGTATCTCGTTATCTTAATGAGCAAAAACTCTTGAATCGTATTTAAAGATGGCTGCAAAGCTTTTTGAGATTATTGAGATATTGTCTGGATGTATTTTAACATGTTTCATCCTATTTATCATCATAATTTAATCCTATGTTTTCAGAATAATATAATAAAATTAATTGCATTAGGAAAAATTGTTTGGCTTCTTTAATTGTAATTTTGCTCCATTTTAACCAGTAAACTGTATCTTTTATTTATATATTTAAATTTGTAGCCCCAGCTTACGGCAAAGGTTGCTGTACAGTACACTTCAACACTCTTACATCATAGAATCGTAAGGTTTTATTCATTACTGGAGGTTGATGTGATTATCTCCAGTATTTTTTCTTTTACATGGATTGATTGGTAGTGACAAGCAGCACATGAATTATTATGTAACACAAGTTGTTAATTATTCCAAACCATGCTGTGCTTCATAATAGCAATATGGTCCCAGACAAGCAGTTTAAACAAAGCGGGATAAAAAACAGATTACCTCTGGAGCATGTCTTTATTCTGGAGTTGAAATGAATGCAAAATATGCTCCATTTTCCTGTGGCCCATCCTTGAAACAAAACAATTACTGTCACCAAAACCAACAGAAACAACGGCTGCCCAGAAAAAAGATGATTGAGCTAGTTAACCTCAAATTTCCCCTTTGTATGAACTGATGGATACATTTTTTCCGAAATTCCATGTATAACACAAATGTTTTTGAATTATGAGTTAACAAAGTGCTGGTCCTTGAGATAATATTTTCCACAAACAATTCAAAAACTACATGACTGCATGGAAGTAAATATAAAAAAATGTTTCTGTATGTGGTAGAAATGGTGTAGACAATATGAAATATATTTGAGATATTATTTGAGATGACTATATTGCTAAATATCAATGCCTTTTAATCTCTAATAAATTAAATATATACTATTCTTCTTACAATTTGGGCACATGTGAAAATAAATGCAATATTAGTTTAACAAATTGTTGTTAACGACGATGTTATAATGTTATCATTTCATTGTGTGTTCAATACAACCAGAACATATACACATCATTGTGTTAATGACCGATTTATGAACTTTTCTCCAACTTCTTCAAATGACTTGATAATTCACTTATTTTAAGAGCCCAAAACACACACATCAGTAAGTTTGGCAAATGTCAGATGCTAGATGATCAGCAACATGCAGACATATAATTGTATCAAGCATCCACATGATCATTTCCCTTCACTAAAGTAGTATTTTGCTCACATACTGATATGGTAACAATATTTTGTCTATGTAACATAAAACTTTAGTGACGTACATGTACCTTTATTCAGTATTTGACCTTTCCTGAGCATAATAAAATTACCTTTGTTTATCTGCCCTAATATGGGCAATATTTCTAAGCCAACTGCCATCCAAGATAAGAGGATAGAAAACATGAGTACAAAATTAGCAAAGCTATTACCCAAAAAATAATCACAGACAATTTGTTACATCATTATTGTATAAGTCATTGCAATTATAAGGCTTGTGGTTTGTATCAAACTACTTAATATTACAAACAGTAATAAGAAGCCATCACAGCCATTGTCACTGACAATTATTCAGGATACAAAGTTCCTGATAATGTTGTTAATAATTTGAACACACATGCTTGTATTTCCTTATATACAGACCGCTTTTAAAAAGTGCTTGATATTGGAACAGTTATAATAAAAAATGTTACTTTAAGTATTATATCCTCTCGGAGAGAAACCGTATGTTGGTTTAGGCTGTAGTTGCTGCGGTTGGCAAAAGTTCATTTATGGACTTGGCAAACAGAGAGGTTGTAGTAGGATGAAATGTAGCTGCCAGTGATAACTGGCATTCACAATGTCCTTTGTTACCATTTTCCAGGGATTGGGACCCCACACTCATACCAGCCCACAAACTGATGAGCCGTACGCCTACCAATGGGCCCAAAATTTACAGGCTCTTGTCTATATGAGCGATAGTAACCTGAAATACAGAAAAGGTCACATGGTTTGTGCTTCTGATGGAAAATATGTACTGATGCCAGAAAAAAGCAGTGAATTTTGAGAGATCTGTACCTTGAGCTTGGGGTAGGTAAGTGGAAAGGGTTTGTGGTCCTGTCCTTCCATCCATATGTGAGTCTACAAACTGACAGTGGTCTTCTCCATTGCCAAAAGAATCAGCAATACTGTAGAATGTTTCTGAAAATGAAGGGAAGAGAATAAGTATTAGCGCCTGAAATGCAACAATAGCAAGCTGAAGGTGATGGGCACATATTAAACATTATGAAATATACAGGCATGGAAATTTAAATGTTATAGAAACATGAAATGTACAGACCAGACTAGATCAGGGGTGTCAGACTTCATTCATTCATTGTCTGCCGCTTATCCGAACTACACTCGGGTCACGGGGAGCCTGTGCCTATCTCAGGCATCATAGGGCATCAAGGCAGGATACACCCTGGATGGAGTGCCAACCCATCGCAGGGCACACACATGCTCTCATTCACTCACGCAATCACACACGCTACAGACAATTTAGAGATGCCAATCAACCTACCATGCATGTCTTTGGACTGGGGGAGGAAACCGGAGTACCCGGAGGAAACCCCCGAGGCACGGGGAGAACATGCAAACTCCACACACACAAGGCGGAGGCGGGAATCAAACCCCCAACCCTGGAGGTATGAGGCAAACGTGCTAACCACTAAGCCACTGCGCCCCCGGTGTCAGACTTTGTAAACAAAATTTGTCTGGGCCACATGTGTTTCATCTATCTATCCAGGCTCTGGATGTGATTGCATTCATTATGCTGACTAAAGTTTTTTTTTTTTTTTTTTTTTTTTTTTTTAAATATACAGTATATGTTTGAAAATGTTTAAAAATACATAATATTAAGAAACAGATTTGATAAGAACTAAAACAAACACATCTCTGCTAAATTCATACAAGTTTCCATTTCTCTTGTCCTTGAGCTCCAGCCATTTCCTTGTACAACACAGGTCTTTCCACTGGGTGATACATTTGGAATCGATTAATGAATCATACTACAAGCCAACACCCAGCGGCATAGGGATGGATTTTAGGTGTTGACTATTTTAAGATATTTTTCTCAACTGATATATTGTCAGTGATATATCATTGTGAAATATATTGTGCACTAATTATGCTATACCCATATTCATAAAAGGTATATATTTAACTACCCCAAACA
>JAUCMX010000019.1:10428461-10563461 GCA_033459395.1 Hemibagrus guttatus
ATAAAGCACTTCTATGGCCACCTTAGAAATCAGAATTTTGACAGGACACTGGTGCGAGAGACACAAGTCATAGATCGGTGAGTCTGAGTAGAATAAAGCCTGTTCTAATGGAGCTGCCAAGGCCTAGCGAATGGGACATATGCTCCATATTAGCCACTTTCTGCAACATAAAATGGCAGTATTCTTTAGCTCGTTTGAAGCGACTCACACGTGTAATCATGTTCCTTTTCAATTACATAAAGGTGAACTGACTGCTGTCCTCTCTCGATCATGGCAGACAGATCTATTATCAACATATGCTATGCCTAAAGACATTTATACTGGTAGTTTGTACATGTGATGTAAATCTCGCACCTTTAGACATGGTGAGTGAAGCACTGAGCTGAAATCTCTTTTGCTTTTTTTGTTAAGTACTACGCTCTATAGCGATGCCTGAACACTCACTCCAGGACGCAAATCAAAACAGTTTATCACCATGTTGACTCTCTCTCATTGAAAGGTGAGTGGGTGCTTCAAAATATTTGCGTGGAACCAGATGATGTTTAGACTGAGGTTTGATCATAGAATCATGGGTTTGATGTGCCATAAGATGACATCAGCTCTACCTCAGTGTTGACATGACTGAGATCTGTGAGTCACCTGAAACTTGAATTCTCCTCTCATTCTGTGCCATGCTCAATGAATTGTGGGACATTTGTTTGTCCATCAATCATTACAACTGTTGAATGTTTTATTCCTCCAACCTTCAGGCTAGTAAAAATGTCTCAGTGTTGATCACTGCTGCATAGGCATAAAAGCCAGAAAGAAAAAAAAATAGCTCAGTTACCAAATAAAGTGACAATCCCAGTAAACATCTGTATTCAAAGTAACTTACCACTTGAGAAAGCAATACTCAGGAAATCTCCAATGTCTCCATAATCCGAATAGACACTATATATAATTATTCTGGCATTTTAATGACATTGTCCTATTTTTAAAAAATTTTTTTTTAGTTAGACTATGAGCAAGTTATTTATTTTTAGTGATACTAAGCAACAGAAATCATGCACTGGCAAAGTAGCAGCGAGTTCAAAAGTGCTTTAGATGCAAAACATTAGGTGGTATTTAGGCTAAATACCACATTAAATAATGTAACTCACTAATACATTAACCATACATCTATGAGACTGATTATTAATCATAAAGCCTATTTTTTAGAGTACTTTTCAAATCTGCATTTTTTAAAACAGTTATTGTTTGTTGTTAATGTTCCTTAGAACAGTACGTAATGTAAATACTCCACCAGCTTAGGATCAGCAGCTTTACTCAGCAGAGTGAAGGGTTCAGCATGGGCTATACTGTTTCAGGAGTTCAGAAAGATATAGCAGAGCTAAACTATTTAGAGTTTTAAATGTCATGAGCAGGACTCAAACCGACTCATTGTGCTAGCATTTGCCAAGCAGCTGATGTAGATTAAATAAGACTGGGGTAATGTGCTCTATTTTTTCTGATAAGGACATGGGCTGCTGCTTTTGAGCAAGGATCAGTCAGCAGGGTGGTTTGTCCAATCCAGAGGTTATGCAAGCATACACTAGTTTCTAAGCTCTCAGTTCTTCGTGTAGGGTTACACTATTACTTCTGTTTCTCAGATGTTAACGAGTGTTTTAGAGAGAGTTATGTAAGAATGACGAACTAGCATATAGGGTTACACCACTGGATTTAACTGACAAATTATCATCCTTATTGTGGACAGATTAAATATTATTTTTGAAAAATGTAGTTTCCATGTATCTAAGTTTTATGTCTTTTACACAAGGCCAAAATAACAAATATAATTGTATAAGTATAAATGGAAAAGCCATCATATGTTTACGAATTACACGTACAAGATGGTAGGTATAAACAGAAAATATGGCACTTAAAAACAATATATGTATGTATACAATATACATATGCATTGTTTTAGGTTTAGTTTATGTTAACTAGTTGGTAACAGCATTTCAAGTAATCCAGGCAAGAACTTGTCTATCTACTCTGACTGTTTTTTTTAACGCCTTTCCGTTAAAATATATCCATTAAGAATTTCCTAGTTCTGATATTTGATGTGAATATTCATTGAAGCTCTTGATCTGAATCTTCACGGGTCTGTGTGTATCTGAATGCATTGTTCTGCTTCCACATGACTGGCTGATTAAATTATTGCATGAATGACACCGTGGGTGTATATTTAGTCATTATCTGAGTGAAGGTGCATATTTATTTTAAAATAGTGAACACTCACAGAAACTGTTGGATAGGAAATTTTGCATTGCGTTTACCAAGAAGGGGTTTTGCTCAGTAGTAACCCAAAATGTGGACCAACATAAACCAAAGCAAAATACCACTATGACACAAGATTACATGTTGCATTACTCCATCACACCAGAACAGGCACATTTATTTATCAGTTTAGCAAAACATTTATACAGGCTAATTATGATTTGCCCTGCATGAAGATACACCACGATGCAGGCACCCTTACACCATAAAGCTTTTCAGAATCTTGACCAAAGCATTGGCCAAACCAGTCATAGCCATGTACATGTCTACTCACAGGATTCATTCTAATGAAAAAAATAATAATCTTGAACAGAGCCAATTACATAAGAAATAAAGTTCACCTGGAGTTTGGCTTGAGGTTCTCCACAGCTAGGTGTGTGCCAGATGAGAGACTAGATGACCATCTGTTGTTCAGGACATCATCATAGGAGGCACTATGCACCATGTACCCTGTAGAGAAAGCCATGAGTGATGCATGACAGAACAAATGTCGTACAATCAAATGAATAGGTTTGAAAATATTATTGCTTCCACATCCTAGAAAGCCACAACAGCAATGCATTATTCTAATGCTGATGGAGTTGCTGATAACCATGCACCAGCTCTCTGCAGAGAAATGTGTCTCTTAAATTATATGAGCATTATAAGCATTAAATTTCACTTCAGGTTAAAACAAAGGCCTACAGGGCTGTATATGTTTTTAAGACATTAAGTGTGTGTGTGTGTGCTCATATGTGTGTATTTATGTCAGCATGGTACTAAATTAGACAGAGCTGGAGTTTCAAAAAATAAAAAGGAAAGGGGGAGAGAGACAGTATGGAATGAAGTTATGCGGGGGAGAGGAGAGGGTGAGGAAAACAACTGCTATCTGTTTTAGACATCATGCAGTCTCATGGCTGCTTCAGATCTCTGCTCCTCTATTCTCCTTAAAGTGCACAGGGACTCTCAGTGATTAATTCTGACAACGGAATCCCATAATCTTCTAGACTCCTGAGCTTACCTGGTCTCATAAGTCATAAGAGGGACTGGTTCTGTTTATAAACTAAAAGTAAATCAATGATACTGTTTAGTTTACTGGTAGTAGTGAAACTTACAGTATAAAGCCCATACAGTAGGATCCTTTTTCATAGAACCCTTTGATGGACTGTCTAAATGAGTACTTAGGTGTACTTTTGCACTCCTTGAAAGACTCTCTAAAAAGTAAACACATTGTGAAAGAGTCCTAAATAGAGGCTTTTATGGATCTACCTATAAATTTAAGTGTGTGCTTACTTACAATCTATTTTACAGACAATTCATAGCTTCCTAAAGAGGTTTTTCCCAGAGAGACAAACCCTTAAGTGTTATAGATTCAACTTTTTTTCTTGTCTAAGTATTTAGAAAATAGTTCTGAGGGTAGCATCAAATGGTTTCTACTCCCTGATCTGGATCCTCCCTGATGTTGAGTTTGATCTACAGCGTCTAAAAATTTGTCCAGAGAGACAGCTGAAGGATCCTATATAAATCTGAAGTACATTTTTGCTTTACATTAATCAAAACTAAAATGTATTTGTAAGGTCATGCTAGATTTGAGCAGAAATAGCACCTGACACCATGTCATCCTTCAATGGGCGAGCCCAGTCCAAAATAACAAATGAGTGACATCCTTCCATGGCAATCACAGTGATGTTGTGTGGCTTGTATTTGGGTGGCTGCTTTTGGCTCGCTGTAGCACTGTCCTTTTCAATGAGGTCAGCCAGAACATCCACCTGCAGGTACTCTAGCGCCTCGGTCAGGGAACATGGAGCACCAGGATCCTTCTGGATGTAATTCACATACGGAGCTGAGAAAAAGAAAGAAATAGGGGTGAAACATATTGACTTTCTGTCCAGTCATCATCAGCACACTGTATTAATATGTTCCACATTCTGCAGTGAATCAAGAAATAAAATACTTTTTTAGTTGGGTTTAGACCACGTGTCTTACATTCCTTGTATAGTCTAGCTGACTGAACGAAACTTCTGACTCATTGCGGTTCTCTGGTTTGTTTGCAGGGTAAAAGGGGTTGTTACTTGAGAATTTTGTTTATCAGTTATCTGTTGGCAGTTCTGTGGTGGTTCAGTAGGCTTTGTCTCTATTGCTGGCTCATTGTGGTTCTGTGATTGCTGTAGTCTGACAGCTGGGAGTGCTTCCAAAAATTTGATTGGGTTACAAGACACACACCTGGATCTAATCAAATGCTCCATGAGACGTTGCAGACCAGAACAAACACGTGCAGATACAGACATATTTATGTCACTCTGCATTGAGTTATGATCTAATAACCCACGGCCTGTGTTTCATGCGTGATGCTTCAGAACAAAAAGCTTACAACAAACATAGCATAACAGAACACAACACACACAAGAACATGCACAGATTTTGCAGTTGTCATGTTTAACATGTAACAGTATAACAGTGGATGTACTGGGGTTCTGGGGTTTAAAGGAGATTCTGAGGCACGTCACACTCTCTCTTTCTCTTGTGCTTTGTGATCAGCTGAGGTAACTCAGTCTATGTCTTGAGCCAGATATTTTTGTATACTGTCAGTATACTAAACCGTGGTCATTGTTCATAGACATTTTATAATGGTCGTGTATTTAGTTCAGGAGATTTTCTGCACCCAAATTTTACTGAACCAGTGCTGAATGATTTAGTTTAACTTTACTTATCATGTTTTTGTTGTTCCCAGGGTGAGAATAACTGGGCAGATGCCATTAGAAATGGAACGGTTTGAACTCACACAGAGTTCGTTTTGGTTGTCTATTAGAAAATTTCGAGTGTTATGAGAGCAGTTCTGCACTGGTGCTACTGGCTCCACTGGTATCTGTGGTGTTGACATCTGTGCTTGCTCTCTGAGTCCAGCAAGCCTGAGGACCACTGTGGGATTCCTTTGTAAAACAACATGGAGCTGGCTTATTACGTCACTCATTTTCTTGACTGTTTTTGTATGCTTTTCCCAGACAAAGCTGTTGATGTCAAGTTGCTGCCAAGAAAAGCACATTAGAAGAGTCATGAGACGCTACGAACTCTCACAACATGGTTGAATGTTCAGAAAAAGAGGTCAGGGCCATTTTCTGACATGTTCACACCTTTGTATTGTAGGTAATCAGTCCTTAAATTTATTTATAAATTTCTAACGTAGTTTTAGCTTAAACTCTTGTGCTCTGTTTTCTATGCAGGTACTGAATAACAAAGATAATGATATGAAAATACAAGAGAACATAAGAGGTTAAAATAAATTTGGTCAAAACAGCTGATTAACAGGTCAGAGTAGCTGTCGACATCTGGCTGGATATAAAATTTTATTGAATGAATATATTGTCTTTTCAGCCTCCTTCCTGTGGTTAAGTTTTCATTAAATCACAGCTTTGGGGGAAAAAAAAAACCCACTTCAGAAAAAGAGAAAGTAGGAAACCATTAAGCAGGAGGTCCTTGACCATCCACCATGAGTCACATGCCTTGAACTGGCCTCAGATCAAAAGCTTGAGCAGAGCAATGTAGATGAGCAAAGCAGACACACTGCTGTTATGCTAACAGCATACTTTATCTCTACAGACTGTGCTGGAGAGGAAGTATTGGCTAGAATAATGTTTACAGTAAACTCACACCACCTTTTCAGCTTCTAACTTCCAGCCCTGCACTCAACATCTGCACCAGGTTCTGTATACAAAAGACTTAATCAGGAAAAGATTGCAGCAGTGAGGAGAATAATGCACTAGAAGTCTACAGGCCATGAAGACAAAATCACCTTTAAACTGTACATACCAAAAGCTTTCAGATGACTTACATTTACCAAACCATTAACCTTATTAAGTACAATCTACAGTGGGGTCCAAAAATGTAGTCTGAACTATTTCTAGGTCATTTACTACATTTGAGCAAAGTTGTCATACTGACAACTACTTGTCAGTACTGTGCAAAGGGTTAGACTTTCCTTCAGTCTTATCCATTCCATCGAAGCACTTTGACTTTGACTCTGATTAATTTAATCTTATACAGATCATGAAATTTCTGATTTAATTTACACTCACTTGCAGAGTCCATGCCAGACTGAATGCACGGTTTTTCACTCTAATTATTGCTGATAACATCACTTAAAATAAACTTGTATCAGATTATAAAGATAAGGATGTTGTAACCTGACATTTCAGGCATTTTACAGCAAAATACACTTTTATTATTTTAAAGGACTGTATTATAACTGATTATGTACTCAGGGCAGTGTATTGTTTTACAGTAAGATGCCAGAAAATGCAACACATATCCTGCGATATGTCAAGTTCTAGGCAGGAGTGAGAATGGTACAGGTACTCTTTGTGCTTACATCTAAAAATAAGTGTATTGTTGTTGTGCTCATTAACTGAGTTAATATTTAGGCATAGACAAACACAAGTCCTCTTTGAGATTAAACTCTCTTTTAAGAAAAAAGTATTTAGTAAAACACATTCAACACTGTTTTTCAGTGTTATTAGTGTGTATACAGTGTTAAAGTACAGTCCATTCATTGTCTGTACCGCTTAGACGATCTATTCTCGGGTCACGGGGAGCCTGTGTCATCTCAGTTGTCATCGGGCATCAAGGCAGGATACACCCTGGACAGAGTGCCAACCCATCACAGGGCACACACACTCTCATTCACTCACGCAATCACACGCTACAGACAATTTAGAGATGCCAATCAACCTACACCCACCCCTCTCTCTCTCTCGTTCTATCTCTCCCAGTTTATGCAGCAAGCGGCATGCCACAGGTTTTCCACAAATTATTGTTAATCCTTCCTCTCAGGAATTCAGAGATATTCTGTAGGATACAGAAGTTACCCCTCATTAAAGTAGCTGAGCTATTAGATTTTGTAATATCAATGACTTTCTCAAATGGCACACTCCTACAAAACAAATAAAACATGGGCCAAGACTCATATTACTTGCTGAGAGCCATACCAAGGTTATGGTAGTCATGGTTATGAACCTATAAATACAGAGGAAACTACAAGGCAATTTTTGAGATGTCTACACATGCACACACAATGATACATTACCTGTGAAGCGTTTCTTGCCGGCAGCATCAAACTCAGACGATGGGCTGTTGTTGAATAAGCGGAACTCAGTTGTGGGGGTATGAGTAGTAGGGGGCAGCTGAGTGGTGGTATGGATCATGGTGGTTTCCATCAAAAACTCATCTGTAGGAGCACATAAGTAATTACAATATAAATATTATTATAATACAATTGTACATATGGTTTTAAATGATTGAGCTATTTATTAAGGCATTAACACTTGTGTGTAAGTTGCATACACACTTCAATATCATTTAATTGAGCTGCCACTACAAAAATGAAAATACCTAGCTACAGTTTACAGGCTCCTTAATAGAAAATTAAGATTAAAACAAAAACACAAAGATGGCACCTGCACTAATCATATGCCATATGACAGCTTTTTTTTTTTTTTTTTTAGTGTAATAGCTATTTGATGATAAAAGGAAATGTCCCACATTTATGTGCCCTACAGTATATATTGAGCATGAAGAAATAATAGGAAGTAACTCATCTTATTTAAAGAACAGTGTAGAAAGCGTATAATCCTTATCCAAATTCATATTTGGTTTATATTTCCACAAATCATATTATTCAAGAGTATATTATATGGTTTGGTGAGTCAAATCCTTTTTAATTTCATCTTAACCCTGGTTACATTGCCATTACATTGTGATTAAATATCCAGACCATCTTATCAGTAAAATGTGCTTCAACATGTTTTAAAAATCTTTTTAGGTATGAGGCCATATTAGTTCTTTTACTGTTTCATCATTGAATACATGATATATTTCTCATGTCATTAAAATAAAGGGAATATGATATGAAGCTCACCACTTGGGTAGCAGTCCAGTATTCCATAATCATCCATCACAGGAACGCCATTCTTATCAAGCTTTGCAAATGTTCCAGGGGGACATGTAGGCAATGCTTCAGTTGTGTACTCCAGAGTAGTAATTTCTGTTGTTGTTGGTTCAGCAGTGGTTGTAGTGGTGGTTGTGGTTGTAGTCGTTGCTGTGGTTGTGGTTGTTGTGGTCGTAGTACTGGGTGTAGGACGATCCAGGCCCACCAGTGGCTTCCCTCCAACAGTGAGGTACTTATCTTTGGGGTTAACCACAGGCCGACTATCCCTCCCATGACCAAACAAAGCCATACCTTCCTGGTTTACTAATGGGGTACCCTCCTCATCTAATGTAAAACAGATCATATGTTAACTGTTGAACAAAAGTTCAAAGTAAGCAGTTGGTAAAATAAGAATGAATAAGAAATCATACCAAAGATAGTTTTTCCATCTTCTCCAATGACTACTTTCCTGGGTCGGCCTCTAGAATCCTGCAAAACCTTTCCCTCTTCATTCATCAGGACTCCTTTATCCAAATCTACAACCTAGGGGGGTGGGGGGGTGGGGGTGGTTACATTTAATGTCAATATATGAGAAAGATTCAAAATGACACACAGCAGGACATAAGCCACAAGAAAAAGACATGTCTGAAGAGAATGTTTTGACTTTTCTAAAGATGTTGTCAGAGCTCATTATATACTACCTTTCTTAATAAAAATGATTAAATTAAACGCACCCATCTGGTTCCATCGGGGCCTGTAATATATTTGACTCCGTTTCCCTTTGTATTTTCATTTGTTGTAGATGCAATTTTGCCATTTGTTGCTGTAAGATTTGGTCGCCCATTCTTGACTGCACAAGCAAATTAATACAGAAAACTGTAAACTCACAACTTTATTCATACTTATTTATACATTTTGAACAAGACTTTCATTTACCTTGCCTATAACTGGGTTTGTGTAAGGCGACTGGGGTTTTTCCTTTCGAATTTTTGTCAGATCTGCTTGGATAGCGTGATCTCACCACTGGATTTCGAGCTGGAGCTGTTAAAGAGGTCTTGAAATCATTTGGTGTGTCACCACCAGCAGGTTGCTTTAGCTGTTCAGCAACAGTTGATCTAATATTAGCATTTTGGCTAGCACCTGTGCCTTGATCTGGAGGTGAAGCTTTGTGTTCCATGGTCTGGGAGGCAGAAGAAGATGAAGAAGCCAAAACAGAGGATGAAGAAGAGTTTTGTTTAGCAGTAGAGCCCAGTTGTGTATTTTGTACTGTCTGTAACCTACCACGCAACCTTAACTCATTCAGACGACTGGCCAGGAGAGCAGAACGAACCTTTCCATTGGAACCTAGACCAAGTCTATTGAGAGTCATATAAGATGTGTGAGAGCTGTTGTCCGAGGTCTGACCAGACCGCTGAATCTGTTTAACATCAGAGGCAATTTTTCGGGGGGAAGCAGTTGGGGCAGAATTCTTAATTTCATGGGGTTCTTTGCTGACCTCAGAGAGGTAATCATGTTTGTGATCATTGCTTGACATTGTGTCTTCTTTGTGATCATTAGAGGTTGTCTGTCCATTGCTTGAAGCTTCTTGTCTGCTCTTTACAGTGGGTTTTGCAAGGTTAGAGTCAACCAAATGCTTTGTGGTGTAGGTTGTTGGGGAGGTTTTGGCTTTACCACTAGCATGCTCTCCTGAGGCTGTTGGATTGGATGGTATTCCTCTCAGAACTGGCCTTCCTGCTCCTACAGAAGAAGCAGTCCTGCTCCATGGGATCCTGCCATCTTTTCTCTGACTACTTCCAAATACTATCCTGGAATTTCTGTTAGACAAGGAGGAACCATGTCCTGGACTTGCTATAGAAGGAATCTGAGATGAAGGCAAATAACTGTTAACAGCCTTGTCTTTATAATTATTGTTACCAACATCCTGCGTATTCTCTTCTTTGATTGAAGGGGGAAGAGTAGTGATATATTGATAAGAAGATGGTGTGTCTTCATTATTTTGAATCTTTATTTTATGATCATTTTTACTGTTATGTTTTGTATCCAAGATACTTTTGTATGTTGATTGGGTATCCCTATCGTCAGTACTGGAAACTGTTGAAGATTGTGATAAAGCAGAAGAGGTTAAAGCTGTTTTTTGTCTTCCTGTCTGATATCTGTGACCTTTACTTTGACCTACTCTTCTGCCATTTGGATAAACAGGACTGGGTCCTGAATTACTGCCATGACTTACTGAGGTAGAAACTCTGCTTGTCCCAGCTGATGACAATGATGATGATGACTCTCTGTCTGTTTCTGTCTTGGCTTCCTGTGGTGATGGGGTGGATGATTTTGCTACTGTACTACTGACTTTGCCTTCAGGAAATAAGCTAGTGTGGACATTCTTTGAAACTACAGAGTCTTGGCTATTGGGTAAACTAGACGATGCTCCATTTTGATTTCTTGTCCGTGACCATGAGGTACTTGAGGGTGGCCGTCTTAAACGGTTGCCATTGACAACAGAGGATGTTTGAGGTGTCAGTGACTGAGATTGGTGATGGCCCTCTTTGGAAATTGGAGGGAAGGAATGCGTTTTGGGTAATGAACTTTTAAGAACAGAGCTTGATTCCTTAGCTCCTGGTGAAACTTTATGTTCAGTTTTTGATGGAGCATTGTTAGTAATTTCAGGTTGTGTATCCTCAACAGCTTCATTTGCTGTTGCTTCATCTTCTTTTGGAGTATCTGTTGGTGTCTCCTCTTCATCTCCTTCCTTATCACTGGTTATTCTAGAACCTGAATTTCTTACCGAGCCCCTTAGTGACGAAAAAATGCTGTGATAAGACCGTGTTTGAGAAAGCGGGCGAGATTTCTTGTTTGTGGGTGGAGAAGTAGTGGTATGGGTATGAGATATTTCTGTGTCGTCTGTATCTTGATCCTCTAAGTCATCATATACAGATGTTCTGGAGGAGCTTCTGGACTGAGTAGAATGCCGCGAGGCAGTAGTGCTGGCTGCCAACACAGAACACAGAAATTTTAACCTGTAAGTTTTTGTGAAGCTTTTATATATATTTTATATATATATATATATATATATATATATATATATATATATATATATATATATATATATATATATATATATATATTACATCTGATTATAGTTGACAGCAAATTTAAATAAATAAAACCCCCATAATCTCCTCTGAAATTTCTGTTCCCAGATTTCTGAGGATTTAATGTCAGACAGATGCATGTCATTAAAGGCAGACTGACAAAACCCTGAAAAATCTGCCAACTTCAGAGGCTAGGTTATACACAGATAATTTTAATGATTTCAACGAATGAGACGATCGGAATTTGAAGTTACATACATACGTAAGCCTACTCTGCATGTAAATACTGATGTATCTTTTGAACAAACCTTACTATATTTCTCTGAATTTAACATCATAATTACGATGGCCATTACAACAAATAATATTTTATTTTAGTTATACCTGTCAATATTTTTTATACTTTTATTGTTTGGTTCTAGTACAGTAGAAAACAAGATATTTAGCCTTAATTTGGTTGATTATCATAAAGAGACAATTTGGGACTTACTTCCTGGCATTGCAACACTCAAGGTTTTAGACTGTGGTCCTTGTCCTTTTCTGTTAGCTGCTCGAATTTTGAAGATGTAGCGATCACCAGGTGTCAGCCCATCTATGGTAGCCGATGTGGTAGTGCCACGATATGTTACTGATTTTGCTCCAAAGGGTTTCAGGGCTGGAGCATAGGACAGAATATATTCTGGAAGAGAAACACAGAGTAATACATCTGGTCAGTTAGATCTAGATGGGATTCCATCCTCTTTGACTAATAGAAAGCAGCATATTGACTAATGCAACATGTAAAACCAGAAAATATGATTTAGTTTTATTTGTAACTTGGCAATATACTAGAACAATTCTTCACTGCCAATTCCTTCTGAAAGTTGGCTACACTCCTCACAGATTAAACAAGATAGAAGCTGTTATATTATAAACAGCAGTGCATTGTAAGCCTCACCTCTGATTTTACCATTGGGTTCATCAGGTGGATCCCATGTTGCAGTGACTGCTGTGCCTTTCCCTCTAAGTGGTTTCACCTCAAAGTTCTCCGGAGGGCCAGCGGGTGCTACAGAGTTATGGACATGATAATTGAAGAAAAGATATACAGGGCCAAAGAGAAGGATAAATACAGAGATTTTGCTCTAGAACTCTAGTGTTCTTCCTGCCATGTTTTTTCATTTGGAAACAGCACAGCTTTAGGTTTTCCAGGAAAAATACTAATGAAGTCATCACTGGTTTTCCAAGCAAGCAGGCAGGGACACCTTAATGATCCATTACACAGAGGCTGTTATGACATGCTACATAACTTACACAGAAAACTTTGTTCATTGTGTGTATGCGCGCGTTGGCTTGAGTGTGTGTGTTTTAATGTGGTAAGTTATTGTGATACACATTAAGTCGTCCTGCAAAACAAATCAACTATATAACAAACATCTGGTGTGTAACTGCAAACTGAATGCACAACACAAATATTTGGAGCTCATTCATCTCAAAGAATTCTGGGTAATCCATACCTGATTCAGGGGTCCTTTGGAATACAGATACACTCCATTTCCCTTGTTGGTCACCTTGAGTGATTCGAACAGAGAATTCATACATTCCATCGGCAGACAGCTTCTCAATCACGAGCCGCTTCTGTGAGGTCTCCTTATATTCCCACCGAGCAGATTCTCCCTTCTCTCTATACCTGACAGCATATTGCCTACAAGTAATGGACATTTATTGTGTCACATAAAAATCCATCCTGAATGATTCTCTTCTTTCTTTTTAAACACTAAGCACCATCATACAAAGCTTTATTAATATAGTACACAAGTCAATTTTACACAAAACCAACCTGATGCCTTTCCTACCTGGTACCTTCAGGGAAACTTTTCTCTTTCTTGACAAGTGGATCCACCCATGTGATTACAACGGACTGGGGAGACAGTATCCTCACTGTGACGTCTTCCACCTCCTCTACTTCATCATGCTCTGATAAACATGGTTAATGATTAGAAACTTGATTTCCCAAAAGACTAAGACTGTTTTACAGTAACAAACTGTAAAAGTATCATATCATTATAAAACCATTACACGCAATCTTAACTACACAATGTTTTTGAGCAATTGAAAAGAGTTGTGTGATTGTGTGTTCCTCATGTAATGACATGCCATTTGTATTATAATGGACTAGCTCAGTGAAGTGCTGGTTTATTATACGGGACATCAAAGTAGATTCCTCAAATGTACATCTACAGCTTAACAAGATTTAAATGATAAGGTTACTTCAAATTTACATTTGCTTCATATCTATTTCAAATTCCGAGACACTTAAAATGTGGATTTTTGAACTTCTGAGAAACACAGATGGGATTTTATTATTATTCTGTGAACTTATTTACTATTTTATAAGATTCTATCTGCCTGTTTCTTATTAAGCTATCTCTAAATCTCATTAAATAATGAACAAATGATAATAAACATTGTAACAAAGTTTTTAACCGTTAGCAATATTAAATAAACTTAAAAATACAATACGTTTCAATGCAACTACAAAAACATGTCTGTTTCAGGTCAACCCGGTCAGCAAAGTCCATCTCCCAACACAAAACGCGGTCTACAAGCATAACCACTGCTATGTGTCATGTTTGGCAAAGTTCCCTGTTGGGCCACTAGGGGGCTTCTAGCAGGGGTTTTGTTTCTCTGTGCCATGTGTGTTTTGTGTTGACATTTTAGCCCCGCCTGTTCCTGCCTCTGTTCACCTGCCCCTTGTGTTCCTTTGATTATTACCCCATTTATATTGGTTGTCGTGCCTGTGTTTGTTGCTAGTCCTCGTCTTTAATGTGAGTCTTTGTGGTGTGTTTGGTTTTTCCCTTTGTGTTCATATGTTTGAGTGTTCTTATTTTGGAATAAACCTCTGTTTTGTGTCTATCCCTGCATATGAGTCTGCTCTTTCTTGCCTGGTACCACCGGTACGTGACACTATGTATATGTGCTATACTTCCTATACTTCAGTCCCTGTTTACACTGAAAAGATAAGCATATTGCTTTTAGCTAGCTAGAAGGAATCTTTATTTTTGTCTCATGTACATTACAACACAGTCAAAGTCTTTCCTTCACATATCCCAGCTTTGGAGGTTGGGGTCAGAGGGCAGGGCCAGTCTTGATACTGCACCCCAGAAGCAGAGAGGGTTAAGAGCCTTGCTCAGGGTCCAGCAGTGGCACTTGGCAGTGTGGGGCTTGAACCCTGACAGTCTAATATATAACCCAGAGCTTTAACCATTTCACCTACCACTGCCCCTTGTTAATGTCAGTAATATTTAATGCTACTCTTGTCAGCCACAATATTAACTTTTTTGACATTAGCTTATGTGCCAGTGTATTTCTATATTGTAACTGCAGTGAGTACAGTATACATTTATAGCATTTGGCTGACACCCTTATCCAGAGCGACTTACATTTATTTAATTTTTTTTAATACAACTGAGCAGTTGAGGGTTAAGGGCCTTGCTCAAGGGTATCCTCGATGAACCTGGGATTTGCTCATTAACCACTGAGCTACCACTTCCAAGACTGTAACTATTTTTTTATGTAGCATATGTAAAACTGTTACAGGTATAAGTTACTGTCTCCTCCGACTTTATTTATTTATCTCTGATTTTGAGATGTCCTCAGTTTTCTAGTCTACATTAAAATAAACACCACAGGATAATAAAGTATACACCAGTGAAGTTTACATTGTTAAATCCTTTTCAGCCAGATAGAACCTTCTAATACTGAGGTCACCTGGTGCTACTATAACAGCTTCTACCTGGAGGAGGGCTTTCGGTATTGACACTCTTGCTTGCTGGTACGGTCCTCTGTGGGGCTTTCTGTGCCTGCAGTGATACCACATAGATGGACTCAGAAGCTATGAATAGAGAAATATCAGATACAGCCATGTATCATTATATACACCACGCCATGCTATTCACAATCTGAGCATGCATCTTAACACTATATTACTAGAAAACCATGCTAATGAACTCTTCATACAGGATCTTGCTGTATTATAAGAACACTAAGGCTCTATAATAAGGCAACAGAATAAACAGAGACAATAAACAACATAAAACTCCTTGAGGAATATTAAAATTTCAAATGATCATAAAATGTCTCTTGTACTCACCTAGTTTAGGTTTGTTAGCATTGCGCTGGTCAGCTTGAGGCTGACTGAGGTCTACTCTATGTTTATTTTGAGAGCGGATGGGCAGGTATCCTCCTCTGCTTGGAGCTTCAGGACCTGAAGAGGACTGAGGGGCTCTCTGCCGTAACACCCCTGATCTCTGAACTGGAGTATGATGGCTTATCTTAGAGGAGCGCCCAGATGAACTCCTACCTAACAAGAGACCAAGACAATACTGGCATTAAAGTTCTTTGTTTTGCTTTACTTGAGTTCAAATAAACTATAGTGGATTTATGTAAAATGATCAAGAGAGAATTGAAGAAAAACTTTTTTTATGCAGTCATCACAGAAAAAAGAAAACAAAATGAGGCTTGATAGGTTTAGATAAAATCTATATGTTTTTTTAAAACGTAGAGACAGTGATTCCTCATGCTGAAGTATTTTCTATTATAAGAATACTGTCTTCTGAAGTTAACAAGAAAAAAAAAACACAGCTTGTCATGTTATATGCATATATATCCTGTATATATGCTCATTGCACATATGTATATTGTCAATTGTATATTATGTCCATAGCACACACATCTATATATCATGTTGATATATCATGTAGAAAATTGTATATATCCACCTGTATCTATAATACTCCTATCTGGACATCTGCCCTTATCTGTACATATTGTATTATATTACATAATCCATAGCTTCTATCTGGACATCTGCCCTTATCTGTACATATTATATTACCTATAGATAATTCATAGTATTCTGTATATCATGTCCATAGCACATATGCGTATCTGCATATGATGTTGATAATACTGTATATACACAACTGTAATTTATCTCCATAGTACTGTATCAGTACATATGTACTTATCTGCACATATTAGTTTATCTACACTGCTGTATATAAAGCACTTGCTGCTCATCGCACTTCTGGTTAGATGCTAAACTGCATTTCGTTGCCTTGTACTTGTACATGTGTAATGACAATGAAGTTGAATCTAATCTAATCTAATCTATAGAGAAACTTCAAAGCTCTTCAATCTGAATGCTTTCCAGTGTCAGAAAACCAAAGCTTTTTATTTCGTGTTTTAATCCATTTATGTTGTGTGTCTATTACATCAATCCTTGTACAAGTTGTTTGTAAAAAAAAAAAAAAAAAAAGGACAATATATTAGGACAAATACTTGAACCTTGCAGCTGGACAAACTGTCCTAGCCATGCTCATATAGAAAATCTTCATACGTGTAAGAAAGAACCATTCAATAGTGGTGTGGAATTAAAACTATCTATCTACAGTGGTGTGAAAAAGTGTTGTAAAGTAAACACATCATGCAGTTTTTAAATGAAGGTTTTTATTATTAAGGGAAAACAAAATCCAAAACTACATGGCCCTGTGTGAAAAAGTGTTTGCCCCCTAAGCCTAATAACTGGTTGGGCCACCCTTAGCAGCAACAACTGCAGTCAAGTATTTTCGATAACTTGCAATGAGTCTGTTACAGCGCTGTGGAGGAATTTTGGCCCACTCATCTTTGCAGAATTGTTTTAATTCAGCCACATTGGAGGGTTTTCGAGCATGAACCACCTTTTTAAGGTCATGGCACAGCATCTCAATGGGATTGAGGTCAGGACTTTGACTAGGCCACTCCAAAGTCTTCATTTTGTTTTTCCTCAGCCATTCAGAGGTGGACTTGCTGGTGTGTTTTGGATCATTGTCCTGCTGCAGAACCCAAGTTCGCTTCAGCTTGAGGCCACAGATGGTCGGACATTCTCCTTCAGGATTTTTTGGTAGACAGCAGAATTCATGGTTCCATTTATCACAGCAAGTCTTCCAGGTCCTGAAGCAGCAAAACAACCCCAGACCATCACACTACCACCACCATATTTTACTGTTGGTATGATGTTCTTTTTCTGAAATGCGGTGTTACTTTTACGCCAGACGTAATGGGACACAGACCTTCCAAAAAGTTCAATTTTTGTCTCGTCAGTCCACAGATTATTTTCCCAAAAGTCTTGGGGATCATCAAGATGTTTTCTGGCAAAACTGAGACAAGCCTTTATGTACTTTTTGCTCAGCAGCAGTTTTCGTCTTGGAACTCTGCCATGCAAACCATTTTTGCCCAGTCTCTTTCTTATGGTGGAGTCATGAACACTCACCTTAACTGAGGCAAGTGAGGCCTGCAGTTCTTTGGATGTTGTTGTGGGCTTTTGTGACCTCCTGGATGAGTTGTCACTGCACTCTTGGGGTAATTTTGGTCAGCCGGCCACTCCTGGGAAGGTTCTCCACTGTTCCATGTTTTCACCATTTGTAGATAATGGCTCGCTCAGTCCCAAAGCTTTAGAAATGGCTTTATAACCTTTTCCAGACTGATAGATCTCAATTACTCTCTTTCTCATTTGTTTTTGAATTTCTTTGGATCTCGGCATGATGTCTAGCTTTTGAGGATCTTTTGGTCTACTTCACTTTGTCAGGCAGGTCCTATTTAAGTGAGTTCTTGATTGCGAACAGGTGTGGCAGTAATCAGGCCTGGGTGTGGCTAGAGAAATTGAACTCAGGTGTGATAAACCACAGTTAAGTTATGTTTTAACAGAGGAGGCAAATACTTTTTCACACAGGGCCATGTAGTTTTGGATTTTGTTTTCCCTTAATAATAAAAACCTTCATTTAAAAACTGCATGATGTGTTTACTTGTGTTATCTTTGACTAATATTTAAATGTGTTTGATTATCTGAAACATTAAAGTGTGACAAACATGCAAAAAAATAAGGAATCAGGAAGGGGGCCAACACTTTTTCACACCACTGTAGATTCTTCAGTTGAGTTTGGGAAAATGACTCAAAAGGAACAAGATGTCAACAAATTACCTATGTATCTAAGTAAAGAAAAAACCCTGAAGATCACTCACCAGATAGAGCACTATATATTTCACACTTCAATGACATGCTGCATTACACTGAACCAGTATAAATATCTGTCTAGTGAAAATGCAACCCTTTTGTGTGTATTTTAGTTGTCCGATCTGATGATTCATCTATCTATCTATCTATCTATCTATCTATCTATCTATCTATCTATCTATCTATCTATCTATCTATCTATCTATATATCTATATATCTATCTATCTATCTATCTATCTATCTATCTATCTATCTGTGTGGATATATTGAGTCAAGAAATAAAAGGTGTACCTTCACACAAAACAGTCATAAGACAATAATAATTTATAACTTTTCTTTTAACTGAAATGCTTCAGTCATTTCTCAGAAATGTTATAAAGGTTTGTTTCAAGGACTTAGGCTTTTAAAAGGGATTTGGGTTAATGACCAGTTATATGATGTTATTCATTAACTTTAAGATCTTCGTGACTTTCTGTAGATGATCTGTTTTTTGTTGTTCTGTTTTTTTGCTGCTTTTTTATTTTTTATTTATTTTTTTTGGTAATGTGGCATCAATTTGCCTGTGTATGTCATTCCCTGGCTACGAAAAATGTTGATTAGTTCTTTTAGCAAACAAATGCGATCTTGAATCTCATACAAAATGTTTGCAGAATACAGAGAGAATTTAGCAACCCATGTTTATCCAAGCTTATAGCCATTCAGGACCACACAGTCCTCTGCTCTCTCTCTCACTTCCTTTTTGCTGTTTTTCTAGTGTTATTCCCCATATGACTGGAGTTGGCCAGCAGACAGCCAGGCAGTTTTTCCTCCCTTTCCGTTAAAGCATTGATTTCTCTCCCATTTTTCAATGTCCTACTTTTTCTTCTCTCTTCTCATTGCTGTGCAGTCTAATATCATAGACTGTGTAATGAAAAACATCCTTATGAGCCTTTCCTCTGTCTCTTTCATTAATCAGATGCAGATGATAGACTGCAGTCTAATTTTGTCACTGGACACAATGTCACTGCATTATGAGGGTTGTGTATCAGACCAATATCTTAATCAAGGTTTCCTAAAGCAACGCCAGGCTAAATGCTAATAAGAGATATTTTGATTTAGCCAGGAGTGAACAAAATCTAGTCCTTAAGTGCTTTTGCTCTGCATCAGTTAGTGTTTAATCTGCTCTAGTGCACCACATTCATGAATGGTTTAAAAGTTTGCAGTCTCATGTCAGTTGTTTCAACAATGCAAGGTTTCTCCATTTTATTATAGTTTTTATGTGACTGTTAAAGTATCTCTTTAAAAATCATGGCGACTTGATTTTGGAACTTTAACTAGACTAGAAATGCATCGTTAATTTAGTGCAGCAAAAGCGAAAGTAACAAAAATGCACATACTAGAGTTGAATGCTAGTGGGTTAGGGTGAATGAGTTCTAGATGGAGAAACAGGTCTGGGAGAAGAAGGAAAAAAATGTGTGTGTCTGTCTATGTGTGTGTGTGTGTATGTGTGTGTGTGTGTGTGTGTGTGTGTGTGTGTGTGTGTGTGTGTGTGTGTGTATGTGTGAGAGAGAGAGAGAGAGAGAGAGAGAGAGAGAGAGAGAGAGAGAGAGAGAGAGAGAGAGAGAGAGAGAGAGAAATACAATATGCTTTGGCTTAATTCTGGATAATTTTTCCACTCTGTCTCACTTTTTAAGAGGCAGCACTTTATATTCTGGCACAACTGCTGAAGGTAAAGTACTATCTCTAAAGAACTTACTATCGTACTAAACTTCTGAAAGGCACTGGACAAGTCTTGAAACACACTTAAATGTCAGCAGCAGGAAAAGGAGATGCTTTTACTGTCATGTTGATATGTTTTTAATTATCTGTGGCCAGGTGTTTAAGTAAGACAAGATCCCTCTGGTTTATTTTTAAATATTAACTATTACCCCATGACTGGCATAGTGTGCAGTGGATAGCATTAATGCTTCACAGATATAAGGTTCCTTGTTTGATTCTGAGCTTAGGTTACTGTCTGTCTGGAGTTTAGCATGACGATGTTGATTTCCTGCAAGGTTTTGTGTTTTCCTTTCACTTTCCAAAATCATAGCTGAAGGTGGATTGATGGTTTAATTTGCCCCTGTATGCCAATGAGTGTGTGAATGTATATGCATGTTGACCTGTGATGGACTGCCATCCCATCCAGGGTGAATCCCTACCTCATACCAAGTGCTCATGACCACCACAACCCTGAGGATAAATTGGTTAATGAAGTTGAGCACTGCTATCTCTACACTTCTCCTTATGGGCTTTTATGGTATTCACCTCTCTGCACTCTGTCTTGCTTTCTGGCAGGTGCTGGATGAAACGGCCAGCTCTAGGGGCCAGAGCAGCTGACATAGTCCAGTAATGTGTACACTCAGCTGGGTTTTACAGGGCCTGGCTTCTAACATCTGTTCACACATGGTAATACAGAAAGGGCCAATTAAGAATTCCTACTTGTCATATTCGAGTGTTGTTCCATCAACACTTAAGCGTAACATAACTTGGTGCATGCATCACAAACTTTAAAGTAAAAAAAAAGTGAGCCAAAGAGAACTAATGGCTTCAGTTTTACAAGTTGCAATTTAATGAGATGATGATAATAAAACCCAAAGCCCCCCATAAAAAGTTTCTTTCAACATTTCTGTGCATGTGGATCATCAGTTAACAGCAAATAAATTGAATCTTTAGTTATTTTTGGGATTTGCATAGCTTACAACATTATATTAAATATTGAATACTAGTACTACTACTACTAATAAATACAATATTGACTGTGATTTTGAAACATTTCATTTCCAGAAAGCTTCAAAAAAATGAACCCACTGCACTCAGACAACCTGTATCTCTTATTAGCTCCCAGACAGACAGTTTAGAGTGCAATGTTATGGCAACACCATGGCATTTCCAAGGAGAATCTGAAACAGTAGAGCGTCAGCATTATAGGAATGCTAAGCCAATGCCAACTATACAGACGTCAATCAGTTAGGGAGAAAACCCCCCAGAAAAACCTCTTTTCACGCTCAGTCTCTTTCAGTATTATCTCTTCATCTTTTCTCCAAGCCTTGCTTTATCTTTGAAAAATAAATAAATGTAATTTGACATAATGGTATCCTGCTGTGGTAACTTAATCCACTGAAATGCTTAAATATCCCAAGATGGGAGTAATAATATAGTATGATCATGTATATTTATTGCTGTCTCCATACAATTACAAAGGCATTTGTAGACTAAGAGTGGTAACTCTATCTGATAAAACATCCTCAGTGCTACTAAAGCTATCCATTTTGTTTCTCTTTTACCTCATTTACTCCTGGGAGTGAAGGAAACTACTGTCATTTGCGTTATATAGACGAATTCCTTCCCTTTACCCTGGAACAGGTAACACACTCAGAGTTTGGCTTCAGGCAAGCTTGGAGGATTAAAAAAAGACATGCATTATTCTAATAAATATATATCTGTGAGACTATCTAATATCAAATAAGCCATGTGTTTACCTCTAGTCCTGAAAAAATTAAGTAAAGGAATCTTGCACAGGAAACTCATATAGATATTTTTGAACTTCTAGTTTTTTGAGAAGTTATTATTAAAAATGTAGAATAATTTATTAGGAATCACGAAATTTAAGTTTACCTATAAGCAGTAAGGTGTCCAGGTTATATCTGCACTGGTAATCACAGAAAATTGTGTGGCATTAAATAATTATATCCAGTACAAACCTGCATTTTCAAAGTATCCAATGTGATATTACTGTATTGGCTAAGAGCTTGACATTTATACCATACACAAATAACCAAATAACCAAAATACTACTCTGATGATTATAATGGTCAAAATGTGTACGGTGTCTTTAAGCATATGCTGTGTATGACTACTCCTTCTGCTCTCCTTCTCTGTACTACTCTGTAGTACAGACAGAGCAGGTTACAGCTACTAGACCTGTCAATATTTGCATTAACTTTTTAATACTCTTGCTTTACCCTCTGTCTCCTTTATTTATATGAATAGAGCATTAGCAGCCATGAGACCTGGCTTTATATGGGCACAGTAGTAAAGAAAGCCATTTTTTCACCTATGCTTGTGTTGCTGCCCACATGTGCTCTATACCAAATTCTCTTTAGCACAGACAATCTGAAGCACATCTCTTTCTGGGAAAAAACGCTGAATTATTAATGAATATCTCAGGAGTAATGTTATACCACTAAAAGTGTGAGAGGAGTTGGGTGGCAAAGCTTAATTCTTACTAATATGCCATTTAATAATAGCAAACCAAAACTACATTATACAGCCAAGGATGTGGACACCTGACCTTCACACCCATATATGCTTCTTTTCCAAAGTGTTGCAAAGTTGTTAGAAGACAATTTCACAAATAAAAAATGCCATGTCTTTGTATACTGTAGCATTAAAATCACCAGGACTAAGGGGTAAAAAAAAAAGGTTTGATTGTTTAAGTTGATGTAGAAGAACTTGAATGTCCTGCACAGAGTCCTGACCTCAACCTGACTGAACACCTTCGGGATGAACTAAAACACCGACTGCACACCAGACCTTCTCCACTGACATCAGTGCCTGATTTCACTAATGTTCTTGTGTCTAAATGAGCACAAACCTCCAGAACCACATTCTAAAATCTTGTGGAAAGCTACCCCAGATAAGTGGACAGTGTTTTAGCAGCAAAGGTGGCTAACACAATGTTAGGGCCCATGGTTTTAAAATGGGTGTGATGGTCAGGTCTTTACATACTTTTGGCCATATACAAGACTATGAGCTCATTAAACTCCATATTTTGTAGCTACAAGAACACCATGTGGAACTTTTTTGTTCCTTTTGAATTTTTGTTATTTTGACTAACCTTACCTAAGTTAGCTAGTTAGCAAAGCTAGGCTATTTCAATAATTTGTATGTCTGTTATGTTCACTCTTCCACAGGAGGACTGTTTTAAGATTTCAGTCTGAGAACATAATCTAGGCTCCTGTCTTGAACTTGGACTTGTTTTCTGTGCCACCCTGATCAGTGTTTTTACCATCATAAAAAAACAGAAAAAGAAAAAATGTACTATGAGTATGAATCTAAAATTTTCTCTTTTGCCTCAATATTTTGTGCCGTCACCATTCGTTTTCTATTACATTTTTTACTTGCCTATTGCAGTTAATTGTTCTTTTTTTTTCGGGAGAAGGTTTTTGTTTTTTTCGGTCTTTAAACAGCATTCGGAGGAAAGCCACTTCGGAGCTCTTCAATATCCAGGTCAAATTCACTTAAAGGTACATAGTCATAAAGTATGGCTAACTTTCAGCTTGTACAGTGTGTGAGCTGCAGGATGTTTAGTAATTCTTCCTCCGTCGTTAGCATTCATTTTACTTGTGATACGTGTATGCTAGTTAGCTCTCTGAGGGAGAAAGTATTAGCTTTCTAGAGGCATTACAGGTGCTCGCCCAGACACTAGAGAGGGTTAGTGATAGCGAGAGTAGTGTAGTGTCTGTAGGGGGAAGTCTGGATGCCTTAGGTGGAGTTAGTAACCCCCCCAACTCTGGCATTAGAGCCCTCATTGTGGGGCGAATCATTCAGTTAGTGTGGAAGAAAAGCCTTCTGAGCTACAAAAATTCTCTTAGTACTGCTAGATCAGCGTATCTCTCTGCCCTAATCAAAGATAACAAAAACAACCCTAAATTTTTATATATATCTTTTAAGTACTGTAGCAAAATTAATTAGGAGTAAAACCACTGTAGGAAAGCGCACACCCTCTATATGCAGCAGCAATGACTTTGAAAAGTATTTTTTCAATGGAAAAAGTGACAATATCAGGCAAAAATTACCTATTTGATAGATAACCCTTTAGATAAGATAATTATTTCTGATCAGATTTTAGAATACTCCCCTTCAACAGCCTGATCTAGTTTCACTAATTTCATCTTCAAAACGTTCAACCTGCATACTAGCTCCCTTACCCAAGTCTTTCCTTAAACAGATATTACCAGTAGCTACTGAACCCTTTCTAAAAATGATAAATTCTTCCCTTAGCACTGACTATGTGCCTAAATCTTTTAAGCTAGCGGTTATCAAACCCCTGATTAAAAAAACGGACCTCGACCCCTGTGAACTGTCCAACTATAGGCCAATATCTGACCTGCTCTTTATCTCCAAGATCCTAGAAAAGTCTGTAGCACAGCAGTTATGTTCATATCTACACAGGAATAACATTCATGAAATGTATCAGCCAGGATTTAGGCCTCATCATAGCACAGAGACAGCACTGGTTAAAGTGGTAAATGACCTGTTACTGGCTTCTGATCAGGGTTGTGTCTCCATACTGGTGTTACTCGATCTTAGTGCAGCTTTTGACACCATTGACCACACTATTCTACTTGATAGGCTAGAACATGTTGTTGGTGTTAAAGGAACAGCTCTCTCCTGGCTCAGGTCTTATTTGACTGATCGTTATCAGTTTGTAGATCTAGATGGTGACTTCTCTATGCATACCAACGATATGTTCAATGTTCCACAAGTTTCTGTCTTAGGCCCACTGCTTTTCTCCTTATATATGCTCTTGGTGCAATTATTCATAACATGGTATGAGCTTCCACTGTTATGTGGATGACACACAGCTATATGTTTCAGCCAAGTCAGATGAGAGGCACCAGTTTATTAAGATTGAAGAATGTGTAAAGGACATTAGAGAGTGGATGCTTACTAACTTCCTCCTGCTTAACCCTGACAAGACAGAGGTGCTTGTAACAGGACTACATGCAGCTAGAAGTAAGCTTTCTGATTACAGAGTAACTGTGAATGGTCTTTCTGTTTCATCTTGTCCAGCAGCAAAAGATCTTGGTGTAATTATTGACTCTGGTCTTTTGTTTGAAGCTCATGTAGATAATATCACGAGGGTAGCCTTCTTTCATCTCAGAAATATTGCTAACATAAGAAATATGATGTCAATTCATGATGCAGAAAAACTAGTTCATGCTTTTGTTACCTCTAGGTTGGATTATTATAATGCCTTACTGTGTGGATGTTCCAGTAAGAGCATAAGCAAGCTCCAGTTAGTCCAGAACACAGCAGCGAGAGTCCTAACTAGAACCAGAAGATATGAACACAAAACTCCTATCTGAGCCACACTGCATTGGCTCCCAGTCAAATTCCGCATTGATTACAAAATACTATTACTGACCTATAAAGCACTAAATGGTCTCTCGCCACAGTACCTCAGCAATCTTTTGGTTATTTATGATCCACCATGCCTACTCTGATGAAAGGGTGCAGGTTATTTGGTAGTACCTCAAGTAGCAAAGACTACAGCAGGGGGCAGAGCTTTTTCTTACAAAGCCCCACAGTTATGGAACAGCCTTCCAATTAGTGTTCGGGATTCAGACACAGTCTCAATGTTTAAGACCAGGCTGAAGACACATTTGTTTAGTCAGGCTTTCAATGTATAGTTTTTCTTAGGTAAAGGAGCAGATCTGGAAGGTTCATGGGCATAGAGTGTTTGGTGTACTGGGATGTTTGGATGCTGTCACCTTACCATTCTCGCAAGTCGCTCAGGTTTGCTGACTGTGAAGTGGTTGGACACTTTATGTCCCGGGAAGCCTTCATGTCTGTCACTTTCTGGCTCTCCCTTTTAGTTATGCTGTCATAGCTAGTCTTGCCAGAGTCCCTGCCTGCACTTTACACATAACCTACATTGTCTTTAAACATCAAATAATCACAAGTATACTTAATATCTCTCTCTCTCTCTCTCTCTCTCTCTCTCTCTCTCTCTCTCTCTCTCTCTCTCTCTTTCTGTCGAGCTATACGTCCCACTCCCAGACCTGTCATTATATCTGTCAGCTTGCGACAGCAAGAAATCAGTGCCTATAATGAACTATAATACACTGATCTAATAGTTGGGCCCCTCATGGGGCCTTGGTTGCTGTTGTAGAACGAACATTATTTAGTTTATTTACATTATTTACTGTTCAGTGTCACCCAATTGAGGAGCAGTTCTCTTTTGAGCTTTGTGTATTTCTTGGATGTCATGCACATGGGCACCATCTGTCCTCTAACCAAACATACCTGTCTCTGTCTAAGGGAAATAAATTTCTTAAAGACTCTAAAGAATTCCTTTGCCCCACCCCAAGCTGTTCAGATAAAAACTCCATAGCAGTTGGGGAATGCTGGGGAAAGATGACTGAAGAAGACTGAATTCTGTCTTCTGAAAACTTTTGATTTTTTTATCTGAGTGAAGGTGTGGTGCCTTCATGCTTCATGACATTGCTACATATAGTGAAGGACGAAGCTAAAGTGTTGACATTCTAATGCATGATTTCTTCTTAATCCATTGACTCTCTGCATATCTGCTAAACAAGATTCAAAAGTGCTATTTTTATTTGGTGAACTGACATTAGCTATTGAAAATAATGATTAGATTGTATGTGACCCTACCTGGTGTGGAGGTGTTTGAAGAAGATCCTCCTTCAACAGCAAAGCCATCTAGTTTTACCAATTCCCCACCTGTAGTGAAAAACAAAGGGAATTTGTGACCATAGGTACTTACTATGATCAAAGTATCAGTGTTAAACTAACAAACTAGAATATTTTTTATAACATGTCATTAAAGCTTTTATTTAATCTTACAGTATTAAAATAAAATGCTTTGACAAACAAATTTATGGCCTATGTACGTCAGTATTGTGTGTATTTATTTATTAATGTGTTCCTGGTGTAATGTGCGTGTTCTGGAAATTGCAACTATACACATGGATGTTATTTGTTGGAGGCAGAAGAGGAAACGATTTTGAGATTTATGTGGCATAGGAATGCATTGGAAATGTGACAAGCTGCCACCAAACAACACCCTGGTTTTGGCTTTGGGTCTGACAACACAAAGCTTGCTATTGGCTTTTTATGGTGGAGTGCCTTTCCAGCTGCTAAGGTAGGCTAGCAATGGAGAATGGAATAATTAGAAAAGCAGACTGGACTGATTATATTCTGTACCATGCTCAAGTGTGTGTCATTTTATTAGTCATCCAGCCTGGTTTTAAAAGGCAAGATTAAGAATAAGCAGAGAGACCATGAAGTTATAAATATTTTCCATGTAAAAGTTCAGAAATGACTTTTAGTCACAAAAGAACTGAAGTGTTGATTGACAATGTAATATCGAAATAGCATTTCTGTTAAGTCACTTGGATGTGTAAAGCTTTTATTAAACGGAATTGCTGTGCAGTGGTAAAACATTAAAGGAATATACTTTTGTGGGTTCCTGAAGGCAGTCAATTAAACATGCTGAAAAACTTCCTAGCTCCTTGAAATAAAACCAAGACCCATAATAGCAATAATATGAAACAACGGAAAACTGTCTCATACCTACACGTGCATATGCATACAGACACACACACACACAAACACAAACACTCACGCACATACCTCCTGGAGTTTCTGCTCTGTAGACTGGTTTACTCATTCCATCCTCATTCTCAGAACTGATCTTGAGAAAATGCAGGACTCCAGGCTCTAACACACACACACACACACACACACACACCGTGCAAATTAGACAAGTAGAGCATGCTGTCATCATGCATTTAATACTTGCAATTCATTTCCATCTTTGCATGACTATTGACTGTCAAATCTGCAGCCAGTAACATAACATCTATCCACCTTACCTACATCCTCTAGTACCTCGGAGCGGCGGTCCTTGTCCACCTTGATGAAGCGCAGAGACCTCATGGACTTGCCATAGCCAATACTGTATCGATCCACTGGCCGACCATCCAGCTCGTTAGGTGGGTCCCATGTCACCTTTAAGCCTTTCTCCACTGACGTAAGCTTCACATTGCGTGGATGGAGTGGTTTAAATGCTAAGAGAGAGCCAAACAAAATGACTCCTAATTTACACATGCTGTCAATACCAAGATTGATTATGTTTATTTATGTGAATTGGAGCGCAATAATGAACTGATTAGCACATAACGTATTTCAAGCTTCAAATTCTTGCCAAAAGATTCCACTTGGAGTGTGAAATGCGCAGGTAAAATTTCACTCAATTTTGGTTTAAACTGTCCTTCATTCACACAATTAAGTAAACAATTTGATTGATTATTTGATTGAAATACTTGGCTCACCAATCAATATTCTCAGAATAATTTGAACAAACTTGAGTTGAAAAAAATTGTGACTGGAAAAAGTCTACATAAACAGTGCAAAACAAAGTATATTTTTATATGAATACAACTATGATGGCTATGACTATGGCTGTAAATTTAAAAATAGCTACGAACAACAAAATGTACTAATGTTTCACCCTATCTTGATAAATAAATGAAGTACTATACAAATTCTCAGTCTATCCTGGAGATTGTAGGGCTTTTCACACTGCACTTAACCCCAGGTTTCTGTTGTTAAAACCCCACATTTAACCCCAAGGAGAGGAACGTCTCACACTGGTAATTTAGAAGCAGGGTTAGCACCACTTTTTACTCAGGTTTATACAAGCATGCTCCGAAGCATTGCTTTGTATTACAATGTTAATCCCACATTGTGGTGCCAAAAATCTACAGTGTGAACCATACAGTGTGGTGTTAGAATGTTATGACTAGATGCTTAGCAACAGACACCCAATCAAAGACTGAACAGTGTGCAACAGTTCAGAACAGCAGTCATGTCCTTAGTTTTCCTCAATGAAGTGAAATCACAAAAAAAAGCCATTATTTAAACCATAAGCTGTGTTTATGGTTGTTGAATACATTCATTCATTCATTGTCTACCGCTTATCCGACCTATTCTCGGGTCACAGGGAGCCTGTGCCTATCTCAGGCGTCATTGGGCATCAAGGCAGGATACACCCTGGATGGAGTGCCAACCCATCGCAGGGAACACACTCTCATTCACTCACGCAATCACACACTACGGACAATTTAGAGATGCCAATCAACCTACAATGCATGTCTTTGGACTGGGGAGGAAACCAGAGTACCCGGAGGAAACCCCAGAGGCACGGGGAGAACATGAAAACTCCACACACACGGCGGAGGCGGGAATCAAACCCCCAACCCTGGAGGTGTGAGGCAAACGTGCTAACCACTAAACCACCTTGTCCCGTTGTTGAATACAATGATATGCAAATATACAAATAAGAACATTTACCCAGGGGTTTTTATAACTGTATAGTGTGAAATGTGAGATTATGAATACCCAGGATTAACTGATAATCCCAGGTCAAGTATGAGCTGTGTGAAACATGAAACAAAAAAAATCCCAGTGTTCTGCTTGCCTGAGATTTCGAATAACCCACTATTTTAAGTTTGGAAAGCATTTTTTAAAATAAGTTCCACAGCAGCACATGAAGTTGGCATTATAACCAGAAGCAGAGATAAAATGTCTGAATTCTGCAGCTCTTTCTTGCGCCCCGTAAATCACAGAGGTGCTTGTTTATATGGTCATGTAATAGCTAGTCATTGTGATCATTGAGATCGATGTTATCAGACTTTCGGTCACTTCACTAGTGCAGATGACTCCTGTTTTAGTAATGGCGTAAACTATTCATGAAATAATGTAGCCACGTGAGCAGCGTACTCTATATTTACAGTATTTTAACTCTATGGGTTGCACAAATTGGGACCTCTAGTGTTCAAGCAGTGCAATTGCATTAACAAATTGCTGATATCGTACATTTTCTATAATCACATCATCACATCTTTGTATTGCTTTCTCATGTCACAGTTTACACAATGTACTGTTTCACACTGTTTACACAATACATTAAAAGCAGGAAATAACATCTTTCCTCTGCTCTACTGGAATTTAAATTAAAAATCCGTCTGGTCACACATCTATAACTGACAAACCAACAACCCTCAAAAGTTATTTATATACAGTTGGAATAAACATCACGACTTTTTCCCATTGGCCACAGATCCAGCAACACATGAAGCACGAACTGATTCCCACATGATCACTTGTTTATTTCTACCTAGTGCCAGAGCAAGACCAAGACTAAAGAGACGAAAATTCTTCCAAAATTTCTTTATGGTTTACAGATCCCAAGCCCTGCTGTGAATAGACTTCACTGAAGCAGCATGAGAGGGCAGAGCTAGAAGAACAGGAACTTGCCCAGCCTTGCCTTGGTTGTTAAGACTGCCATGACTGTCATGGACGAAGAGGAATAAATGTTCCTTCAGTCTGCTTGCTCAAGGGAACACAGAAGATAGTGGCTGACCTATGCTATGTCCTTAACACTGCAGCATCAGTTCCTACCCTCTGAGAAGCAAGGTGCAAACTCAACCAATGCAAATGAGTTCCAGCTTTTTTTTTTAAATAGCAAGGGATATGAACTGCAATACTGTTCACTGGGCACTAATTCTAATGCTAGGACTGTACTATATGGTATGTCATTATGTTGCTACAAACTAAATACACTAACTCTCGAACAGGATTTTCACTTGACAAAGTTCTTAGACCAAGACCTATATGTTTTTGCAAAGCCTTTTTGTAAGCCTTTCATTTGTAAGCCTCTCTGAATAGGGACATCTGCCAAATGTTGTAAGTGCAAATGCTACAAAAATACATACAAAAAAAATACAATTTGCTACAAAAAATGTCACAAATATTATTTAAATGTACAATCATTTATGAATTTGAAATATCATTTTTAGCCTAAATCAGTTTTAACTTTGTTTGTAACTTAGGGCCAAGATCAAGTCCAAATGGAGATTAAGTTTAGGATGTTGTGGTCTCATGACTAGCCTCAAGAACTACAATCCTAGTGCACCACTAGCGCCAAATTTTGAAACATACTTATTTATTTTTTTTAAGATGTATTCAGAGGGCATTCAGTGCTGTGTACCTCTAACACTGCTCAAGCATATAATAGTTAATTAGATGCATTTGGCTCATGCTAAAAAAAACTCATCTGCCCAGTAAAGGACTGGCGTCAGCGAGTGCATGTGAGCGAGGATGTTGCAAGCACATGCAGTTTATGTCATGTTCTGCTGTGGTTTTGGGCTCTGTTTATTGGAAAATACTTTTTAAACTACTCGTTTCTGAATGTCTGTGTTTTATTGTTATGGAAAAAATGTATTACAGAAATTGACAGTTTTATAGCTGTTAAGTTAACTTTGCAATTCGAAATGGAACTGACGGTAGGATTTCTCGCCAAGGAATAGTTAACAAGCACCAAGCTCTAAGCTAATGCAGATATCTCATGATATCAGCTTATTAAAGGAATAAACTATGTTTTTTTTTTTTTTTTTTGCATTGCACATTCCGGCGTGAATTAAAAAGGTGATCCTGTACATCATCACTGTGACAAACACAAGACATCACCATATATATAACATGAATATGGATTTTTCTTAATCATAGTATATTTATGGAAGTGAAAATCAAGAGCTACTGTACACTATGTAAACTAAGCCACAAAAAAGGATTCAGTAAATACAGTTACACTTTTTTCAAGTTGCCAATACAATAAACACACATTAGTAGAGTTTTCAACATACACACAAGCAGATGATCTTTAGTCTCTAAAGTTTGTCATAAATTTGAACACCTTTGGAATAGCTCAGTAAAATTAAACAAGAGTACTTTGACCTCAAATAAACAGTTTATAGAGAGTAACTGAGACAACATAATTCCACTTCTAATAAAACACTAATTGAGGGCAAATGAACTGAGTTTTCTATAAGCCAACTTTCCAAGAAGGTACTGGTAGCTGTTGTAATTTTTGTTTTTGAACAATAAAAGTAGGTAAGGTTGTTTACAAGCATCATATTATTAGTGTTTTGTGTGTATTTATGAATCATAAATAATTGAAAGCATTTATTTTTGATTAAACTTTATTTGAATAGTGAATGTAAATGGTGCATATGATGGGTATGTATAAGGTATGCGATAAACAAATGGACCAAGGTGCTGGGCAAGTTCGTTCCAGTTTGTACTTCCACACCCTCATACCTTCTTCTCTCGCTTGGCCACCTTGGTGACGTAGCAAATTCACATTTCTAAGAGTTCAAAGGAATGAGGTTGCTTTTTCCCCATTTAACTAGAAAGGGCCACATATGTCACAGATGTAGATATATTTTATAGTGGGATAAAAGTGAAATAAGAGGCTTGTGGAATACTGTGATAATGTTATTAGGTCACAGTGTCGTTGAATAACCGGTAGTGTGTGAGTGACTATGCATCGTAGTGTCAGTGGTATCCAATGGTTTTTTATAAAGACTCATGGAAAGAGCTGCAGGGCAAGCACCTGCCGTTTAAACGCCAGAGTGTCAGTAAAATATGTGAAATTTATGCATCACCACTGTACTGAAACCCACACAGAGAAACAAAGCACCTACTTGAATATGTTAACTGTCATTATTTCAATAATAATATACACTGAAGCATGCATAATATACAGTGCATTTTCATCAAACACTAAAGAACAATGAAGCATAATGAAGCTCATGTGGAGCATTAGTGCTTGTAAAATTACATGCTGGTCCTTGTAAGCTGGATCAGATGTTTTAAAGCAAGAAAAGACAAAATCGTTAGGTTAAATCTAATACACTCATAGTCTTCATTGAAAAAGCATAAACAATTTTAATAATCTATTCAATCAAAAACAAGAAAGGAAAATATCACATTTACAAGTATTCAGACTCTTTACTTAATACTTTGCTCAACAACATTGGCAATGAATTACATCTTTAGTTTTGCTTAGTATGACGTTTTAAGCTGATCCCATTCAGATTTTCTCAAGCTTGATCAGTTTAAATGAGGAGTGTCATCGAACCACTATTTTCAGATCTCTTGAGAGATGTTCAATTGTGTTTAAATACCCATTCTGGCTGGGGCACTCAGAGACGTTTCCAGACTTGTCCCAAACCCGAGGAACTGTCTTGGAAACGTGTGTCATTTTAGTGTTGAAAGATTCTGAGCTCTCTTGAACAGTTTTCCTCAAGGATGTCTCTGTACTTTGATCAGTGTATCTTTTCCTTAATCCTGACAAGTCTCCTGGTCCCTGCTGCTGAAATATAAACCCCTATTATGGTGCGGTCATGACCCTGCCTCACTGTAGGGATGGATTTGATCAGGTGATGATCGGCACCTAGTTTTATCCAGATGTAATGTCTAGCATTCAGCCCAAAATTCAACTGTTTAGTTCTTGGTTTAATCTGAAGATCTTTGATGGCCTGAGAGTCCTTGAGGTGCCTTTTTTCTTCTTGTGCCTTTTACTGACTAAGTGGCTTTCACTGGCCCACTATACCAAAAAGGCCTGATCGGTCGAGCTCTACAGATATGTTTATCCTTCTGCATCTCCACAAAACCTTTCTTTACTCATTTGCTTAGTTTGGTTGGATAGCAATTCTAGCAAGAGTCTCTGAACTTTAAGAAAGATGGAAGCCACTGTGTTTTTTGAGACATTTTGGTGCCTTCCACAGACCCATTCATCAACACAATCCAGTTTCGGAGGTCTACAGACAATTCCTTTGACTTCATGCCTTGTTTGTCTCTCTGAGATCTACTATCTCTACTGTAGCTGTTTATATAGATACTGGGGTATTTTCCAAAGCCTGGTTGTCCAGCAAATTGTATTTAACACAAATAATTTTAAATATGAGTTGCAGGAACATTTAAAGTATGATAACTTGAAACAGGAGATTCAGTTTCAAATATTCATGCAGGGTCTGATTATACATGTAAATGTGATTTCAGTTTGGTAATCATTTATAAAAGCTGTTCTATATGGAATATTTTGCTGATAACATGATGTGACCAACTGATGAAAAAGTGGAGGGGTCTAAATACTTTCTGAATGCACTGTTCTGAATGCGCTTTACACTGACCTAAAAGCAGTTGTTGCTGTGACAAAGAGCTATGTCGAGGATGAGAACTGCACTCTTCTTAATTGACATGCATTGACCTGTGACTCCTCTCGAACTAGAGAGCTAAGTAGCCTTGTTATCTTCTCTTCAGTTTTAAATTGTATTTTTCCAAACAAACACAATGGAATTCTGTTGCTGGTTACAGGATGATTTTTCCTTTCTTCTCACTTAACTCGCACATTTGACCTTGCATTTTACCCAGCCTCTGTCTACGTATCTGTATGTGTCCCTACTCTCTCTGTGTCTTCCTATCTTTCTTCTCCTGTTCTTTACTTGCCTGAACACCACCAGATGTGTGTTTAGGTATGATACTGAGAAAAAACACTCATTTTTATCTGTGAGGCAGATGTGTGGCTGATGTTGATCACGGCCAAAAGAATGATAAAATGAGTAAATATGATGAAAGAAGGGCCATGTGATACTCCATAATGTAAAATCCATAGTATCAGAGAAAGGACAATGAGCTTGTTGTTCTGTATTTTCATCTCATTTTCACATGGGCTTCTTCCAGTTATATAATTTCCTCCACTTCCCAAAAAACAAGCACATAGATGGATTGGCTAGATTAAATTTTATGTAGGTGTGAATAAGCATGTGTGCAGAGGTCTGCATGGACTGCCAGCTTATCTGCATTAACATCCTGTCTCACACCCACTGTTACCAGGATTGTCTCTGGACTCACCATAACCCTGACTAGGGTTAAGTGGTTACTGAAGATGAATGAGTTAATGAAACATTGTTGGAACTATCAAAACTGTGGCAGGATTCAGGAAAACAGCCCCCCCCCCAAAAAAATCAGATTTTGGCTGAAATAGAGATGATACCTCAACTTTAAGAAACCATACTGAAATGAAGAAATAAATGTTTATTTACTTTTTTAAAACTTGCCCAGCTATCTTCCTGCGATGGTTATGTTGGGTAAGTGGCTAGATTAAAACCTTGCTATCCAAGTGTTATTTCCTCACACAGTTCATTTCATGCTCAAGTTAGCAAAATCGACAAGCTTCTCAGCATGTAATAACCAATTTCACCAAGTTACACCATGTTTTTCCAGTACACCACACAATTATTATAGTTGCCTTAATTCTCATATAGTGTTAGGTATTGTATACAGAAATCCACTTGAATGTTCATTTGATCTGAATAGCTTTATTCTAACGACTAAAAAAAAAAAACAACAGGTATAAATAATGCTATCAAGAATCTTGCTGCCATTTTACAAATCCCGTTAAAGTACTTTAAATATTATACAAAATGTTAAACATCTACATTAAAAATAGTGTAATGTTCTGGAATAAAAATACTTTAATGGCTACAATGATAAATATGATGGTACAACCCTAGACTTTTCTAATGTAACAAATATATGCAGAGTTTAATCATGTTCCTAATATAAAGCTGTGCTGTAATCAGAATGAGACCATGATATATTTTACACTGAAAGTTATGCCTGGCTACAAAAAGAATGTTGCTGTAATTGGAACATTCTGGACTCTCGATAAGGAAAGGTCAGAATAAAATACGGATAAAAATAAAAAATATAAATGTATGAACAATAAATGTGGTGAGAAAAGATGTCCAAATAGCAAAACAGATTATTGTGCGGGTCAAGCAGGGAAATTCAAAAGAATATAGACTGAGAACAGACGACAACACACAGCTGCTGACAGCAGTCCCAGGCTGCACTGATTGACCTCATTGAGAGAACCAATTCCAAAACAGAAAGGGTGAGAGAAAAAGAGGAGAGAGAAAAAATGTCCTATTGTAACGTGGCACGTTAACTGTGCTCACTGGGAACCAGCCACTTCCAAGATTCCTCAGCTATACTGCTCATTCCTTAGTGCATGGAACCGGGTTAAAGGAAAGTCTGGACAAAATAGATTTCATAAACTCAGAGTGAAAGTCCAGAACATCTGCAGAACTTCTGAGCTCTCTGATGGCATATTAAAGCTAGTTCATTCACTTACTTCAGGATGGCTCTAAAATCCTGAAATTCATGCTGTTCTTTACACTGCTGTATATTGTTGCAGTTTGCCTTAACAGACTATGCTCCTCCTGTGCAGCCTCTGTGTTCTGTGGGAGCTTGGCTCTGTTCGCTGGCTATACAGTGAGATCACTCTTTATTTTTTTGCTTTTTTGGCATACAGCTCTCACTTTGAGAGCATTTTCCATGAGAGTGTTCTAGACAAACAGTTCCTTCACAATTCCCTATAGCGAAGGGAATCAAGTTTAAAAGTGATGTGGAATGGCACATAAAAATTCAGACACATAAAAAACTGTCAATGTGCATAAGCTATTGCTAAATTTATTAACATTCAGAAGCTGATGATGATGACCAAATGCATATAAAAGACAAAGGTTATTCCAAACAGATTTCGCCAAATAATTAATAGTGCATACATGCTACATGAACACTACTACTGTAAGCCAGACCAAAGCACAGATTAGAGGCAGACCTCAGGCATATTAGATCAACCCCCTGGCACAGTCATGACAATATCTGGGTCTCATTTTAACCATGATTTATTATATTTATTATAATCTTAAATCAATTGCAAAGCTGAGGTCAGAAAATCAATATCAGGTTTTGCAGTAAACATATAATTTACTCTTGAACTGTAATGCATATTTCATTGTTTACTATTGAGCAAAAATGAAATTGATATGTCATTATTCAATATTGTATATGTCCGGTAGAAGAACACAAAATAAACACAGTCAAATATTTTACTTTGAGGCTAAACAGTAGAGTCTGGTAGTTCTTACTGCTATTTCTTTGCTTTCATAATGTACATGTGATCCTCAAGAAAGCCCAATAATGTTCATGCTGAAACTTTCTTGCCTGGTCAAAATACTGCAGGTGATTATTTGGTCGAGTTTTTAAAAATCTTTTGAAAAATCGTTAAAATAGTCAAGTGCAGTCACACAGGTGCCTGAGATATCTGTGATGAGCAGCCTGAGGTGTTGGCGTGCGTGTGTGTGTATGGATGAAGCATGCCTATGATGAGCAGCCTGAAGTGTGTGAGTGTGTGATTGTGCTGAAGTGTGTGAGTGTGTGATTGTGCTGAAGTGTGTGAGTGTGTGATTGTGCTGAAGTGTGTCTGTGTGTGTGATTGTGCTGAAGTGTGTGAGTGTGTGATTGTGCTGAAGTGTGTGAGTGTGTGATTGTGCTGAAGTGTGTCTGTGTGTGTGATTGTGCTGAAGTGTGTGAGTGTGTGATTGTGCTGAAGTGTGTGAGTGTGTGATTGTGCTGAAGTGTGTGTGTGATTGTGCTGAAATGTGTGAGTGTGTGATTGTGCTGAAGTGTGTGAGTGTGTGTGTGATGCCTACCTGTGAGCATCGGGGTCAGGGTGCACAGCGCGATCAGGAGCGCAGCGAGAGCGCGTGCTGCCGGTGGACACATAGCGAACAGAAGTGGTGCAGCTCGCGCGCCGCTCCGGAGAGCGCGGAAAGAGGCGGGGCCGCTCCGGAGAGCGCGGAAAGGGGCGGGGCCGCTCCGGAGAGCGCGGAAAGAGGCGGGGCCGCTCCCTACCTTATGGCACAAACCCCAAACCACACCGCTTTGCTTAACGGCATATGACGACTAAGACCTCGCCGCAAGAGGGAGACACAGGCTGAATCCGAAACCGCGTAATTTGGAGTGCAAAACATCCGATAAATAAACTCTGCAGTGATTATTCCACTAGCCAGACTTATTCCTCACTGACTTCAATTATATTGTATAGATTGTAAATGTCTGTCTATATTTATACAGCCACTGGGAGACATTACATGAAAAATGCACATAATATTACAGGGGCTGACCTGGAATGTTCATTAATACACACACACACACACACACACACACACACACACACACACACACACACACACACATCCTGATCTGGAATAATTCAATACATTTTGTCTTAGCACTTTTACTTGGTAGTATATCTAACAAATATTCACATAAAATGCCCAAATTCAACACAAACAGTGGTGTGAAAAAGTGTTGGCTCCCTTCCTGATTTCTTATTTTTTTTGCATGTTATTATTAAGGGAAAACAAAATCCAAAACTACATGGCCCTGTGTGAAAAAGTATTTGCCCCCAAGCCTAATAACTGGTTGGGCCACCCTTAGCAGCAACAACTGCAATCAAGCGTCTGAGTCTGTTACAGCGCTGTGGAGGAATTTTGGCCCACTCATCTTTGCAGAATTGTTGTAATTCAGCCACATTGGAGGGTTTTCGAGCATGAACCACCTTTTTAAGGTCATGCCACAGCATCTCAATGGGATTGAGGTCATGACTTTGACTAGGCCACTCCAAAGTCTTCATTTTGTTTTTCTTCAGCCATTCAGAGGTGGACTTGCTGGTGTGTTTTGGATCATTGTCCTGCTGCAGAACCCAAGTTCGCTTCAGCTTGAGGCCACAAACAGATGGCCGGACATTCTCCTTCAGGATTTTTTGGTAGACAGCAGAATTCATGGTTCCATTTATCACAGCAAGTCTTCCAGGTCCTGAAGCAGCAAAACAGCCCCAGTCCATCACACTACCACCACCATATTTTACTGTTGGTATGATCTTTTTCTGAAATGCGGTGTTACTTTTACGCCAGACATAATGGGACACAGACCTTCCAAAAAGTTCAATTTTTGTCTCGTCAGTCCACAGATTATTTTCCCAAAAGTCTTGGAAAATACTTTTTCACACAGGGCCATGTAGTTTTGGATTTTGTTTTCCCTTAATAATAAAAACCTTCATTTAAAAACTGCATGATGTGTTTACTTGTGTTATCTTGGACTAATATTTAATATTAAAGTGTGACAAACATGCAAAAAAAATAAGAAATCAGGAAGGGGGCCAACACTTTTTCACTGTATTACCACTGTATAATAATATCACAGACTTCAAATATTTATGTTTAAGGAGAAATATATGCAATCAAAGTACAACATTATTGATATAATCAAGATCTCTAAACTATGCTGAGCCTTTAAAACAGGACTATTAAGGCCTGGTCTAACTCTATACTTCACCGAATGAGTTTTAGATGGGCAGCCGTGATGCATTTTCCATGCCTGTCCTCAGTTGCTCCCTTTGTGTGTGGTACATGGCCTCCCCTAAGTGGGCATTATGGCTTATGTTTGTTTGCTTGCTTGTTTAAACATGATCTGTTTTATTCTGTGTGACATTTCAATGCACTGAATACTTTCATCCAGTCCCTTATAAAAATGTATTGATTAAAAATACAATCTCTGTATTATTGTTTGAGCTACTATAGGCTACTGAACCAAAGCACTTCAGAGTGGTTCAAAATTTTCCCATTGACTGCACTGACTGCAGTTTCCCTTTCTGCAGTCAGTACATGGTCTGATCTATGACACTCATTTTGACAGAATAAGGTGCAGGATCATTAGTGACATGGTTCAGCAATGCCAAATTACATTTTCGTGTATTTGTTTTCAGTAACTTTTCTAAAATGTTGGATACCGATTTCATGTGTTGTCATAGAATAGAGATAGTTTGTATGCAACTGTAAGCGTTTAGTTTTCCACTGGAGATTTTTAAGGTAAGCCAATCCAGTTGTTTGTTTATGTGTATTAATAAAAAAAATCTAGTAAGGAGTTGATTGCTTCCATGCATGGAAGCTAGGTCTGTTTTGGCACAAGTTTCCCAGCTAACAACATCCCCACTGAACTAGGTTTAAAAGAATCATGTGCGTCAAGAATGCAAGCCACAGCCACTTTCTCTGTTCCTGCCAAAAGTGGAAAAGAATTGCTTAAACTTTTAACCAAAGAAACAGCCAAATCTTACAGCTCTTTGTCATATTTGTCTTTTACATTTTGAAAACCACCATGGCACAAACTGCTCGTGTAATTTCTATTCTTATTTATTTCAAATGGTTTGTTTGGAAACATGATACTTGGTGACACTGCTGGTCACCTGTGCTCAGATTCCCTCTTCATGGGTATTATGTTGCTAATACCCATAGTTAAAGCAAACATAAGCATGTAAACATAAGCATCACCAAATATGATAAGCTAAATGTAATAAAAGTGTGAATGATGATGATAATGATGATGATGATGATGATTATTATTATTATAAGTAGTAGTAGTAGTAGTAGTATTTGTACAGCAGCTTTCATGCATAAAAACTCGAAGTATATCACAAAGAAATTAAAAAGACAAAAAGATAATAGTAATCAAGTAGTGGCATAATATGAGCAGCAACAATAATATATGGAGTAAATCTAAATATATAAGCAACAACAGGAAAAAAACATGAAAAAAAGATGAATAAATATAAAGAATATTATCAAATAAATACAAGAGCTTTTTAAAATGATGTACTGTAGCTGCCTGTCTGATTGAGATTGATAAATGATTCCATTTTTTTGTGGATAATAACAAAAAAGCTTAACTACAAAATTACTATAAAATTAAACCTTTCTACTTTCTATTGTTTTCTTACCACTAAATCTAAGCTATTCAAGGCAAATCCAACATAATTTCTCCAGGGATACCAGAACACCAAACCAGAGTTTACCAAAAGTGCTGTATCAGCAAGAAACCCTGAAATAATCATGTGGTAACTGTTTCAGGGGACTTCTGAGAAAAGGGAAGAGAGAGCAAGAGAGAGAGAGAGAGAGAGAGAGAGAGAGAGAGAGAGAGAGAGAGAGAGAGAGAGATTACCATAATACAGAAAAATTCTAAAACATTAAATACAGATGAAAATAGTTCACATACCCTAAATGTGGGATAATAAAATCTGAAATAAATTAAGTATAAAAGGAGCAAATCTAATTATTACTAAATATATAGACAGAAAACACTTTTATAAATGTAGAAAAAACTCAAAAAACATGCATGTCAGTGACGTTTGTGGGCAATATAGCCTAACCTATATGGCCAAAAGTATGTGAATACACCACTTAATAAATTATTTGAGGAGTTTTAGCCACATCCATTGTTAACTGGTGCTTAAAATCAAGCACATAGCTATGCAGTCTCTATAGACAAACTCTGGTGGTAGAATGGGTCATACTGTAGAGCTCACTGATGTAGCACTGTCATAGGATGGAATCTCTATCACAAGTCATTTCATGAAATGTTTGCCTAGTTTCAACAATTTTTGTGAAATGGAAACAGCTAGTATCAACAACAACTCAGCCCCAAAGCGACATCCACGAAGCAGCAGACCACTAACAGAGCAGGGGATGCTGAGCGCTGCAGAGCACAGTGTGAACTAAATCACCTTTCCTCTATTGCATCGCTCACTAAGGAGTTACAAACAGCTTCTGGAATCAACATCAGTGCAAGTACAGTCCAACAGGAGCTTTATGAATTGGGTTTCCACAGCTGAGCAGCTGTACACAAGCAATGTTGAGCATTGACTGAAATGGAGTAATACCACACCACCACTGAACTCTGGAGCAGTAAAAAGGTGTTCTTTGGCATGATGAAACCATGCTGGCAGAGTAATGGATTCCATACAAAGACATTTTAGACATTTGTGTGCTTCAAAATTTTTTTGCACCAGTTTAGAGAAGGCTTTTTCCTGTTCCAACATTACTGCAACCTTGTGTACAACATGAGCTACATAAAGACATGGTTTGATGAGTTTGTTGTAGAGGCACTCCAGTGGCCTGCATTGAGCCCTGACCTCAACCCCAGTGAACACTTTTGTGATGAACTAAAACATTAATTGTGCTTGATCTCAAAAGTACTCCTTTGATTAACTGAGCATAGCTTCCCTTAGACATACTCTACGGGATCAAAATCTTGTAGAAAGCCATCCCAGAAGAGTGGAGGATGTCAGCCATAAAGAGATTTTTGAATTTTGCTGTCTGCAGCATTTGACACAGTAAACCACAAGACTCTCTTGTCCACCCTCAGGAGTGTTGGAATTTGTGGAACAGCATGGGAATGGTTTGCTTCCTACCTGGATGGACGCTCATATCAGGTAACATGGAAGTGATTGATATCTGCTCCATGCAGACTCTCTACTGGTGTCCCACAAGGCTCAGTACTTGGTCCTCTCCTCTTCTCCCTCTATACTCACTCTCTTGGCAAAGTTATATCCTCACATGGTTTTTCATACCACTGCTATGCCGATGACACCCAACTTATCTTCTCCTTCCCTCCCCCAGATACCACAGCTTCTGCTCGGATCTCGGCGTGTCTGGTGGACATTTCATCTTGGATGACAGCTCATCAGCTGAAACTCAATCCCAGCAAAACTGAGCTGCTGGTCATCCCAGGTGATCCATCCCCGGCCCAAGACCTTGCGATATCTCTGAACAACTTCATGATTTCCCCTTCAGCCACTGCTCACAACCTTGGGGTAACCATGGACAATCAACTGTCCTTTTCCTCCCATGTCACTAATGTGACACGCTCATGTCGGTTTCTTCTGTACAACATCAGAAGGATTCGGACATTTCTATCCACACAGGCTACTCAGGTGCTTGTTCAGTCTCTGGTCATTTCGAGATTGGACTACTGCAACTCTCTTCTGGCAGGTCTACCTCTGAATGCAATTCGCCCACTGCAAATGATCCAAAATGCAGCTGCACGACTTGTTTTCAACCTGACGAAATTCTCCCACACCACCCCACTGCTGCGTTTCCTCCACTGGCTTCCGGTAGCTGCACGCATCAAATTCAAAACACTAATGCTGGCCTACAAATGGACCAGCGTCATCTTACCTCAAAGCTCTCGTCACTCTGCGCACTGCACCTCGCTCCCTCAGGTCCGGTAGCACTGCTCGACTGGTCCCACCATCTCTCAGGGAAAAAGGTAGGTATTCATCTAGACTCTTCTCTGTTCTGACACCAAAGTGGTGGAACGAACTTCCCCTAGATGTCCGTACGGCCGAGTCACTGGCCGAAGACTGAAGACTTACCTCTTCCTGAAGTACTTAAGCTAGCTCCTATCTTTCCCTGTTTATGTATTATGTTGGTTTTTTTTTTTAAAAAAACCCAACAACTCAGTTTAGGCTAATGGTATCTTAAGTTTGTGTCCTATTGAACCAATGTTAATGTATTCATTGACTGAGAACTAAAGCACTTTTGTACGTCACTCTGGATAAGAGCGTCTGCCAAATGCCGTAAATGTAAATGTAAATGAATAGGATGTCTATCAAGCTCAGGTGTCCACATACTTTTGGCCATGCAGTGTAATTTCACCCAAATAAACCCCTCCTCCTACCCTACAGGTCCCCTTCCATCACCTTTTCCATTATGTCACTGAATACACACAAATTTCCGCCAGCAAATGCAAAACTTGTCTTACATAAGGGCTCATAAATACTTCTCATCCTCCGTCACTGGCATTATGAAGAAACTCACAGGGTGCCATGTGCCAGTCTTATCTTTGTAGTGCGCCCTGTGTTTCTGTGCCAGCTGAAGGACAAAACAAACCATTTAGGATAACACTGACATGCATTCACTTCATGAACTTTTCTTCATGGTCTTTGTTTCTCTCTGTTTCTCTCTGTCTCTCTCTCTCTCTCTCTCTCTCTCTCTCTCTCTCTTGCTCGCTCTCTCTCTCTCACACACACACACACACACACACACACACACACACACACACACACACACACATGTTGTGTCTCATGGGTTCTTTCTTTCACTAGGAATCACCGTCCCTTGCTTCTGTCTTGTATTTCCTGCATTACTCTCACATGCCATTTTATACCTGTCAGTATTTTCAGTTCTTATCTGTCATTTTGCCAATATATACAAGATGGATGGAACACTCAAATAGCTATATGAACCCAGTATATTTATTCACCATAAACAGAGAAAAGTACATCACAGTTCCATTTCTCACCTGATTAAAAAGCTTTATCTCTCCTTGCCGTTTGAAATCCTCATTGTAGCGTGCCCAGTAGGTTGGATAGATGGCTGGGTATCTGTTGTGTGAGCGATGCACTGTGATTAGAGACCCATTATTTGAGTAGATGCAAGGAAACATGCCACCTTTACTATATTCACTTGCATGGGAAGCCATAGAGGCACAGCGGGCATCCTGTAAATACTTGATGCTTGCCTTCCCAAATGTGTCCCCATACAGGAACTTGGTGGAAGGCAAATGTCCTGTGAACCTAATGCAAACCACAATTCAGACAGATGCAACATATTTTGCATTTTTGTTCTAGAAAAAGCAAAAGTGGTAACAGTCCTTTTCCGCACTGTAACATATTGCAAATAACATTTGTTTTACTCAGCATATCCACATATTGAACATTTTTCTTCTCACTAAGTCTCTGATCTGTTATTTCCTTCTGTCATTAAGGGAAAAGTCTTAAGTTATTTATGTTTAATTGGTATATTTGTGATGTGTTAAATGATTTGTTGGTTTGTCCTGTACTTTTGTTATTCCTTTGAGAATTTAGCAGTTCCCTAGAACAATTGCAATAATGTTTAACAGGGATAAAACAATTAAACAATCTCAAACATAAGTGCTAAATTGTGAAATCTTGTTGTTAATTCCTGACAACATAAGAACAAGAGCTTCTTTTCTCAGTCACCATTTTACACCTATGCTTAATGTCATATTCCTGAAAAGTGTAGAAATTTAATTTAATAAAAAAAAAGAGAAACTTTGGTTACGACTGAGCCTCAACTTGGCTAGTGACCTACAAGTTGACAAGCTCAATGGTGTTAATGACAGTATTAGCATGGAAATGGGTGCTTTGGAACTAGGTGGGAAATCTGGTCCGACTAAAATACTGAAGCACTGCTGCATCAGTCTCATTAGGTAGAGATGAATTCTTACTGGTTAGACTATTATACTATGTCCAAGGATTTCCAGGTATTGTGGGAAGCCAAAGTGAAAATACATAAACATACACTTATATTGCCAAAAGTTTTGGGACACCCCTCCAAATCATGGAATTCAGGGCTTTGGCTTGGCCTCTTAGTTCCAGTGAAAGGAACTCTTAATGCTTCAGCATACCAGGACATTTTGTACAATTTCATGCTCCCAACTTTGTGGGAACAGTTTGGGGATGACCCCTTCCTGTTCCAACATGACTGCACACCAGTGCACAAAGCAAGGTCCATAAAGACATGGATGAGCGAGTTTGGTGTGGAGGAACTTCACAGAGTCCTGACCTCAACACCTTTGGGATGAATTAGACTAGAGACTGTGAGTCAGGCCTTCTCGTCCAGCATCAATGCCTGACCTCACAAATGCGCTTCTAGTGGAATGATAAAAAAAAAATTCCCAGAAACACACTCTTAACCTTGTGCAAAGCCTTCCCAGAAGAGTTGAAGTTGTTATAGCTGCTAAGAGCAGGCCAACTCTGTATTAAATTCATGTGCATGTAAAGGCAGACATCCCAGTTTTGGAAGGGCTCACAATCTCCTCTCTAATTCATCCCAAAGGTGTTCTATCAGGTTGAGGTCAGGACTCTGTGCAGGCCAGTCAAGTTCCTCCACACCAAACTCGCTCATCCATGTCTTTATGGACCTTGCTTTGTGCACTGGTGTGCAGTCATGTTGGAACAGGAAGGGGTCATCCCCAAACTGTTCCCACAAAGTTGGGAGCATAAAATTGTCCAAAATGTCTTGGTATTCTGAAGCATTAAGAGTTCCTTTCAATGGAACTAAGGGACCAAGCCCCACCCCTGAAACACAACACCTGAATTCAATGATTTGGAGGGGTGTCCCAAAACTTTTGGCCATATTGTGTATTTATGAAAGGATTTAAACAAAAAGTTTGACTGAGAATTTAGACCAAAAATAATCACAAAATCAAGAGGTGATTATAAATATTGATATGCAAGTTGTTCAGGCTGGATTTTTCCTTTAAGCAACTACAGTGTCCACATCTAAATGCACCTTTACGCATGTTTAATGTTCCCTCTAACATTATGCACCGTTATGTAATCATGTGATTAGTTAGCCTACCCCGGCATCAGAGGCGATGGGATGTAGGTCGCATTGCTGTGTGTGATAAGAGTGCCGTTTCTGGAAGTCATTGCTGCTATGTTCTCGTACACACACAGTTCACAGAGAAGGATCTCAGCGTTGGTTCCCCAGCGCCGCACACTTAAAGAGACAACACTGAGTTGCTTGGTAACCACTAAGGTGCTCATGTGACCCGCTCTCTACTGTTCATTTATCTACAATGTGAAGGCTATTATATCTATCACATGATACGTCCATTATATGTGCGTCATTGCGTCATATTACATGCAAGCAATTGCATGTAATAAACATTTTGATATAGCAGTTTTTGTATGCGAGAAAAACGCATGAATAGCCTACTTCTATTTAATTAATCAACTTTCATTTAATTAACTGCTTGTTTAATTCATGCACATAATAACTGATCAGCCAGTTTCATGGAAGTCTCAGTGAACAGAACCTGGCATTTATTTCCAACATGGTGCGGAACGCTGGCTGTTTGAGTGTATACACTTTTTAAAGCTTTTCTCATTTTGTCTGACTGAAATTCAGCTCCACAACACCCTGATGTGGATGGCCTGTAAGTGTTGCGGTTTAAGCGCACTGCTTGTACAAATACTGCCCCCTGTTGGGACTTCGGCGTCTCTACAGCAGCCTCAGCAGCGCGGCTCGCAACACTCACGTTCAGTACGACTCGCTTTAATGAGTCGATTCCTAACTTTGTCTAGGTGAATCGAACTCTGCGAGTTTATAGTCACTTAACTGATCACCGATTAGCTTTCATATTTGTTATTCAATAAGTTTAACCTTAACAATAATTCAAATGTACATCTTTAGCATAAATATGTGAGCCTAATGTGATAATGTTACAGTTAGCCTACTAATCTAGTAACTTTCAAAGATACATTCAATAATATATAACATGTTATGGTCTTTAACCTTGCAGAGGGTTAAAACATGAATGCAGAGAGGGAAAACGGCGTCAGAATTTCGAAATAAGTCAAAAACAAAACTTTTCTCTGTCGAGTTTATAAGAATCAATTTATTCGATTCGCTTGAAAGAGTTGTTTATGAAGAACCGGTTCGTTCTCGATTCCTCACATCTCTAGTGCACATCAGCGGTAAAGGGGCGGAAAGCTGTGAGTGTGTATCACTGACCAGACCGAGGCAAACATGAATGTACTTTAATTATTTACGGATATTTTTAAAGTCAGAAAATACTGTGGACGTTGACGTTTTGTTGCTTGACACAACGAAAATTCTTAATTTAGGTGCAGGTCAGCTTAGTCTATGGCACGTTTATATAAGTAGGCTATACTTTGTGGGAATTCCTTTCGCTCGTGATTTCCGTGATTTGAATCTTTCACTGCCATGGCTCTGGTGGTGTATCTGAAATCGGTATCGGAGCTTCCCGGTAAAGGAGACCGACTCGCCAAAGTCTCATTCCGAGGTACTGTTACACAATATTTACTGATTCATGCTTTATACGTATGTTGCGTTTTTTTTTTAATTTTTATTAGATTAAGCTTAATCTTTTAGTTTGTGTGCGTGGGCGGGTTTGGGGTGAATCATGCCTGAATGCTGTGGAAGATTCCTGCTGAAAGTTAGGGATCCCCCTCTCACACTCTACAGAGTGTGCTACAGAGCTCAGAGAAATCCCGTGTTGTAAAATCTATATTGTTAAATGAACAGACACAATGTCCAATAGAAGTCCAACGGGACATTGTATGAATGAATCCATCTGTATAGCTGTTTCTTTACCACGGGAGATTTCCCATGAGAGCTACATTCAAGACCGCATACCACTGTACTGAATATGATGTACAAGATTAAACATGCGGCTTTCTGTTTTGACATATATTATTTATGCACATACAGGTACGTGGACCCCAGGAGATGCTGAATTTATCCATAAGTGTGCATAGGCACTGTGTAAATTCTCATCTACATTCTTGGATTGATTCTTGCAGTGTTCATGAATGTGCTCGTTCACTGAAAACTGTGGATTTATTTTAAAAAGCCGGTTTTATTTTTATATTACATTCTGTGTTATTACGATTGAGTTTGAGAATTAAAAAATGCAGCATCTGACTGATTTGGTAAAGGCGTAGGCAACAGTTAATTGAACCCAAATTTGTGTAGGCTAAAGGCTCCTGAAGTGCCCTGTGCAACTACCGTTAAAAGGAACAAGCTGATTTTATGATTTCATGAGAGAATATATGATTTAGGAAATCTCTCTCTCTCTCTCTCTCTCTCTCTCTCTCTCTCCCTCTCTCTCTCTCTTTCTCTCTCTCTCTCTCTCTCTCTTCTCTCTCTCTCTCTCTCTCTCTCTCTCTCTCTCTCTCTCTCTCTCTCTCTCTCTCCATTATGTTTGCAATGATGTTGCTTTCAATTCAGCACCTTGGACAGCACAAGGTTGTCCAGCAAGTCAGAAACTGTTTTAGAATTATTTTGTGATAGTATAGGGTGGTGTTTTTATTTTGCTCACTCCTCTTGTAGACACATGAAAATGGTTTTACAGCGCTTCCATCATTACACATGTAAAATAAAGTGTGAATTTGTGAAAACAGAGCTTGTACCCGGATGTTATAGCAGGTTATGTTTTGTTCCTGAAGACTTGGCTTTGATGACAAGCTTCCAGCAAGGCAGTAGTGCTGTATTAGGAAACTGGGAGTGATGATTTTATTTAATTTCTCTCAAAATAGATTGTTTAATACTGAAAAGGAGATCACCTCCAGCTGCTTAATAGTGCTTTTATCAAAATAAACGATCAGTGTGAATCAACCTTGATTCACGATGCAGTGTGAAAAGCAGCATGTTTCCAAATTTGTGTCTGGAACGGAAGGTTTTCAGGAAGCACCGTCTCAGCCCAGGCACATCCTATTCTTCTTGGAAGGAACTTTGTTTCAATGCACAAATCTGCTTTTTTACCATGCAAAATCCAAAATTAATAGAGTGTGATACTTATTGAAATACTCAGTGTCATTTTGATCAAATATGAACAAGTAGAGTCAATCAGATGATCAATGAAAAGCAATATCTGTGCCCTCTCAAGTTACAAACATAGGCATAATTGATCAGAATTTACTCCTAATTTCCAAACACTAGTGCAGTAGAAGTGGGTTTTTCTCTTTTCATTTTTAGAAATTTGTTTAGGGTATTATACCATTTCTCTCATATTAAGGACCTCTGTTATAAAGCTCTTCAGTCAGCTTTAGGACATTAAAGCACATTATTCTTTTGCCCTCTTATCATCAACAATAATTTCAGTTGCCCATATGCAGTGCTCAACATAGCATCACACTTATGTGTGCTTTCCAAGTGCACACCACACAATTTCAGCCCTGATATTTCTGTCAGCAGCAAATATTGAACCATGCTTCCCTTCAAATCATAAATCTTTATTGAAAACCCCAAAACAAACAAACAAACAACAAAAACAAAACAATTTCTAGTATACTGACATGCTTGACAAGTACAATGTTGAACAATAACAAGAGCACAAGAGGAAACTCTGCTGGAACACCCAGAACAACAACAATGACAAGAAGTGAAAGCAAGAACATAGGAAATGGAGTGGATTCATTTAAAAGTCTGGCAATATGTATGAATTTGTAATATGCAGGTGTGGAATTGAACACTAATGTTTTTTTTACAACTGGAAGTATGAGCCATTTCCAGTTGATGGCAAATACCCTCAAATGCACATACAGCGATGTTTTCAAATGTTGAAATATAAAATCACACAACGTGAGCCAATTTAAAAGACATTTGTAAGACGTCTTGTTCACTAGAGTGTGATTGGTCATCTTGAAAATCTTTTGTCATACAGTGCCTGGTAGCCCTCCCCCTCCTCCACTACAGAAGCAAAGCTGCGAATGTTGATTGTCCATCATTCCACACTTTTGTTTTTTTCAGTTGAATAAGTGGAGTACTTGAAGTGCACTTCTTCTTGTGAGGAATTTCAGTGTGAACACACCACTCACTCTATTTATACTACAAAATGGAATAGTGCATAAGTATGCGATTTGGAATACACCTACAAACAGACAAAAATAGAATTTCATGCTAATAAAAAGGGTCTGATGATAGACAAAAACAGAGAACACTAAATGATAGACAGACAAACAGAAAAAAAGGAAGATAGTAATGTATTAATCACATGCAATACTTTGCAACAATGGAGTGTAATGGAGCATAAATGACAACAGAAAGCATTGACCATATTTGGTAGTGTAAGTATTGGACCTCATATGGTCTTGAAACACTGTTTTGTGATCAGATATGATCCATTTAGCACACTGATATCAGAAGCATATGAAAACAATCACAAAATCCCTACTTCTTTGATAATAATTGTGAAAACTCCTATTTCTATATTCCATTTTATATATATGAGTACAAAAAGCAACAACTATATGGAGCTTTAAGCTGTTTACTGAAAGCGAATTATATATTGTACATGTCACATTAAAGATCTTTTCTGTGGTGGTGAGTCACATGATAAACCATTTTTATGTTTTCTTGAATGAGATTTGCTGTTTCTTGTTAGTGATCCTTCTAGATGAAAGATCCTGAAAGCTGTGTTGTGTCTATGAGGCATTACTGTAACTGCTCCGCTGCATTCATCGTCTCCGTCTGTAAAAGCTAGCTTAACGGAGAGCAATGAGACAGAGCTGCTGTAGGGCTTCTTTCATCATCAAAAGGCCTTTTGTTTATAGTCTTTAGGGGAATATATAAATTTATGTGTCTAATTCAGCTGTCGAAAAAGCTGTTGTTTGTTATCAGTCATCCTGACTTGAATGTATTTATTATTCTGCTGTACCTTAAGTGGGTGGAATAATGTACTTAATCAATGAAACTCTGAAGCTAAGTGGGCTATTTTAGCACCACCAGGTATTGGTCTGACTCTAGAAAAAAACACTGAGCCACAAATCAAAGAAAAAATAAAATAAAATAAACTATCTTAGGTATGTGTTGAGCTACAACAATCCACCAGAACATCTTGCCACAGATTCAGCACATGTCTTTTATGTCTGGAGTGATGAACTCCATTTTCAGCTAGATATTCACTCAGTTGGTTTTTAATGATGGTGTTGAAGGATGCTAACAAAAGATGCTCACTCCAAAATCTCAGAAGGTGTCTAATTGGGTTAACATCTGTTGACTGCAACAACCTTAACAAATGAATCACAGCATTTCATACTCAATTGCAGTGAATGCATTCAGGGAGGCTATGAGCCCTGTGGGTATGGAAGAGACCACTCTCATTCAGATACAAATATATAATCATAGGACAGAGGGGATTAGTCAGAAAAACTTTGTAGTTATTTCTAGCAATTCCTCCCTCAAAGGGGATATGTGGAGCGAAACTATAGCCAGCAATAATGTCCCAAAGAGTAAAAGAGCCACCATTTGTCCCTTAATTTAATTTGTCACCTGTATGTAGATTTCAATTCAAAATTAAATTAATATTTTAAATAAACACACTTTGTCCCACAGCAAAAAAAAAAAAAACAAAAGCAGGCTGCATATATCATATTTCTCTCTTGTTTTTATTTTGTTAGATCTTTCCTTCTTTTGTGTTTTGTGCTTTTGTTAACACACCTGCATTATAATCTCGCATGCATCCACAATCCAAATGCCCTGGCCACTTATATGAAAGCCTCACTTGTGCTGTGATACAAGCAGATGGGCAAGAGGAGCTGCAATTGTGACTTAGTAATAAGCTCTCTGGTCTAATTTAATGTGCATTACAACATTAGTTTCCTTTGATTATTACCGCTTGTGTATGTGTGTGGGCAGTCATGCTTATGCTGCATTTGTGTTGACAGTTTATGTTTGCTTAGCTCTTGAATATGATGTTTAGTGCTTTTATATTTTCTAGGGTATAACACATTCTTCATACTCATCATATTTACAACATTGCACTGCAACACAGTCAAAACCTATTGTAGTGCCGGAAGTGGTCTATTTAGCTTGATATCTTCTTGGTGTTCAATCATCATTAAACTGTCTGTGTTCATATTTTCTGTTTGCATTGCTGGAGACAGCGTAATGCATCTATTTAAAATGCTAATTAAATAGCACTATTTGACTTGGTGAATGTTGACCTATCTGCCCTGGCTGTCTCGTGAATCCAATGAGAAGCATTATAAATGAGTTGTGTTTTATGGCTGTGGTAAATATGATCCTGAGACATTGATAAATACATATGTTCCGTTTTCTCAAACTGTATTTCAGTAGACAAGATCTTCTTTTTTTCCTTTCTGTAGGTCAGTCCTTCTACTCACGTGTCCTGGAAAACTGTGAGGATGAAGCCAGGTTTGAGGAGGTCAGTGCATTTATGCTCTGTCTCAGTGTCTGTCTCATTCACTCGAGTATGAAAACAACACTTAAGCTTGTACTTCCAAGCTCAGGAGGAGTGAAAGCAATATGTGGATTTTGATTCAGGGAAGCCTGCAGTGTAGGCAGTGGGGAACTAATCAAACGGCTCATCCGTGTTCTAGCGCATCACATTTAATGTTGTTGTTTCCTAGTGATAATAGAACTGAGAAGCAGGGGGTAAAAAGTCACCATAAAAAGTAAACATAAGAGTTTGACTGCACCCAGTAAATTACCCAAAGTCTCTGTACTTTGCATGCTTAAGCACTTGTGTCTGTTTGCAATAGTATGGCAGGAGTTCTTTTTTTTTTTTTACTTTTTTTTTTACTGTGATCCAAGTGAATATATTGAATGTGTCACTGTCTGTCTTTACTCATTTAACCTGCATAGTAGATGGACTACCATTCAGCTCATTCTAATGGTAAAGTTTGTTTAAGTAAAGTTTCAAATTGTTGTTGCTTGCAATATGGAAATGAATTTTGTTTACACACATGCTTGACATGCTGTAGTAATTAACTCTGAAGGCTCTTAACTAGAATGAATTCTCCCCTAGCTAAGTTCTTAATATGTTTTTATTAAACCCATGTTTATTACCTAGTATGCATTTAATATCTGTTGCAACATAGAACAATAGCAGTGCAAATTGTTTCAAGCTTTATTCTTGTTAACTGGACCTTGTCATCTCACATTCCTCACATTCTGGTTAATTGTTAGTGCTGCCATGGTTTAAAATCAGGATATTTCCTCTTCTGTCAAGTGCAAAAGCTGAGTGCTGTTTCCTCTTGTGATTAGTGTGTTTTTGTTTGGGTTAAAGAAGCAGAGAAACAAGCCTGCATTGTCTTGCAATTAACTAGGTAGCAGGAGGGAGAGAGAGAGAGAGAGAGAGAGAGAGAGAGAGAGAGGGAGGGAGGGAGAGAGGGAGGGGGGAGAGAGAGAGGGAGGGGGGGGGGAGAGAGAGAGAGAGGGAGGGAGGGAGGGAGAGAGGGAGAGAGAGAGGGAGAGAGAGAGAGAGAGAGAGAGAGAGAGAGAGAGAGAGAGAGAGAGAGAGAGAGAGAGAGAGAGAGAGGGAGGGAGGGAGAGAGAATGTTGCACAGTAATTGCCAGAAAAACAGTGAAAGATTTATTTTTTATATAAGTACTCTGGGCATTTTATTTTCAACATTGACCTTGTTATTCCTATTATCATTAGTCAAACTCTGTCTGATTACCTCCCACCCACACCCATACCCATACCCCCCAACTCCAACTGAGTACAACTCTTCCTAATGGCTTGGAGTTTGGTTTCAACGGCCAAATTCCTGCAGGCTTACTCACTGTCCCCTGTCCCTGCTGTGTGTCTGACTCATTTGAGAGTGTTATAGCCAGTGCACACATCACTACCTCTGAGCTTACTTGCTACTCATAGTCACATCCCATAGCTTAAAATCGTCTTAGGAGATTTCAGGCTTAAAATCTTTTGTTAAAATTTTAAAATATGATTTCCATTGCAATCATTATGTGGTAAGAGACAGGATATTTCTTTTAATTATGTAGCTGTGACTCAGATGATTTTTTAGATTGGAACGTAATGTTACCTAATCCACTACAGTCACCTTGGGATCCTTTGATAAATGCATTTTTAATGGACCTATTATTCATAAAAACATAGCAATCATACATAAGAACAAGAATTTGTGGACACATCCATTAGCACATTGTATGTGTGGTTTTAATAACATTTGTTGTACTTAGAGTGAACTCCAGTGATCATTACCACCCATACCAAACTTACTGCTTTTACCATGCTTCTGAGTTGTGCCATTTCCCCATTAAGTTTTTAAGTAAGTTTATTACAGTAAAATTTTAGTATTTAATAAATGCTCTGAGTTGTTCTACACCCCTTGGAAATGGGTCTAGGCACTAGAATAAAGAGTAAAACTGTATACATAAATCTTTATTTTAAAGGTAAAGTGACTCAGGATAATTTGACTCAATTTTCTCCCATTTAAGGAAAGAAATCATATTACTTTGTGTCTCTAAAATTACCATTACCTCTTTCTCCTAATCTGATTCAGACCTGATTTGCTGATGTACATCATCTCTAATCTGGCCTTACTTTCCTTATGCCCTGTCCTAGTTTTAATAGAAATACATGCAGTTAAATCCATGGACATTCCTTTAGCTCTCAGTGAGTACATTTATGAGTAACTGTTTAGACAATCTCAATGTCTTTATAGAATGGTGAATGTCAATTGATAATCTTTGTGCATTCAGTTTAGTCTTGTACCGCAATACACTCCAAACTGAGTTAAAGTACATGTGTATTGTCTTCAATTCTATATGAACATCTTGTAGCTTATCCCCATCAACCTTCTGATCACTGATGCATCTAAATGTTTATCTCAGTCAGTATAAGGCATATTCAGAGAGAGTAGGGCTAAAAAACATCATTTAATTTACAAAGTGACAAAAGTTACAGTTTTATCAATTCAAATTATCTTAATTGGGAAAAGTTTTTAATCTTAATTGGGAAAACTGTGATTTGGGAAAGAACAACAACAGTTTAAGACATCAGTCAGAGAAATGCTACATTAAGATAATTTGTTCTTCTTGCTCAGTCTCTGGATGCATCTATCTGCATAATAAACCTCTCTCTGCTGGAGCTGTAGACGAAAGCCTATTAGCTCAGCCCCCTCCAGTCAATATCTATCATTATGTTCAGCACATCAGGAAATACTACATCGAACATTAGATTATTGTATCTTATTTTCAAATTTAATTATATATTTCTTGAAAGGTCAAAGTTCTGTGAGACTACACAAGCACATTAATAAGAAGGATAAATGAATGAAGCTGGTAGGACAATGCTCATGTGGGGTTTTAGCCACACAGTCTGGTTGAAGAGGGGTCTGAATTTTCTCTAGCGATAGCGCTGAAAGTGAGCACTATCTGATTGAACTGTTTTTCCATATGAGGGTGATGGTAGGCTGGTGAATATGGTTGGCTTAAACACATGTGGGAAGGTGAAATTAATTGGAATGCAGAAGAAATATGAAAATGTCTTATAATGACAGTTCTGGAAAGGGATCTTACATCAGCTTATTAGAAACATTTCAGCTTGAGAACAGATACAGTGGTGTGAAAAAGTGTTGGCCCCCTTCCTGATTTCTTATTTTTGCATGTTGTCATATTTTAATGTTTCAGATAATCAAACATTTAAATATTAGTCAAAGATAACACAAGTAAACACATCATGCAGTTTTTAAATGAAGGTTTTTATTATGCAAAATCCAAAACTACATGTGAACACATGTACATTTCACACCCTGTGTGAAAAAGTATTTGCCTAAGCCTAATAACTGGTTGGTCCACCCTTAGCAGCAACAACTGCAATCAAGCGTTTACGATAACTTGCAATGAGTCTGTTACAGCGCTGTGGAGGAATTTTGGCCTCCAATAATGGGGTCACCTTGCAGCACACTGTCTTAATTCAGCTTTCACATACTGGCAGGGTCTGTTAGCGCTGAGACCATTTTTGGTCATCCACAGATTGGGGGAGGGTCAGGACTTTGACTAGGCCACTCCAAAGTCTTCATTGTCTACCGCTTATCCGATCTATACTCGGGTCACGGGGAGCCTGTGCCTATCTCAGGCGTCATTGGGCATCAAGGCAGGATACACCCTGGATGGAGTGCCAACCCATCGCAGGGCACACACACAGTCTCATTCACTCACGCAATCACACACTACGGACAATTTAGAGATGCCAATCAACCTACAATGCATGTCTTTGGACTGGGGGAGGAAACCCCCGAGGCACGGGGAGAACATGCAAACTCCACACACACAGCGAAGGCGGGAATCGAACCCCCAATCCTGGAGGTGTGAGGCTAACGTGCTAACCACTAAGCCACTGTGCCCCCCTACTCCAAAGTCTTCATTTTGTTTTTCTTCAGCCATTCAGAGGTGGATTTGCTGGTGTGTTTTGGACCATTGTCCTGCTGCAGAACCCAAGTTCACTTCAGCTTGAGGTCACAAACAGATGGCCGGACATTCTCCTTCAGGATTTTTTGGTTGTTTTTTTTTATGGTTCCATTTATCACAGCAAGTCTTCCAGGTCCTGAAGCAGCAAAACAACCCCAGACCATCACACTACCACCACCATATTTTACTGTTGGTATGATGTTCTTTTTCTGAAATGCGGTGTTACTTTTACGCCAGATGTAATGGGACACAGACCTTCCAAAAAGTTCAATTTTTGTCTCGTCAGTCCAGAGTATTTTTCCAAAAGTCTTGGGGATCATCAAGATGTTTTCTGGCAAAACTGAGACAAGCCTTTATGTTCTTTTTGCTCAGCAGCAGTTTTCGTCTTGGAACTCTGCCATGCAAACCATTTTTGCCCAGTCTCTTTCTTATGGTGGTGTCATGAACACTCACCTTAACTGAGGCAAGTGAGGCCTGCAGTTCTTTGGATGTTGTTGTGGGGTCTTTTGTGACCTCCTGGATGAGTTGTCGCTGCACTCTTGGGGTAATTTTGGTCGGCCGGCCGCTCCTGGGAAGGTTCTCCACTGTTCCATGTTTTCACCATTTGTAGATAATGGCTCTCACTGTGCTTCGCGGCAGTCCCAAAGCTTTAGAAATGGCTTTATAGCCTTTTCCAGACTGATAGATCTCAATTACTCTCTTTCTCATTTGTTTTTTAATTCTCTTTGGATCTCGGCATGATGTCTAGCTTTTGAGGATCTTTTGGTCTACTTCACTTTGTCAGGCAGGTCCTATTTAAGTGAGTTCTTGATTGTGAACAGGTGTGGCAGTATACACAGGGGAACATACCCTAACCCTAACCCTAACCCGGGGCAAATACTTTTTCACACAGGGCCATGTAGTTTTGGATTTAGTTTTCCCTTAATAATAAAAACCTTCATTTAAAAACTGCATGATGTGTTTACTTGTGTTATCTTTGACTAATATTTAAATGTGTTTGATTATCTGAAACATTAAAGTGTGACAAACATGCAAAAAAAATAAGGAATCAGGAAGGGGGCCAACACTTTTTCACACCACTGTAGATTCTTCAGTTGAGTTTGGGAAAATGACTCAAAAGGAACAAGATGTCAACAAATTACCTATGTATCTAAGTAAAGAAAAAACCCTGAAGATCACTCACCAGATAGAGCACTATATATTTCACACTTCAATGACATGCTGCATTACACTGAACCAGTATAGATATCTGTCTAGTGAAAATGCAACCCTTTTGTGTGTATTTTAGTTGTCCGATCTGATCATTCATTTGCATGGCCAAATAGGTAAAAATCAGGTAAATTCCTTGTTTTTTTTTTTGTTAAATCTAAAGAGCAAAAACAAGAACAACAAGAAGCTAAAAGTTGGATAAATCATGGAAAGAAAGAAGTCACAGAAAGATTTGCCATGACCAAATTCTATGAAATGTCATATAAAAGGAGCTGTTCGTGCTGTGAAGCCATATGGCCAAGAGAAATATTTGCAGAAATTAAATTCTCCACATGAAATCAGTCCAAATTATTGGTATAGCTAACACAATCTGTACAACCTTCAACAAGGTTTCATAAAAAATATAGATATTCTTGTGCGTTGTTCCCACAATTGTAGGGCTTTACAAATAAAAAGAGTGTAGGCTTAGAATGAACACTGTATGGTGCGCTGTGCTGTGAACTGCTGTAATCTGAATAAGAGGATGAGAGAGAAGCAGACGTATGGGGGAGGAGAGACTGGGGAGAATACAGTAGACGACTCTGCAGTCTTGGCCTATTAGGGATGCAGTTTGAAGTCAGGACCAGAGTACGTTATTTCTAAATGTTGTGATATTTCTTGTGATTTCTGATGCTCTATTCCTCAACTGAATTCCATCCCGAACCCAGTCTTAGCCTTGATGTGACTTCATGTCTATATTATTTAGAAGGTAAGGTTCGACTAGAGACAGTAAAAGAGAATGAAAGGTAGAAACAGGAAAGGGGGGTGAACAGAGAGAGAAATGAAGTATATCTGAGGCAGTAAGTGAATAATTCACCCTCTCGCCTTTAAAATCGATATGTTCTTGAGTTATATTGTCAGTTTCAGTGCATTTTATTATGCATAGATCTTAATATAAAAGGAAATTTTTGACACACTGAACAAAAGCGGTCAGAATCATGTAATATACAAGACTGTAGTGATCATTCAGGAAACGTCTACGTCACCTCTGCCTGTAAATTATTCGGCATGTACAGAGCATGTTTTTTTAAACATTTGAATTAAAAATCCTTGGTCAACTCAGTAAATATTGAGTTACTGAGTAAATAAATGTATTAACCATACTTTAAAAGCTGTTTTCAGGTAAAGGGGCATCTGAATAGTAAATGAAAGCAGAAGGAATCTATGAAAAATATTATTCCTGTTTTCAGGCATAAATATACTAATAGTGACTGATGTTATTCTTATTAGTTTCACTAGTGGTATATTATTAATGAGCAGTTGAAGACGAAGGTACTCTAGGTGAGGAAAATCTGAAATTAATATGGTTCATCTCCATAGCAACAAAACCCACCATTAATGAACTGGCTTTTCAACACTGAGGGAAATGTTAGCCTCATGAACGAGGAACACTCATGGGAAATACGAGTCTTAGTTATAGTGGTCTGGGCTTCAAGAGAGCTGTTAGAAGAATAAAACACAATTGTAAGCAAGGTTCAATGGATATTTTAAAAGCACAAAGCAAACATAAAGAAATATATATATATATATGTACAAACGTTTCTGTATACCTGACACCTAGATCAGCTTGTTGGACATGCCATTTCAAATATATTTCCACTAATTTGGAGCTGGAGCTTATTTTGCAGCTATAGCATCCTCCATTCTTCTGTGAAGGCTTTTTACAGGATCTGTAGGAATTCTGGACTATTAAGTCCAAATAAAGTATTTGTGATGTCAGGCACTGATGTTGGATGAGAGGCCTGGCTCATAATCAGTGGTCCAATTCATCACAAAGGTGTTCAGTGGGGTTGAGGTCAGGATCTCTGTGCAGGTCACTGGAGTTCCTACACACCAAACTCCTCAAGCCATGTCTTTATGGAGGTCACTTTATGCACAGGATGCAGTAATGTTCTAAAAGGAAAGGGCCTTGGCCAAACTGTTTGAAGCATACAATTGTCTAAAATGTTTTTGTATGCTGTAGCATTAACCCTTCTGTGGAAATAAGGAGTGCAAACTCTGAAAATCAGCCACAGACCATTATCTCCACCAAACTTTACTGCTGACCACTATTTACATTCTGGTAGGTAGTGTTCTCCTTGTATGTCATCCTTCACACTGCCAGAGAGTGAAGCATGATTCATTATTCCAGAGAACAGGCTTACACTGCTTCAGGGTCCAGTGGCTTTACACCATTCCAGCCAACGCTTGGCATTGTTCATGGTGATATTAGGCTTGTCTGCAGCTATCTGGCTGTGAAAACCTTCAGTCCTCTCAAAACGTATTGGAACTGAAAGGCTAATTCTTTTGTTTATTCTGTAAACTTAAAATCAAAAGATGAATATGAGACTGAAGATCAGTTTGATAGTCAGCTATCATTTACTAATATTTACAGCAAGATGTGTTAAACAGCCTAGAACATGGCACCTTTGATGGCGGTCTTAAAGTACATTACAGTGAATAACACTAAATAGCTCCCAGTTACCCTGCTCTGTGAGTCTGCATGGTCTACTGCTTTGTGGCTGAACAGTTGTGGCTCCTAGATGCTTCCAATTCACAATAATATTGTTTCACAATAATATTATTACATGTTTCGGATGTTTATGGGTGTTGTTCTTAAATAGGAATAGATTTCTTAGGAACCACTGAAATTCAATTTCCATATAAGGCCATAATTAACAGAGGAACACAAGAGATTTATACGTTTCTGTGTTGTTGAGACAGAGAGAGATTTCACAGTGGCACTTAAATGACATTCAATTTACTGTACCTTTGGTGCCTAGTTACTAGAATATAACAAAAAAGTCCAATCCATTTTTCTCAAGACCAGTATTATGGTCACCAGTATTCTCACAGTCAAAAAAAACTTGGTTTAATTGTTTGTGTGTGCGCCGTATAAGAATGCTAGAGAAGTGAACATTTCTGATTGTTAACTAGATGCACAATTCAGATTATTACTGTGGTTTTTGAACCAACCTCAGTGAAATCCAACTAGGCTTAAATGATCAGGAAAACCTACGATTTAGTGATTCTATTGGAATTTTCTTGCATTTTTCATGTTGTTCTCTTCAATTGCTGGTTATATTATCTAGTATTATCTCTGTAACAAATCTATTGACTGTTTTCTTTGTATAAAAGAGGAAAAACTTTAAGAGGCATATTGATTCTCAAACTGAACTTATCGATTCCTTTACATTCACATCTGCCATATAATTCCTTCCACTACATTCTAAAAGCACTGTCACAAAACCTGCCATCTCATATTGTACTTATTGCAAGAGTGTCCTGTCCTCTTACAGTGGCCTTGAGTGGTGACTCTGCCATGCAGCTTATTGTTGGAAGGTCTGGTGCTCCTCATTATCACTGTATAAAATGACATTCCTGCACATCCCCTATTGGCTATGTGGATGTGTAGGACAGATGGGAGCTCCAGGTCTACAAAACAGTCAGAGGCTGACAGATCATTCCACTGACAGGTGGCCCAGAACGACACACAAAATTCCCACAGAGTTCAAGATTGCCTTTGAAAGTTTCAGGAGTGTAAATCAATGGCACTGCAGTGTTTTGTCACTCCTAGAGTCCTACTCTACTTCTCCTTTTCAGTCCTCCAAACCTATCCACCACTCCAATCCACCAATTTATTCCTGTCTGGCCCAGTGTTATCCTCATTTACTAGGGAGAATCATATCTAGTTTTGTCACTTCACAGACTTGCATAGGGTATTATATGTAATTCCATGTAAAGTAAACACTTGATGTGTGCTGTTTTAAGGAAATAATCAATGCCATATTGCACCACCATGACCGGATGATTTTCAACTACTGAACTTCTTGATATTTTTTCCCCATATACCACTATAATTTTCCAATGAACATCTATTCCTCAACCATAAAACTTCCTGTTGTTCTTTGAGTTTCTGTAGTCACCTGTTATAACCACAATAAACTTTCTTTTTATCACCAGCTTCTTCCCCTCTTACTTTCAAAAAAAGGGCAAAAAAAAATGAAAAGTGCATTTGCTGTCTTGAAGAGTAGCTTTACTGCATGCTGAGTGCCATAATCATCATCATCAACATCAATTCAACCATCTTATCTTCTATAATTAGGTTAAATAGCGACTGCAATGTAATTTGGGTGATGAATTAATTTAGTAGATTTGTTTATTTGTTTTCTCCCTAAAATATATTCATTAGTGTTAATAAAGCATTAATCAACATATGGCACAATAATGTGTGTGTCTGAAAACCTGCTCTCAAATGGACGTCATTAGGTGTCTTGCAAAAATAGTCACACAGCTTTTCTTCAGTTTTCCCTAGTAATAAAAAAATGTAAGGTAAGGATAACAATTTATATATATATTTAAATATTTATTAAAGTTTTGACTCAGAAACATCCCTTTATTCCTTTTTCCACCTTTCTGCCTTCTACTTTAAAGGTTTATTGAAATCTAATAGCAGAATATGCCACTCTCTCACATTACACTATTGTGCTCTTGACTCATTCATTCACTAAAATCTCCAACTGATTTATCCTGATAATGTAGGTGGATCTAAATCCTCTCCCCGGAACACCCAGGAATTTTAACCTGTATTTCTGCCAGTTCATTACAGCACATTACACACACATTCACACACAGGTGGACACAGGGAGAACATCTGAAACTCTATACAGTAATCTGAGTTCAGGATTGAAATAGGGACCCTGAGGAATGTATTTAATTGATTTTATTGTTGCATTTTTTTCAGGCATTTCGTTGGCCAATTGCCAGCAAAGTAGATGGTAATGAGATGTTGGAGATCCATATATACAACTACAGCAAAGTCTTCACTAACAGGTTTGTAAATCCTAACAAAAATCTGTTTTACAGTTAAACATCCCTCATACATACAATACTGTAGAACATATTTACATTCTGTGAATGCTTGATGGGTTTACAGATACATTTACATTCAGCTCCATAATTACAGGCAGCTTTGGTAAAGATGAGTACAACAAGGTTATTAAAAAAAATTGTGTTTAGTTTCACACTGAAAACAAGAGAAATCTTCCCTTTAATTTAATTAAGTATTAATGTATTAAAGTATTAATGAAAAACTTCAGCAAAGAAAATCCTTATCATCTTATTACCAATATCCATTATCACAATTATTGCCACTGCATTTGTAACACTTGAGTATGAGTATGTAAGGTTATGTACAGGTGCATCTCAATAAATTAGAATTAAACTACTTCACAGACTGAAGTCTTTGGTTCTTTTAATTGTGATGATTTTGGCTCACATTTAACAAAAACCCACCAATTCACTATCTCAACAAATTAGAATATGGTGACATGCCAATCAGCTAATCAACTCAAAAGACCTGCAAAGGTTTCCTGAGCCTTCAAAATTGTCTCTCAGTTTGGTTCACTAGGCTACACAATCATGGGGAAGACTGCTGATCTGACAGTTGTCCAGAAGACAATCATTGACACCCTTCACAAGGAGGGTAAGCCACAAACATTCATTGCCAAAGAAGCTGGCTGTTCACAGAGTGCTGTATCCAGGCATGTTAACAGAAATTTGAGTGGAAGGAAAAAGTGTGGAAGAAAAAGATGCACAACCAACCGAGAGAACCGCAGCCTTATGAGGATTGTCAAGCAGAATCCATTCAAGAATTTGAGTGAACTTCACAAGGAATGGACTGATGCTGGGGTCAAGGCACCAAGAGCCACCACACACGGACGTTGTACAGTTGTCATATTCCTCTTGTTAAGCCACTTCTGAACCACAGACAATGTCAGGAGCGTCTTACCTGGGCTAAGGAGAAGAAGAACTGAACTGTTGCCCAGTGGTCCAAAGTCCTCTTTTCAGATGAGAGCAAGTTTTGCATTTCATTCGGAAACCAAGGTCCTAGAGTCTGGAGGAAGGGTGGAGAAGCTCATAGCCCAAGTTGCTTGAAGTCCAGTGTTAAGTTTCCACAGTCTGTGATGATTTGGGGTGCAATGTCATCTGCTGGTGTTGGTCCATTGTGTTTTTTAAAAACCAAAGTCACTGCACCCGTTTACCAAGACATTTTGGAGCACTTCATGCTTCCTTCTGCTGACCAGCTTTTTGAAGATGCTGATTTCATTTTCCAGCAGGATTTGGCACCTGCCCACACTGCCAAAAGCACCAAAAGTTGGTTAAATGACCATGGTGTTGGTGTGCTTGACTGGCCAGCAAACTCACCAGACCTGAACTCCATAGAGAATCTATGGGGTATTGTCAAGAGGAAAATGAGAAACAAGAGACCAAAAAAGATGAGCTGAAGGCCACTGTGAAAGAAACCTGGGCTTCCATACCACCTCAGCAGTGCCACAAACTGATCACCTCCATGCCACGCCCAATTGAGGCAGTAATTAAAGCAAAAGGAGCCCCTACCAAGTATTGAGTACATGTACAGTAAATGAACATACTTTCCAGAAGGCCAACAATTCACTAAAAATGTTTTTTATTGGTCTTATGAAGTATTCTAATTTGTTGAGATAGTGAATTGGTGGGTTTTTGTTAAATGTGAGCCAAAATCATCACAATTAAAAGAACCAAAGACTTAAACTACTTCAGTCTGTGTGCAATGAATTTATTTAATACACGGGTTTCACAATTTGAGTTGAATTACTGAAATAAATGAACTTTTCCATGACATTCTAATTTACTGAGATGCACCTGTAAGATTAGATGTTCGTCATAGTATTTAAGCATTTAATACATTCCATGATTTTTATTCATATAAACTCACATCCATCAAAGTAAATATTTCCAGCATAAGCCAATAAATACTTGAAGCTGATGCCACTTGCACCAGGTATGTCCCCTGAAAGCTGTTTTGTTGTAGTTTCTCATGCACAAAATAATAAGGGAAGAGTGTAGTATGAAACATAGCAAATGTTTTTTTTTTTTTTTGTTTGTTTTTAGACAGCTTGTAAGAATGGTTGAGACTAGAGGTGTGAATTGGGGCTGGGAACCTGGAGGAGTGGGAGTGGGAAGTTTTTAGTTTCATGTGGGTGTAAGTGAGTTGTATGATGGGACTCAAATAAAAGTCCTGATCATTAAAATAAACAGAGTGATGCTCTTAAGTAACTGTCTGGTCAGGATTGTGGTGGTTACTAGATTGTATTTTATATCATTTGTGAGCAGATGAATAACAATGCAGAACAGGTGCAGATGCAGATGCAGAACAATAACAATAAACCCATTTTTCCAGTATTTCCCAGCGTTTCCTGGGGTATAGATTTAGGTTTCATATTTAACTACCAACTACAAAAAATCTGATTTTGGCCCTCCTCCTTTGGATTTTTAATGCAGATACAAATAAAGATACTTGGAAAAATGAATATAGTTAATGAAATTGCTTTACACCTCTTGTTTAAATTTAAAGAAATTCTAGTTTCTCGTTAAAGCTTTTGCTAACATTTTTAGGGTCCAGAAATGAGCCTTCTCAGCTCTGCTACATTTCCTAAAAGGCAACTCACAAAGCATATGTCATTTTGAAAGGGAGTGTGGGGTCAGATGGAGGAAAGGGAAGGCTTTTCCATGTTTTAAATGCTAAGACAATTTGCCCTAAAGGCTGAATTACAAACCGCTCTGTTAAGGTTAATTTTGAATGCTTGGCTGTGTGCATGTCAAATCATCTAAAATGTTTTATAGTGTTTGTTCAAAATAGAGAGTCACATTTTCTACTGCTGTAGTAGATGTGTGTTTTCCTAAGTCTTTTAACCTTTCTTCCAGTTTTTAACATTCATGCAATGCAACCTTGTTTTCAGGGACTGGGGATGGTTGTTACCTTTAGGCTCTTATCATTTATCCACAGCTTCTGTGAGTAGCTGCTAAATCCTGTGGCCTGACAAGGTGTGACACATCTGTGCCATACACTTGAGATTTTGTGTGTGAGATATTTGTGCATGTGTGAGTGTGTGTGTGTGTGTGTGTGTGTGTGTGTGTGTGTGTGTGTGTGTGTGTGGTGTGTGTGTGTGTGTGTGTGTGTGTGTGTGTGTGTGTGTGTGTGTGTGTGTGTGTGTGTGTGAGAGAGAGAGAGAGAGACAGAGAGAGAGAGAGAGAGAGAGAGAGAGAGAGAGAGAGAGAGAGAGAGAGAGAGAGAGAGAGAGAGATGAGAGTATGCTCTCTTGTTCCTGGTCCCCTGCTGGTATGAGTCACTGCCCTAAGCAGGTTGTTTATAGATTTTCTGCCTCTTTTGCCTCAGTGTGGAGTTGATGTCCATTACATATACCTGCTTACATAACATTTCTTTGTAAAGCCAAGACAGTGATAAACTACACAATCAATGGCTTAAGTAGAGATTTCAGCCTTCCTCAATGAACATGTCACTTGGCTGTGTAATGAATTATTAACACCCTTTGTGTGTCTTATCTGTTACCACATAACAGCTCTGTTTTAATGTTACTGTGGTGGAGGATGTTTGCTGCATGTGAAGGGCACAGGGGTGAAATAATAAAAAATCTTAATTTAGAATAATAAAATTCTCACTGAATAATTAACATGCCAATGCAATATACACCATTCCCTTAACTCATCAGCTATTTAGTACTATTGCAGTATTAAACCTTCTTTATGTGTTACATGTGAACAATCAAATGCAAATTTAATAGTCCACTTATTTAAGATCATCCATTCATTCATCTGAGATTTGAAATTTTATATAAAAGATGCTGGAGAATGAGCACAGGGATAGCATATTTGCAGGAAAGCTGTGGGCAGTTGTTGAGAGAGACGTTTGAGAGGACAGAATAGCCATTGTTGGGGAAAAAATCAAGAAGAAAAAAGAACTGTTATATTAATTATATAATATAATTAATATAACAGTATATATAATTAAAATAAGAATATAATTATATTACAGATTATATTAATAGCAGGCAAGCAATGTATTTTGTGCTCCAATATTCTTGAATTTGCTTTAATTTATTTAATATTTATTTATTTATTTATTTATTTATTTATTTATTATTTATTTTTTCATTTTGAATGAAACCATTGTTTGTTATTATTTTTTAACTTTTGCTATAGGCATTATATACATTAACTAAACTCCAATGGTACTGAGATAGTTACTCTGTGTTCTTAACAAGAAGAGTCACAGGTCTCCCCTGGGTGAATAACATCACATTAAGACAATACTGAAATAATTACAGCACACAGTTCACTAAACCACCAAATTACAATATAGTCACTAGCTCTGTATGTACATTAAACAATTTAATAACATTCATTTCCTAACAAACAACTTCATTAGACTCATTAAGGCTGTAGCAGAATGTAGTTCAGAAACAGCCAGGTGGTGGCGCTGTAGCTATCTACACACTTTCAGAGCAGCACATCAGGCTACAGATCCTCTCTCTGGAAAAAAATGTCACATGAGAAAATTAGGAAAGATTAATAGGCATTGTGATGCAAACACAAGGTATAAATATTTTAAGAGACAAATTCTTTTAATTCTTTAAAAAAAAGAAATGTCTTCTCTTCATTAATCAGAACAGAGTATGTAAATAAAATGACATCTCCATGAAAGTCTGTAAAATTACCTTATTTTCTTGATGACCTGAAATAAATTATAGTCTGTTTTGGAGCTATTTCAACATATTTCATACAGAATGGCAAGGCCAGTTCTTTTGTGTTTGCTATACACTGAAGACATTTGAGAGCAGAAATATAGAGGCCCTACCACAAGACAGAATATACTCATCAGCAGTAAGAATCAGAAGGCCAGATTGGAATTTATAAAGAAATGCAAAAATGAACCACAGACTTTCTGTGGTTCATTTTTTTGCCAGCACAACAAAGGAAGTGGAAGGTTTTAAACTGGCCAAGTCAATCACCAGACCTTAATCCAATTAAGCAGCATTTCATCTCATAAATAGGAGACTTCAGGGAGAAATCGCCCAAAATAAACAACTGAAAGCAGCTGCAGATGGAAAAGCGTAACAGAATAAGAATGCAACAGTTGTTATGTCATTGGCTCACCCGCTCGATTCTTCCAAATTTTTTGAGTGGTCTTTGCCAAAGGTGTCATGTTCTAAGTGAACACATCTAGATAGAAATATCAGGAAATTAAATCTCAAATTATGATCTATTGTCTGATATTCATCTTTTGATTACATATGTATTTGATGCAGTTCATTTTTTTTTTATTGCCGTTACCACTGGGGGGTGCCACGGTGGTTAGCATGTTTGCCTCACACCTCCGGGGTTTTGGGGGTTCGTTTCCCCTGCCTCCACGATGTGTGTGTGGAGTTTTCATGTTCTCCCCGTGCCTCGGGGGTTTCCTCCCCCAGTCCAAAGACATGCATTGTAGGTTGATTGGCGTCTCTGTGTGTGTGTGTGTGTGTGTGTGTGTGTGTGTGTGTGTGTGTGTGTGTGTGTGTGTGTGTGTGTGTGTGTGTGATTGGGCCCTGTGATAGACTGGCAATTTGTCCAGGGTATACCCTGCCTTGTCCCCTGTAGCCTCCTGGGACAGGCTCCAGGTTCCCTGTGACCCAGTAATAGGATAAGCAGGTATAGAAAATGGATGGATGTTACTACTTTTAACTGCCACTATGATCAGACATCAGTTTTGTAACTGAACCACAGAATAACCATCTGTTGATTCATCTTTAAACATTGTTTTCATGTAGATTTTTATTTTTAGACAAGCCATGTCATCGCTTCATTAAACAGAACAGAGAACATCTCAATGACAGTCTGTAAAAAATCACTTTGCTTTTTTTAATCAACCACCTTAAAGTAAATGATTCAAATGTAGGAACCTGGGTTAAATTTTCTTTGGAGCTTTTTTTTTAACTTGAACTTTTACTGCTTGGACCCTCTTTTTACATGTAGAAGACTGGAATGGCTGAACTGTGAGTGTTTTTTCATATGCTGGTCTACAATAGTATAATATTTCAGTGCTGAAATATTTCCAGACTGTGGTCCAACAGCTGACTATCCAGAGTCTACACCATCAAAGTGGAAAACTGTTTCCTAGCAGCAGGATAGAGAAACTTGTACCAGCACAAATGGTAACATAGAAATAATTGCTCTTTATAAGTAACACTGTCTCTAAGAGCATATGACAGACCTCTTACAGACTTCTTAAGATTTAACTTTCATTCTTTTCATCATTCTTTCTTTTTTTCAGACAGAATTTGGTTAATGTCTATTCTGTTCTCCATTTTTAATTTGAACAGGCATTTCTCAGCATTATAATGAGCTATTGAGAAATTGCATGTTCTTGGGATGATTAAGAGTACTGCAGTTCACAGTGTGACAAAACTCACTGCATTCTGTAAAATATTTGGGTCTTGTTGATCATCCCTGGTGTGTAAAAACCTCTTCCAACACATTGGAGTTGATGCCAGCTTGGGGATCCAGTGTAACCAGCCAATGCTGTCACCTGGAAAGTGAGGCCAGCATATATTTTGATCACTCATCTTCCTATGAAGCGTCTGTTCTCAGCCAAGCATAGAATAAACTGATCAGACACAGGACAAAGGCTGTAAATTCCCGCTGATTCACTCAAACAAACAAAGCCATGTGCTGAAAAGAAAGGCTGAATTAAATTATAAAGCAGATGAAAGTCAATTGTTTGTCGCATGGAAGATCAATAATGCATAGATGGTCTTTTGAAAAGCACATCAGGAGTCAGAACCTGATCCCAGATCAGTGAATTATTCACCTGTGCAGGTCTGTACATTCATCAGTCTAGAGTTTATGAGAAAGCAGCCACTTCAGAACATAAGCACATAGTGATGTTAGTGTGTGGTTTCTTTTCAGCTTAGTCTCTCAGAGAAAGATAAAACTTTCAGAAAAATCTGTATATCATCAGTACAACAATAAACAGACATTTTACGCTCAGACATGTTATGAGTTAATGTTCAGATAGAAATCAACAATATAACGTGTCCTAAATTTGAAAGTCACGGATGAGAGAGGCAGTTGGAAGAGGAAAGAATTCCCAGTGTAAATGAACCAAACGAATGTGTGTGTGTGTGTGTGTGTGTGTCTGTGTGTGTGTGTGTGTGTGTGTGTGTGTGTGTTTAGATTGCAACAAAGCAATCATGCTGACCTAGTTTTAGAGGGTTTGTATCACATTTTATGGTGTGAGCGAAGACACATCAATTATTCAGTGTATAATTTCCATTAAACAAAGAGAGGGTTGTATTCTGCCCCATTCAGTCAGAGGCATAGAGTGGAGTATTTTAATTTTTCATGATTGAAATAAGCAACTTTTGAAATCACTCTGCATTTTTCACACATTATTACAACAGATGTTTTGTACATCGGTATGTTTGCCATTGTATTTTGTGTTTTTTGCAATGTCACCAACTTAGAATCTTTCTGTAATAAAACTCTGAATGAAAACACCCCAAATAAAAAGGTATAATTCATAGCAATATCCTTTGGTTGTTTGTATTTGTGTGTGAGTGTTTGTATGCTTGTGTTGCGCTTGTACAGATGTGAAGGCTGATGTTGATATCCTTCAAAGAAGAAACTGCCATTTCTAGCTATAGTCTCATCATGTCTCCATGGAAAGGGAAACTAAGGTGAAATGGATTTAGAAGACTTTTTTAATTTGATTCATTTTTATTCTACTTCATGTTTTGTTTACAGGTTGATTGGCACCTTTCGTATGGTCCTACAGAAAGTGGTGGAAGAAGGCCATTTGGAGGTGTCTGACACACTTACTGACGACAAAAACACATCAGTTCTGGTGAGAATTCAATTGGAATGAGGAAGTGCATGTGTATGTGTGTGTGTGTGTGTGTGTGTGTGTGTGTGTGTGTGTGTGTACATGTTGACACAACACTATAGGATGCGCTGAGTCTACAACTTGTGACATAGTGGAAATGTTATGACTTTTTTTGCATAATTTACTCTACACTCCACCCTCCCTTCTGTCATTAGTGAAAGCCTTTACTTATTCTGATACACTTCTGCGTACTCCATACAAACCACAGAGTTAAGTTTTGTTTACCATACAAACAAAAGCCTATTGTCATGACCAAATGTGCTTCCTAAAACTAGTTTGTAGTTATTCTGTTTTATTCATCACTCTGTCTTAAAAGCAGCTTATCTATCCCTAACACATTGCAAGTAATTTACAGTAGATTTTTCATCATCATCTGTCAGGGCCGGGTTATGAATTAGACGCCCTAATAAAGATGGAACAGGCCTGGGGGTGGTTTATTAGTCTTTGCTTTTCTTAAGCTTCTATTGAGTTTGACTGAACAACCTGACATTATTGCAGCCTGCTCCTGCTGATACAAATAAATTCACTAGGGAGGGAAAATCACTGACTACACACTTCATCACTCTTCTTATAAACTGAATAAGACAATGTCTTCCAGGCTTTATTAATTCAACTGTCTGATATAATAAGATGTTTACAGAAAGTTGTATAGATTGTGTCACATAAAATGTATGATAAACTTTACAGGGTTTAGGTCAGGAACAATACCTTAACATAAATGTGTGTGTTACTGAAAAATCGAACTTAGATAGGTAAATAGATAAAGAGATATTCTCATACACAAGTGTGGTGTCCTGTTCAAATGCTCTCTTTACATCAAGTGATACTGTATTTTGTGTTCATAACCCACTGAAAAATAAGGCTTAAGCTTGTGGCATTAAATAGTTTTGGTATCTTAATGACAGATAGTGATAATATGGTGCATGTGTTGAAATGGCCCAGGTTTGAATGACTACAGTATTATACAATATACATTACTGGCACAGAATTTACTAGACACATGCCAGAAAATGCCACTGAGTTTACTAGAAGCATGCACATATTGCCAATCAAAATGGTTCTTGACATAAATTATAATGACATTATATAAAATTAAACTAGCAGTCTGGAGCTGCTTTTAAAACAGCATGCAAACTGATTAGCCAAATTACATGGCAACATCACAATGCAGTTAATCACATTTGGGAAAGATGTGCTACTTTGAGTATTCAGAAACTGCCGATTTCCTGGGGTTTTTACATAAAACAGTCTCTAGAATTTATATTTCAAACAACAGCAACAACATCTGGTGCACAGATATTCTGCAGTAGAAATGTCTAGTTGCTGACAGGTCAAATGGACAGTTGAAGACTGGAAAAAGTTTCAGTCAGTCTGGACCTACTGAAACTAGGAGATGACAGGCTGACAGGCAGGAATGAAATCTAACGTGATCGTCTGATGTTTCAGTCCATCCCCTTCAGCATTTGACATCTTGATGCTTTCCTATTCACCATGAGTGTAATGTGTGGTTATTTAAGTTACGAGAGCCTTCCTGTCAGCTTGAGCCGGTCTGGCCATTCTCCTCTGGTCTCTCTCATCAAGGCATTTCCTCCTGCAGACCAGATGCCATGGAGACCATATTTTTCCCATTTTGATGTTTAAAATGAAGATTACCTGAAGCTCTTCAACTATATCTGATTTTATTCTTTGCGATAATTTGTTGATTAGATGATTGCATGAATAAACATTGCTACTAAAGTAGCCAATAACATTATGTAGACGTATGTAGTTATTGGATCATTCAATGATTTTGAGATTAAAATTTGAGATTACTCCTAAACATCCATATAGTCCAAATGTAAGTCATGCAAGAAAAAGAGAAATTTCATGTGTAAATTTGACAGAGAATGCTACTGATACCCCAAAAGCATTAGGACTGCTGACTAAACCACCTGTTTTATTATGTTCAGTTTTAACGAAATTGGATAAAATTTAATTCTTCAATTATTCATGATGAAAACACACCAGGAAAGATTGGTATTACAGCTGGTGTGGATTTAAATGCTGATTAAAATGAAATGTTTTTGGTGTGAATTGGCCTTTAGTAGCCATAACAGATGTTCTCAATGTTTACAGATAAAACAATTAAATTGTAATATTTAATTAGTATTTGAGTCAGTATTTAAGCATCAAAATACATCACTTTCTTTATGGAAAGTCCTGCATGGATGAACAGAGGCTGGACTTTAAAGTCAAGGGTTGTGGTAAACTCTCAGTCATGATGTCAGGCCAGATCTCTGGTTCCCTATGAGTCAGTCTCTAGAGAGGTAGATTACAGAGAACAGACTAAACGCTTTCTTGTTCCTCCACTCAGGAGTATGTAAGCATAAGCGGAAAAGGTAACTGATGCCAGCATGTCAATGCCAGTTTGGCCATCCTAGCAGGACAGATTTAGCCTCCTATCATGTGCCAAAATGACATTTTAGCCTACTTTAGACACTTTAGCTAACACTACTTTGCTGTTAGTTAATCATGAAGTAAGCAGATGAAGTTAAATTTTATACATTGGAATGTATAGTAGATAAGAAAATACACACACACACACACACACGCACACACACACACACACACCACTACAGATTTTTTTCAGTACTCAGTGTGAATATATACTCTTGAGTTGAGAAGGGTTTTATAGTCTTCTAGCATGCATTTAGATTTTATGACATTGTCTACCATTTACATTAACATAAATTTTCAAAAGGTTTAAAGAAAAGGACTTTGTGATTATACTCACCTGTCTCTTGAGGACAATAATGATAGGGAGTTCAAACGCCTCAAAAAGGACAAAAGACATACTCCAGTAAATACGACAGATGGACACAATCGCCCATCCTCATGTGACAAGCTTCACTGGGTGATGTCTGTAATAATGTTTTCACACATCTCTGTGTCTGTATGGTAATGAAATTAATGTAGGAAGGACAGGTTGCTGCAAGGTTATTTTGTCTATGAACCTGTGTGACTGTGTCACAGATGGTCATATGATCATGTTTATTATTGGGCAGCACCTACCACTGGATTATTAAGGAACTTCTGAATACATAAAAGAACACATAATAAATGAATATGTCTGCTCATTCATTTACTTCTAGAAAATGGATCACTGCAAAACACATGAATATAAAGTGGCTTTATACCTGTTGTTGAGATTATAATAGGTCTTTTATTTCGTCTTTGAGATTGCACTGTTCTGATTTTTATTTTAACGTTCCATGTCCCAAAGTATGTAATAAGGATATGAAGTTAAACAACTCATGACATGTACGTTTTTCAGAAATCCTTCAGAAATCTATCCTTATGCAGGAAGAGAATACATGTGCTAGGAAAGGTAGCATCTATTAAGAATACAGTAAGTAGTACTTGCCTCCAGCATCAATGACATAAAAAAAAAAACAGATCAAAATGATTAAATGAGCACAATGTAGGCAATTTGATTTGTAATTTTCCCAGGAGAGAAGGAAAAAGCACCATCATGGCTGTTATACAGAATACAGAAATAAAATGAGTCCAATGGAATTACACATACAGGTCTGCAAGTGTATTTGATTCCAGAGCATCAATAGAGTAAGACAAATAAGACATTGAACAACATATGAGAATGAACAGCAGTGAACAGAATATGAGTGTGTGATCCAGTTCAGGTAGATATTATTCATTTTAGTTGTTGTTAATTTGTTGTTAATCTAATTCATGAATTTCCTAATTTATTTACTCTTACAGACGAGTATCTCCATAGAGATCAGGTACCAGCCGATGGATGGGAGTGTGAGGGTGTGGAGTGATGGGGAATTCCTTGATGTTCCTGATGATCGTGATGCAATGCTCCAGTTTGAGACAGAGAGCCTCCTCTCAGTATACAGCCAGAGCTCAGGAACATCGCCTGGACGATCAACCCATAGCATCCCCACTTTAAGGAAGTGAGTGTCTAGACTTTTTAGAATCAACATTTGCTGTTTGATGATGATGATGATGATGATGATGATGATGATGATGATAAATATCACTGGTGACAAGTGCTTTTTGACACAGGAAAAGTGTAATTGCCTGTTTAAGCAACTGACAAAAATATTTTGAACTTAGTGACTAGCATAGTGCATCTTGGTTGCAAGCAAGATTCCCGCCTCTGCCGTGTGTGTGGAGTCTCCCCGTGCCTCGGGGGTTTCCTCCGAGTACTCCAGTTTCCTCCCCCGGTCCAAAGACATGCATTGTAGGTTGATTGTCATCTCTAAATTGTCCGTATTGTATGAGAGTGTGTTTGCCCTGCGATGGGTTGGCACTCCATCCAGGGTGTATCCTGCCTTGATGCCCGATGACTCCTGAGATAGGCACAGGCTCCCCGTGACCCGAGAGTAGATCGGATAAGCGGTAGACAATGAATGAATGAATTTGAGTCTCTCATCATACATACATGAATCATCATACATAGGTATGTACATACATACACTGACCAGGCATAACATTATGACCACCTACATACATACATACATACATACATACATACATACATAGGTAAGTAATCACTTTAAGTTGTCCTTATGGCTTTCTAACTACCTAATGTTACAAGCGGAGTTTGAAAAATGTATATTTTGACAGTGCAGTGAGATGCAAATGTTGTTAATGAACTGCAGCACAAGTGATGCTGTAAAACATTTAATTATGGTGTTTATTTAAACATGAAATATGCAAGGTTGTACTTAGTATACAGTCATTTGTAATGCTCTACATATAGTTTGCACTTGCACTATGTTAGAAAATCCTTGTTATGGTTTTATTAACATATGGTGCATGTGTCTGTTTGAGATCTTGCTGAATAATGGATCCTGAGTAATATTCAGAATTTGGTGTTTGGGGGTGTTTTCTCTCTGAGCAGAGTGTGGGATGTGGTATTGATTTTCACTAAGCCTCCTGGTTTTGACAGACATGTTCATCCATCATAACTGCCATAAAGGTTATAACAATGTTATTTTAACCTCTATCTTAGCTGGATAATTTGCAAGAACATTGTGTGAGACCTTGAACAATTATTAATCGTTATGTCTGTGCATAATTATTAAAGTTGATTAACCTTTTGTTGCTTATTTCCTTCATTCCTGAACCTCTCATTTGGTAGACAGCAGTCTCTAGAGGTCATTTTATGTCTGATCATACATTTCTTAATTCTCTCGGAGACTCTAAAAATTGGTAGGATTTGTTTACTAAGATTTGTGTTTTTTGCTATGTGTGTTGCAGGGTTTTTTTCAGCATATTCTTTGAAAATACTCTAATTTACAGCTAATTTAAACCTAATTGTTAATATTATTTCTACAATTTGCCTCCAGAAAGAATATGATCAAAAATGTAGCCTTTCATTTAAGTTATTTGTTAGTCTCTTTTATGCTCATTAAATTACCTTTTTTGTTCATGGGTAATGTTCGAGCGGGCAAATCATTTTCTCTCCACTGAAATTCTTTAAACTGTCTGTGTTACGTTTTTAAAGCCTATGTTGTTGGGGGCTTTTTTTTTTTTTTTTTTACAGAGGTGATTCATCCATTTCCATCTACTCTCTCTTTAATTTCTTCATGCTAATCACTTTGTCCTCTTTCTCTCTGCCCCGCAGTAATGTTCTCTTTCATTCTTTATGCCTCCCCTTAGCAGCCACCCCAAATGGATTAGTGTGGTGTTATCATGTAATTATGCTGCCAGTTCCTTAGTTATAGCATCATCTCATCACATTTCCTCATATGACTCATGTTAAACAACAGCCAAATGATAAGTGTTAAACTTTTGAGATTTATACAGGATTTCTCACATTGCAATCAACTTGTGTATCTTCGTGTGTGCTTAACAGAGAACCTGTTACAGTGTTATGCAGGGCTTATGTAATGTACATTAACTGCTGGGGTTGCCCTGGTTACAGAGAGGCAGAGGGCTTTGACAAACCTGTCAAAGACTGAGGTAAACAAACGTCATATCGTGTGTGTGTTTGAGTGTGTGCATGTGTGTGTGGGTGTGTGTGTGTGCGCATGATAAATCAGATTGGGTATAAGCTGATTTTTAACTGCTCTTTCCCAGTTGATAATTTTGTAGACTGAAATAAATGTGCCTGTGCTGACGTGGGTGGATCCTCCAGTGCAGTGGAATGTTCAAACCTACTTTGGACCCCTTTTTAGTGCAAACACGATGTAATAACATTGGGAAAATGTCATTCTGCTGAGCCACATAGGCATAGTACGTTTTTGAAGGTGCCTATTTTGATTAAAAGCCAAAATTTAAATCGCACTTTAATGTAAACTGAGTTTTGAGATATTCTTATTAGTATGTTTGTATCTAAAAAAATTCTCAGCAGGCTCAGGAGAATTTGTAATGAGGTCAGTATAATGAATACCGTTGCAAGCACTTTTACTTTTTTGTTTGTAAATTTTACTATTAACTATTTTGACCCCTCCAACTTTGGTATACTTGTCCACTCTTTGTAGAATGTCATTAAAGGAGATAAATATTTATGCAAGGCAGTGTAGCTAAACGGTATCAGGGTGGAGGGGGGCAGCTCAAGTCATCTTACCCTCAGTCAGATTATCTAATCTCTTTCATATATAGACATATCCATTATTTCTGACTGTCTCGCTGTGTAAAATGACTTGAAATTGTGAGTTGTGGGTGAGAATACATCACTCACTTCTTTCAATCCGTACACATTACTCTGTTATTTTGCTTCTATTAGAATATATTCCGCTCATAATTGTAAACGGAAATCTAATTATAACTTGCTGATTAAGTGTAGTTTTTGCTCTTGTGTGTGTAATAGAGTATACATTTCTTATATGATAATGTCATAAAGAAGTGCTTCTTTTTTATTTACTTATGAATGAAGACATGATGTAGCTGATTTTGTTGGAGAGAAGTGGAGACCACCCAGTCAAAAAAACTTGCTCATCCTTTCACAGAGACAGAAACACATTTTGTAATATTCAGTGAGCAAACAGAGAATATAATTGGGTCAGCCATGGTGAACAAAAATGCTATGTAACAGTATCTAGAGAATGTTGCAGTCTTAGCTCATCTGTGCATCCCTTCAGATCGTATATGCTGTTTATTCAACCGTGCTGTCCAGTGAAGCTTAGCCTAAGTCTCCTGAGATGAAAAAACATGCATTATTCATCTGCAGCCTTTCTGAATCTTATTTATTCCACATTTGTATTTATTCCACTTTTAATCTTTTAATTGCTTTCTATCTATCTATCTATCTATCTATCTATCTATCTATCTATCTATCTATCTATCTATCTATCTATCTATCTATCTATCTATCTATCTATCTATCTATCTATCTATCTATATTTATATATATATATATATACACAGACACACACAATATGTATAGGCTCTGTGCCTAACAGATGATACACTTTATCAGCTAATTATACTAATTATACTTTACAATAACCTTTAATCAACTTTTTTGTTTGTTTTTTGTGCTACCTTTATGAGAATTGAAATGCTCTAGTCATTTTTATAATTTTTGAAAAGCATTGATTAAGACACTAACCAGCCATTCAGGTGTGTAAAAAAGACAGTGGTAAATAATACTGTTTACAATAAGTAAGAGGTGATTCAGGACTCCTTGGAAATGCTGAATTATTAAAGTTGAATGGAGATACAGCAGGCCTTGCATTATTGCTCCTTAGGCTGTAGCTAACAATTTTTGTTTTAATTAGTAAAAAACCGTTTGTTTGTTTGTTTCAGATAATTGACTGTATTGAATATATCGCTGCTTCTACATCTTGCATAAAAAGAAACAAACAAAAGAAAGAAAAAAAACAACAAAGTTCTAGAAATATTAAAATCAGGAATTATAAATGTAACAAATAACAAAGGTTAAAGATTTGTATATGGCATTAAAAAATGAAATATTGAAATCCTTTTATTGATTTGGTTATTATTTCATTTCTGTATTTATTAATTCATTTATATATTTTATTATATTCATGTATTTTATTAATAGATTTTATTTATATATTTATTAATTTATTGTAAGCTATTTGGAATGACTGTAAGTTAGTCAAAAGTAGAGCAGATCTGAAGGTTTGGACTTTTAGGTGCTTTTGTCTACAAAAAACAAAAACTTGTATTAAAAAAGAGACGTACTTAGATAAGTCACAATCTAACTTTTAAACAGTGCAAATTAATGTAAAGTAGTTTTGTTTTCTTTTTTAATGATAAAAGCCTATGATATGGCAGTTGCCAGAAATACTAAATTCTTTACATTTCCTGTACATCATGTTGCTTCACCATTCTAAACAAAAGTGAGGAACATTTGGTAATGTATCAGTAAAGGGACAGCAGTATTTATCCAAAATATATTTCATCTTTAATTTTATCCCTACGTTGTTTTTGTTTCACAAGGTCTTAGGGCATCTAAAAAAAAGAGAGAAACAGATGGTAATATAAGAAATATGAAAAGGGTAGGTTGGGATTCATTCCAGTTCCTCGGGCTAATGCCTAAATGATTTTCTGATTCACACCACAGATGGTTGCAGGTCAGACATGAGCATTCCATTATACAGAGCATCTCGCTAGGCAAATGGAGGCTTTGTGCTGTTTGAGAAATTTTCACTAGACTGAAGAGCACTGTACTGAAACACAGACTCAAATATACCCATTTATTAAAGGACGGTCAGTTCACTATGAGAAATCTAATTAAAGTATAAAGCGAACATTGTATATAATTCAAAATAAGAAGCAATAAGAAAGCATAGAAGAAGACTGGTGGTTACACTGAAATTTCCTCACCACTGTTACCTCTAGCTTGATCATTAAGAATCTAAATTTATATCTGAATTTTAGGTTTGTGACAAGCTTGTTAATAAACGTGTTCTACAAATAAAATAGACTTGAGAGAACAGTTAATCACAGGATACTTTGTGATGTAAAACCTGTAAAGGCTACAGTTATAGTGTTGTTCTGGACTCTAGGGATAGTTTGACCTGGAAGTGTCCATTATCCTGAATTTGTACACTGCTGAATGATTCATTCAACCAAACATTTAAATAAACATCTGATTTTCATCTCAGGTAGCATGTCCTGCTCATTGTCATATTAAAATATAATGAAAGTCTAATTACATTCTACGTTATTCTGAGTTTAACCTGAAACTCCAATGGTGATGCTTTAGTTGTGTTTGTTGAAAATGTGGTTGTAAAAAAGGATCTTTCATACAGCATGATATCTGCTTTAGCCTAAAGCACTCTTTTGCTAATGTTCCTAGTGTTAAACTGTAGACCACGGTTTAGTTGTGGTTGTTGTGTGTGTGTGTGTGTGTGTGTGTGTGTGTGTGTGTGTGTGTGTGTGTGTGTGTGTGTGTGTGTGTGTGTGTGTGTGTGTGTGTGTGTGTGTGTGTGCATGCACACCATTATTTCTACTAAAACCATCTCAGGTTCCCTGCTCATTGGTGACCCTTTCCTCCCAGTACTGACTCTTTGTGGATTAGACAGGTGAAATGAACACATAGTCTGCCAGCTGCTCAGGACTGCTTTGCTCACAGGTTCCTATTTTCAGGGGGTCATTGGACGCAAAGAAGTTCACAGTGTGTATGGTATGTATGTCTGTACTTTAGGGTATATATTTGTTTACCTTTAAAGCAGTTTTAATGCTTTGATCAAAACATTAATTGAACATGATACTATAGCCATGTTTTACTTCTATGTGAATCTTTAGTGTATTTGATTGTGACCAGAGATTTGGAGCTTTTGGAGGATTTATCACTGAGTAATATGGGTTTCATTAACTGCTATAGTGTTGATATTGGACACAAATGAACATTTATTGAATGGATTCAATATTGTGAATACACACTGAAGTTGTTGGGGCTCCTAATCTCTGAACAAGGTAGTTGTGTGCATTTCTAATTTTTACTTGTTATTCATAAAGGTAGCACATGATAAATGTGGAAACTAAACATTATCATTAAGTTTAACAGGATTATTTTGCATTACAATACTGTATTGTATTCTTGAATGAGAAGATAGGAGGATATTGAGGAAGTTGTTGTTTATGTAATTAATATTTGTAGCATCTTTGGAACTAACACTTTCTTCAAATTGTGTTCCGTCGTACTGTTTCTTTATTTAACAAACATGTGCTGGCTTCTGGTCAATTGCAGCATTTGTGCCACTGTCAGTTTTTATTAGAATAAATCATTTGCTAAGTAAATAAATGAAAATGTATTAGTAAACAACAAATTTTCTTTCTTTCTTTTTTAGAATTAATATATATTTGAGTAATGGAGTAAATAATAATAATAATAATAATAATAATAATAATAATAATAACAACAACAATAATAATAATAATAATAATAATAATAATAATAATAATAATAAATAAATAAATAAATAAATAAATAAATAAATAAATAAATAAATAAATAAATAAATAAATACATAAATAAAAGAAAAATAATAATAATCATCATCATCATCATTTTATTCCAGTTGTCAGTGAAATTCAACAGTTTGCTGAGAAAGATGTTTTTTATTGTCTGTAATGTTACAGTTTGCAAACATGCAATGTGTGCTTTTATCTTATAGAATGTAAAGAAGGGTGCGCAAGTAAATAATTGATTATTGAACTCATAATGAATTCATCAGTTTCTTTTTACTTATGGCTTATTTCCCATAGTAATTCAGCTTGATCTAACAATTTTGCTTTAATTTAAAGAACAACAACAAGAAGAAAAGTGGTATAGATTGCTTTCATCTGTTCTTGGACATTGATCCATATCAGCATCTAATTGGACAACTTTACCCATCTCGTTTAATTATTAAACCTATGCATTTGTCGAGCCAGGCTGTGATATCATCAGGCTTTTGTAGCACTGTTGATATTTGAGCTGTTTAATATCAGTGCAGTGTTACCGGATAAGGCCAGTGCTATTGTAACTGGGTTTTTCTCAGGTGAAATGGCTGACGTATTTGTGTGCTAAAAACTTTCCATCATGAAAACAGCAACCGCAATATACTTTGCAAAATATTACACACACACACACACACACATATATATATATATGTGGTCCAATGCATATATATATATATATCTTACATATATATATATATATATATATATATATATATATATATATATATATATATATATATATATATATATATATATATATATATATATACATATATATATATATATATATATATATATATATATATATATATATATATATATATATGCATTGGACCTAAAAGTCATTATTATTATTGCAGTTTCAAGCCTGTGTGGTCAATAACTAAATTTTGGTATTTATGTTAAGGTGTAAGGTCTGTATACTTTACGTTAAGGTCTGTATACGTTATGTAATTTGAATATTTGATATGTATGTGAAGTGTTGATTAAATATGTAAACCCTAAAGTGATGTATATAATGTAGACAATTTATCCAGACTCTGTGTTTAAACCTTATATTGTATTCTTATACTTTAGAGCAGGAAAAGGAGTGTTTTCAGCCATGAAGCTTGGAAAAGTCCGTAGCTCCAAAGACAACCACAAGAAAGGTAAATGCACATTTAGAGCTGAAGCCATAGAACATTGTAGAATAAAAAAGTACAGGAATAATTGCTCAAGTGAATAGACTTTCATCTAAATGCTTGTCAGCAATTATAGGTAGAGGATTATTTGCAGCACAGATTACTGTGGTTCTGCTTTATATCTTCTTTAAAAGCATTCTGCTCAGCATTCCATTATGAGTCCTAATGATTAGCAGTGACTTTCTTGCATTGTTCAGTACTGCTGTGTTTGACAGTCTGAAGGTTAACGCTTGCATTATACCTTTTTTAAAAAAATTTTTTGGCTGTGTCTAGATGATCCGGCCATTTTGGAAACTGAGGATCTTGACCATAAAGGCATGAAGCGTGATCCTGACACTATCTCCCTGGCCTCTGTCACTGCAGTGACCACTAATGTCTCCAATAAGAGGTAGATCCTCTCTCAGAGTTTAAATATTTTATTTTACAGGCCTATTAAACCTATTGGAGTTTAGACTTTAGCTTTTTACACTGTCAGAAAAAAAGGGTAATACACAGTGTCTTTCCTTGCTGCTGTGGTGATACCGTTATCTTTTGAGCCACTAATACTTATATTTTTACCTGTAATAGTGGATATATTGTGGGTATAAATATCAGTTTAGAGTAAAAATATCTTAATTTCTTACTAATTACTTTATTAATATCTTAATAGAGTAAAGCTTTAAAAGTACACTATATGTCAATTTTCAGGTAAAATATACAAAACCGTATGTTTAAAGGTACCATCTCAGTGACCGGTACAAATTAATACCCTTTATTTTTTGAGAGTGCAGGGCTGTCTTTAAATGAATGTCCTTTAATGTGTTCCAGATCAAAGCCAGATATTAAGATGGAGCCTGTTGCAGGAAGGCCTGTGGATTACCAGGTATGTAGTGAAGTAAAGAGAGCCAGACTAACAGCTCACAATAGCAGTAACTCCTCTATGTATGATTCATTTAATTTCTGGGCTTTTAATAATATACCAACAAATGTTCATTCTGTATGTTTACAGCTGATTGTGTACTTTTCTCTGAAATGTGAATGCTTTGAGACACTACATTAAATCCTGGCCTTTGATGATTTAGCTTAATTATACTGTCTGGTTTCTGTGCTTCGTTTATTCCCCGAAACAAATTTATTTTGATACTTAGGTGAATTCTAACATAACCCATAGCTTTCATGTTTTTTCCCCCCAAAATAGCTATTATTTGATAAAAGCTGTAAACTCTTTTAAATTCTTACATAAATTTATTCATGAATGAAATTATTCTTACACGTTTGACACCTTTGCACAAGAAATTGCAGATTTTGTATTACTTTTGGATTCACTGCTTACTATTTAGATTTCAAAATATTGAGACAATTTGGAGAGATTTGAAGGCTCTGGTACTTACTTTGGAAACTAGGAACCAAAATTTAGTTCCCCAGGCTTCATTATTAGGCTTCATGATATTAGCGTACATTCAGAAACCAAATCCACAAACAATACTATGATATATGCTGAACTTAAAATGGTTTCTGGTCCGGGAAACATCAATCATAATATCTACAGTGTAGGAATCATAATCATAATATTGATCTGTGTAGGAATATATTCATACTAACACATGCAAAAAAGTGCTCCTCCCAGCAACCTAACCAGATTATCTGAACAGCTTTTTTAAAGGTTTAATGCAGTACCCTACAACAGAAGGTGAAAGCCAAAAGGTTTCAAACTCAACTAATTTAGAAAAGTAGAACAAATAGCCAGCTAAAGAATTCTCAGGGCACCTTTTAAATAGTGAAATGGTGTGTGCAACACAATGGTGTGTGTAAATAGTGCAATGACTCCAGGCCCAGAGCTATTGAGAAGGGAAGCTATAATAATTCCTATCATTAAAAATGTAATTTGTTTTGCAGATTAGTGTTATGGTGATTGAGGCTCGCCAGCTGATGGGTTTAAACATGGATCCTTTGGTGTGTGTAGAGATTGGAGAGGAGAAGAAGTATACATCTATGAAAGAGTCAACAAACTGTCCCTACTACAGTGAGGTGAGCAATCTTGTACTTGCATTTCAGTGACACAATCCAACAGACTGCCCCATCTTCCATTAAAACCCCTGTCTTTTTTACTTTTTCATAAAATAATTAAATAAATAGATACTTTACTTTACTAAAAAATTGTTTTAAAAATTAAAGACAGAAACATGTCAATGTTAAGACTGTGTGTATTGGCCACTGCAAATCAGCACAGATGGGGATTTTTAACCATCAATTAAAGAACTGTCTAATGAAAAATGGTGCAGTGATGCTGTTTTTTTGGCTTAATGGTGTTAGTGCACATACATTGTATTAACTTTGTGAGGTGATTCCATAGACCTTTCATTTAAAATACTTCACCTTGAATGGTTATTATATTCCTCCGATTTAGGCACTGAAGAGATATCTATAACTCCCTCAGGGACCTGTTAACGTCAGTGTACTCCAGTGTAGAATGAGTCAAATTTTTTTAAAAAGTGGCTTTACACAAATGGCTCTTTAGCAAAAGCGTATCTTGAGACAGTTGACGTTAACATTCATTTATGATCAGTGAAAGTCAAGTAGGTCTCAAAAATATCTTAACTGGTTGGTGACTTCTTGAAATTAACATCTTGATTCTTTGGTCCGTTATTTTTTACATTTTTTTTTTTTTTTTTTTGAAAATTTCTTCCATTCTTCAGCTGATACATTATGACAAGCGTTTGAGACAGAGACTCTAATTTTGATTAATGCTTTGTGGTGACATAAACATACTGTTGGAAAGTTGTTATATTTGTGTTGTTATATTTGTGTATATTGTACTACATTAAATAATAGATTCATGTTAATATTAAAATCTTGCTTTGTTTCTAGTACTTTGTCTTTGACTTCCATCTTCCTCCGGATGTCATGTTTGACAAGATCCTGAAGCTTTCGGTGAGTAAACTCCATTTGCCATGCAGGGAAACCCTGGTATATCACACGGTTTTGTAAAATTATATTATATATAGTTCTAAATATAAGCAATAGATTCTTGACTCTTCTGATGATCCTGCAGGTCATTCATTCCAAAAACATATTGCGAAGTGGCACACTAGTTGGCACATTTAAAATAGATATAGGAACAATCTACGCACAACCAGGTAAGTAATAACTGAAAAGATAGCAGACATATTACAATATTTTGGATTAATAAATAAAGTGTTTCCTTGCTCTTTTTGATTTTTGATGGCTTTTTGATGTAGAGCACCAGTTCTACCATAAATGGGCCATGCTGACTGACCCTGATGACGTCACAGCAGGCTGCAAAGGCTATGTCAAATGTGACGTATCGGTGGTAGGGAAAGGAGACAACATTAAGACCCCACACAAGGCCAATGAATTAGAGGATGATGACATAGAAGGGTAAAACATTCAGCTTAATCTATGCAGATAGTCAAAATAAGTTTCATTCAAAAGATAACCTGTCAGTCAAACCTTTTAGTTGGGATAGGACATTTAGTGAAAGTTTAAGGAATGATGTTGTTCAAGATAGCTTAGCATAGCTCCTCCATAATCACAATCTCCATGCACTTAGGTATGCATATAATTTATATAACATATTTAATATATCTTAAATATTACCATTTTTTAACACAAAGCAAAAAATTCCTTATAATAGACTGTTTCTTTCAGGAATCTTCTGCTGCCTGAGGGCATCCCAGGAGAAAGGCAGTGGGCCCGCTTCTATGTGAAGATCTTCAGAGCAGAAGGTCTGCCAAAAATGAATGCCAGCATCATGGCAAATGTGAAAAAGGCTTTAACTGGAGAGAACAGAGACCTTGTGGACCCTTATGTTCAAGTGCAGTTTGCTGGGCAGAAGGTAAGTCAACTCTGCTGAATGCTCAATGCTCTGTTAGCGTTGCATGGCATATGGTTCATTTTTCTTTAAAAAAAAAAACATGGTGTTCCTGAGCTGCATGTTCCATTGGTAAGGCTGTAATAGTATCTCACAATCAAACTGTCTGACAGGACATTTGGATGCATCACTGATAACACACATCTATCTAATCTTGGCACAATGTCACATGCAGCTTCTTTGTTCTTAGGAAGAGGTTGCCTTAACATGGTTTTAAATCATGTTAAAGGATGTTCGTAATATTCCACTGTTTATCACTTTATGGAAAGTTAGTACATTTATGAAGCTGTTGATAGCAATAAGATATGTGCTACACATCTAGAAAAAACAGATTATGACAAATAATCACAGGAAGAAAGCAATGTGAATAGAAATTCAGCTGAATCTGCTTTTTACTTTGTGAGAGTGCGGAGAGTTAATGAATAATCCCCAAGAGTATACTGTTTTCTAGCACTAATTTTAATTGCACATGAAAAAGCAGAGTTAATAGCCTAATTAGTAAACTCTGTGATGTACATTGCATATTTAGTGATGGCTTATGTGTACTGATCAGTAGGGTGTGTGTTCAAGCACAGGGACCATAATATCTGCCAATGTGTGGTCCTTGAGTAAAAACTCCATCAGCTACATGAGGCCCTCGTTATTACTCTCTGCTCTCATTATCTGCATCCTGCACACTGATTCCAGTGTACTTACAATCTGGGATAGGTGGAATAGGTGGAGAAAAGAATTTCAACATGCTGTACTTGTAAATCTGGAAATAAATGCGCTTAGTTGGCTACTCTGTTTGATGTATACCAGCTGCCTGGTGAATAAGAGTTTACAGTACTGCATACTAAAATAATATGACAGTTCTTACTATTCAGTGTTACTATTCAACTATTTAGCACATAGTATGCATTCTGGGACAGAGCCTTAAATGTATCATTAAAGTTTATTGAATTGCCAGTTGCAACAGTCAGACAAATGCTTGGAGCATGGAGAAGTACACAACATACACAAATGTTCTTCCACTAGGAAAAAAAATTGTAGCAGCATTAATAGGCTCCCTTTAGCTAATATGCTTGTGTACTCTGTGCCAGTTACCTGCAACTCTTTTACAACAATACAGACTGTGTCTAATGCTGCAGACCCTTTACATGATGTGCATTACATGTATGTGTGTACACAGGGAAAAACCTCCGTCCAGAAGGGCACCTATGAGCCCATTTGGAACGAACAACTCGTCTTCACTGAGATGTTCCCACCCCTGTGTAAACGCTTGAAAGTTCAGATACGGGATTCCGACAAGGTTAACGATGTTGCCATAGGAACTCATTTTATTGACCTGCGCAAGATTTCAAATGATGGAGACAAAGGTACAAGGAAAGGGCATGCTGTCACCACTGTATGAGACTTTGAAATGGGAATAGAAAGTCTACTTATAGAGTACATTGTTTAAGACATTAGCACAGAAATTGGTGTTTTCCCAGAAGCATAAACATTTTGGCTCACTGCTCTGTCTCCTCTTTAGGCTTCTTACCCACATTGGGGCCAGCCTGGGTGAACATGTATGGCTCCACACGCCAGTACACACTAATGGACGAGCACCAGGACTTAAACGAGGGGATCGGAGAGGGTGTGTCCTTCAGGGCCCGCCTCCTCATTAGTCTTGCTGTGGAGATCTTGGATACGTCCTCTTCAGATATAACCATCTCCTCTGAGGTCCAAGTGGAGCCAATCTCAAATGTTTCAGAAGTAAGATATTAAATATTGCAGGCATTAATGAATTATTTTTGATAATTTACAGTATATTCATGGCTTAAAATAATTTTTCAAATAATTTCAAATAATCTTTGAAATGCTTGGTGCAGCATTAGTAGGGTTAGTGTTAGTGTTATGTAGGAAAGATAAAATGCTAGAAACATCTCATCTCATCTCCAGGAAGTTTATGTGCCATGAAAGATGAAAGTCCAAAAAGAAGGACTTATTGGTTAGCCTTGTCCCTAAACCTGAGAAACTTTCTGTGTTCTGTCAGAATCTCAGTATGAAATGTATGTTCACAGAGTACGGTTCAGGGCGTGGAGATCTAAAATTTGACCCACCCCCTGTTTCTCATGGATACTAAAAAGTACCAGCTGAAGCCTGGCTCCCTCTTGGGAAGGGGTATATTTTCTATGGCCCTGTTCGCCAAATGAGACTAAAGTTCCTGTGTTAGAAAAGGAACTTGTTCTGTGAGTACTATAGTTGGCAGTTCACAGTGGAACCCAGGAGAATGAGAAGCAAACTGAATTCTGTTACCTTTATGGTATTCAGAAGCCGCTGAGATACATTTGGCAGTAATTACCATGCTGCAAAATCTGCCACATGATCTGAAAGAGATGTAATTTTTTTTTGATAGAATAGGCTGAAGAGAGAGAATTTTCACATAATTTTGGTATAATATATTGATGTTTTCTTATGATTGAGGTTTATTAAAGTTGACAGAGAAAAACTACTTTTGGTCAAAACCTTTTTTGTCATTTTTGGCTGTTTTCCAGAATTCTGTCACAGTGACATCTGACAGATTTCTCCATCCTGCTACACATATATGTTAAGTAACAGGTTCCCTGGTCCAAGAGTACACATTTTAGTCCTTTTCTGCTCCCAACACTGAATCAACTAATCAGCTGATTAACAGCTCTTCCTGAGTGGAAGTGGGTGTGTTAGCGCATGGAAAACATTAAAATGTGCAGGACAGCAGGTTCACAGAGACCAGGGTTGTGAACCCATATATTAGTCTGTATAGCAAAATAAGTAATTACACATAAATAAATATTAAGGATGCATCCACCAATATATCTATCAACTTTAATATTTAATTTATTTATTATTTTCTAAATTGTGGAAGTGGATCTCCATTTTCTGAACAATTAATAATTAGCTCATAAGACTGTGTATTTTAGCAGATATGGAGAATAAAACTCCCAGAACATTTCCTGACTCACAATCCTCACTCTTGTAATAACAAACCTTTCTCTGTTCCATCCAAAAATGTGCTGGTAGATGTATTGACTACACTAAATTGCCCTTATGTGTGAAAAACAGGAAAATCCCCAGCTATGTATCTTCAGGTTTGGATCTCAATTTGCACTTGTGCCCATGGGACCATCTTTTTCTGAAGGGCAAGGATTGGTTTTCTCCTGAGGTTTGCACAGAGATACTCCCTACTAATTCTGATGTTTAGAATGTTTAATGGGGTCGGAGTGTGAAAACACATTTATGGCTCTAGCATTGACAGGAGCAGAGTCAGAATGTGATACAGCATATACCCTAGAGCAACACTCTAATAAGACACAAACTACTCAATACAATACTCACAGTTTATTTACTTTTTATAAAGTAAAATTGAAGGCAAACCACTGTCTGTTATTTCACTGTAAAACATAATGGTGCACATAGCTCTGAGGAATGAAATAGAAATAAAATGATTAAAATAATGAAATGAACTGATTTAACTCACTTGAGCCATAATCAGCCTGACTGACAAAATATGTATTATCAGGCAGTATAAGTGGATGAGAGCTACACATGAGTCTGTTTCTCTTCCTTCTCACTTTGTCTGATCTGGAATTTTTAGAGGAAACTGAGTTTAAATAGTTGGAGGTTCTGGATAGGTATATTCTGTGGGGCATTATAGCTGGCACAGTTCCACATAGATCCACTTCTACTGTTGGTCCTCTTGTCTGATTCATCCTGAATCATCCTGACTTCTTCTGCACTTTTGACTCACTTCCTGCTCCTGTGGATGGTCCCACATGGATACCTTAAATACTTTCCTAAAATAGTTTATGGTGAAGTCTCACATTTTCTTCTGTGAATAATTTCACCTTGGTGCTGTAGATTTATAGCTAATAACTTATACATATAATAAATAATAAAGATCTTATTTACAATATAGTCATACTGAACATCCTTTCACCACTACTACTTCTACAGTGTATAGTGTATCGATTTATAATCCCACAATCCACTGTCAGTGAGAGGAGGATGGGTTCCCTTTAGTGTCTGGTTCCTTTCATGGTTTCTTTCTCATGTTGTCTCAGGGAGGATTTACTTCATTGGGGGAACTAATGCTTTAGTGTTTAAAGTAAGATTTGCACAAAGCATTTTATGGTGATCTTCAGTCAGTTTACATACCCTCCCCCCTTTTCAAAAAAATTGTTTATTGGTTTCCTGTTAAGCCGTCTTGTGGTTTTCAGTTAAATCTAAATTTACGAATAAAATCACACTGCTCAAATAAAATGCATGGTGATTTCTAAAAGTCTATCATTTTTCTTTGTGTTCAGGTTTCAACAGGGAAAGTAGAGGACTTTTTTTTGTTTGGATCCTTCTTAGAGGCCACCATGATTGACAGGAAGATAGGAGACAAACCAATCAACTTTGAAGTCACTATTGGTGGGTAAATGATATTATCCTGATGATCTTCTTCTTCTTTCGGCTTTTCCCTTCAGGGGTCGCCACAGCGAATCATCTCTCTCCACCTATCCCTATCTTCTGCATCCTCAACCCTTGCACCCACTAGCTTCATATCCTCATTAATTCCATCCATATACCTCCTCTTTGGCCTTCCTCTTTGCCTCCTGCCTGGCAGCCCCATGTCCAACATTCTCCTACCAATATACTCACTGTCCCTCCTCTGAACATGTCCAAACCATCTTAATCTGGCCTCCCTAACTTTGTCCCCCAAACGTCCAACATGAGCTGTCCCTCTGATGTACTCGTTCCTAATCCTGTCCAACCTTGTCACTCCCAAAGAGAACCTCAACATCTTCAGCTCTGCTACCTCTAGCTCTGACTCCTGTCGCTTCCTCAGCGACACTGTCTCTAAACCATACAGCATGGCCGGTCTCACCACTGTCCTGTACACCTTCCCCTTGATTCTCGCTGATATTTTCCTATCACACAGAACTCCCGACACCTTTCTCCACCCATTCCAACCTGCCTGCACTCGCTTCTTTACCTCTTTCCCACACTCTCCATTACTCTGGACTGTTGACCCCAAGTACTTAAACTCCTGTACCTTCTTCACCTCTTCACCCTGTAACCTTACTGTTCCACTTCCCTCCCTTTCATTCACACACATGTACTCAGTCTTACTACGACTGACTTTCATTCCTCTTCTCTCCAGCGCAAACCTCCACCTCTCCAGGTTTTCCTCCACCTGCTCCCTGCTCTCACTACAGATCACAATGTCATCTGCAAACATCATTGTCCAAGGAGACTCCTGTCTGACCTCCTCTGACAACTGGTCCATCACCATAGCAAACAGGAAGGGGCTCAGAGCCGATCCCTGATGCAGTCCCACCTCCACATTGAACTCCTCTGTCTGACCCACAGCACACCTCACCACTGTCCTGCTCCTCTCATACATGTCCTGCACCACTCTGACATACTTCTCCGCTACTCCTGACTTCCTCATACAGTACCACAGCTCTTCTCTTGGCACCCTGTCATACGCTTTCTCCAAGTCTACAAACACACAGTGCAACTCCCTCTGACCATCCCTATACTTCTCCATCAAAATTCTCAGAGCAAAAATTGCATCAGTTGTGCTCTTTCTGGGCATGAAGCCATACTGCTGCTCACAAATTTCCACTACCTTCCTTAACCTAGCTTCCACTACTCTTTCCCATAGCTTCATTGTATGGCTCATCAACTTTATCCCCCTATAGTTACTGCAACTCTGCACGTCACCCTTATTCTTAAAGATCGGCACTAACACACTTCTTCTCCATTCCTCAGGCATCCTCTCACTCTCTAAAACCCTGTTGAACAAATTAGCTAAAAATTCCACTGCTGCCTCTCCCAGACACTTCCAGACCTCCACCGGGATGTCATCAGGACCAACTGCCTTCCCACTTTTCATCCTCTTCAAAGCCTTCCTGACATCATCCTTTCTAATCTTATCTACTTTCTGTTCCACAGAGTTCACCCCTTCTACTCTTTTTTCCCTCTCATTTTCCTCATTCATCAGCTCCTCAAAGTATTCCTTCCATCTTCTCTGTACACTCTCCTCACTTGTGAGCACCCTTCCATCTCTATCCTTAATAACTCTAACTTGCTGCACATCCTTCCCATCTCGATCCCTCTGCCTAGCTAACCTGTACAAGTCCTTCTCTCCTTCTCTAGTGTCTAACCTAGTGTACAACTCTTCATATGCCTTCTGCTTGGCCTTAGACACCTCCCTCTTCACTCTGCGCTGTAACTCCTTGTATTCCTGTCTATTCTCTTCAGTCCTGTCCATGTCCCACTTCTTCTTGGCTAACCTCTTCCTCTGGACACTATCCTGAACTTCCTCATTCCACCACCAAGTCTCCTTATCTTCTTTCCTCCTTCCAGATGACACACCCAGCACCTTTCTCCCTGTCTCCCTGATCACTTCTGCTGTAGTTTCCCAGTCATCTGGCAGCACTACCTGACCACCCAGAGCCTGCCTCAACTTCTGTCTAAATTCCTCACAACATTCCTCCTTTTTCAGCTTCCACCACTTGGTTTTCTTCTCTATCTTTGACCTCTTCGTCTTACAGACCATCAAAGTCATCCTACACACCACCATCCTATGCTGTCTGGCTACACTCTCTCCCACTACCACTTTACAGTCACTAATCTCTTTCAGATTGCCTCTTCTACATAGGATGTAGTCTACCTGTGTTCTCCTACCTCCACTCTTGTAAGTCACTCTATGCTCCTCCCTCTTCTGAAAATAAGTGTTAACCACACCCATGTCCATCCTCTTAGCAAAGTCCACTACCATCTGTCCTTCAAGGTTCCTTTCCTTAACTCCAAACTTGCCCATCACCTCCTCATCACCTGTGTTCCCCTCACCAACATGTCCATTAAAATCCGCCCCTATCACCACTCTCTCACCCGTGGGAATACTCTCCATCACCTCATCTAATTCACTCCAGAAACTCTCTTTCTCCTCTAACTCACAACCTACCTGTGGGGCATAACCACTAACAACATTCAACATCACCCCTTCAATCTCTAACTTCAGACTCATCACCCTGTCTGACACTTCTCTTCACCTCCAGAACATTCCTCACAAACTCCTCCTTCAGGACCACACCTACCCCATTTCTCTTACTATCCACACCATAATAAAACAGCTTGAATCCTGCTCCTATACTACGAGCCTTGCTACCCTTCCACCTGGTCTCCTGTACACAAAGTATATCCACCTTCCTTCTCTCCATCATATCAGCCAGCTCTCTACCTTTCCCTGTCATAGTACCAACATTCAGAGTTCCTATTCTCAGTCCTACACTCTTACCTTTCCTCTTCTCTCTCTGTCTGCGCACTCTCCTCCCTCCTCTACTTCTTCGACCAACAGTAGCCCAATTTCCACCGGCGCCCTGTAGGTCAACGGCGCCGATGGCGGTCGTTGTTAACCCGGGCCTCGACCGATCCGGTATGAAATTCGTACTGACGATTTGCATGGTTAAATTTGGCAATGTTTTACGCCGGATGCCCTTCCTGACACAACCCTCTCTATTTATCCGGGCTTGGGACCGGCACAGAAGTCACTGGACTGTGACCCCCATGGCTAGATTGATATTATCCTGATGATAAGGTGGTTTATTTCATGTTCTAGGAACATGCATAATATTGGTGTTTAAATATTTGCTTCACTGAAGTACATTTAACAAGATACATTTTGATCCATATAACCTTTCCAATTATGCCTTCCCTGTTCCTAGGTAACTATGGTAACCAGATTGATGGTGTGAGCAAGCCAGTAAAAAAGAAGAAAAAGGGCAAAGGGGATGGTGATGATGAGGAGTCTGAGCTGATCCATAACTCCAGTGATGAAGAGGCTGAGGAGGATGGGGAGCTGGCATCAGTGTCCTCTTCTCCTCCCATGAAGCCTGTAATTACTGACAGGTCAGTCTTAAGAGAACAGAGCAGATGCTGAGCAGAGCTAGGCATGTTGATGTGTTGGTGTATGCTGCATGTGGACACATCCTTCCAGTGTTATTAAATAAATAAATTAGCAATTAAATGGTGTAGTGAAATGAATTTTTGTAATTCTCATTTGAGATCAGAGATCATCAAATCTAATTATTTCTCAGTCTTCAGTCATTTTTTTCTATTAATCATTCTATTATTCTTTTTTTTTTCCTTTTAAGTGAATCAGTTAAATTGATTATTGTATTATTTACCACTGCAGCCCTGTCAACGCTTTGTGCATTTTATATTTTCAGCAATTACTTCCATTTGCCATATTTTGAAAAGAAGCCTTGTATCTACATCAAGAGTTGGTGGCAAGATCACAGAAGACGTTTCTACAACTCAAATATCATGGACAAGATTGCAGATAAACTGGTTAGACAATTCATCTTTGTGTTTTCTAGAATTGAGAAAAGACATTTTTACAGGGTGAAGAAATATTTTTTGAAGCTCAGGATATGTCTTTGTTTTATAGGAAGAGGGTCTGAATGATGTTCAGGAGATTATGAAGACAGAAAAGGCTTATCCTGAACGCAGGCTGAGGGGTGTTCTGGAGGAACTGAGCACTGGTTGCAAGTATGTGTACATGAACCTGTGATGTGGCACAGCGTGCCAGTGGACTGCATTATGATCCTATAATAGTACGATCTGAAGTATGTTACTATGATTGACCCACAGGGATTTGGCAATGATTACAATATCTAATTTATTCATTAACGACACACTGCACATTTTAATGATTTATAGTAAAATTTAATGTTGTGGACCATCCGAGAGACAGTTAGTTCCTAATGCCATCACTGAACACACACGCACATACACACACACACACACACAGTGCAGATTGTAATTTAATCAGAAAAACAGAAAGCTTATTGAAGACTAACAATGCTTACAACCAAGATTCCTAAGCAACATCCCTTTATAATGTTGTTTATTATTATTATTCGTTTTAAATGATACGGATAATCTAAGCTGTTACTAAAACAAAAACAAATAAGAATAAGAATAAAATAATGGTATCATCCAGGTTATAACCTGAACTACCTGTGATGTTATGCTGAACCTAAATAATGCACATATTCTGACCAGTCTGATTTGTGCATTTATTTGCTCTATTTTAATGAACAATAACCACCAACAGCAGCTTTATAAATTCCATATGACATTCTATGATTTATTTAATTTTATAATTTTAATTAAGAAACTTCTCATTATCTATTTTTGTTCTGACAGTCGATTTGTCACCCTGGCCAATAAAGATCAGAATCAGACTGGTGTAACCAAATTGGATCGGGAAAGGCTGAAGTCCTGTCTAAGAGAGATGGTATATCACTATATTTACACAGTACACACCCACCATGTAGAATTAATAGAAGCTCAAACATAATGGGCTAAATGTGCTTTGCTGTGATATTTGTAGGAGAGCATGGCCCAGCAGGCCAAGACCATGCGCTCACAAGTGAAGAAGAACACTGTGCGAGACAAACTAAAACTGGCCCAAAATTTCCTGCAGAAGCTACGGTTCATGGCTGATGAGGTTAGATGAATGACAACCTCTGACATTTAAGCATTATTTCACTTTGATATTTTGAGAAAATATCTGTTTTGGGTTTTTTTCAGCCACAGCACAGTATTCCTGATGTATTCATATGGATGATAAGCAACAACAAGCGTATAGCATACGCACGCATTCCTTCAAAAGACATCCTCTACTCAATTGTAGATGAAGAGATGGGTAAAGATTGTGGAAAAGTCAAAGCTGTCTTTCTCCGCGTAAGTCCCTCTGTTTTCTTCTATTTCACTAAGCTATTTTTGTCCTGTTTGAGTTTCCTTTAGCTTTAAGCTCTGAAAGGAGATAATAGTTCATCAGTGTTACATTTACATAGTACTGAGATTTGTACATTTACATAGTACTGAGATTTGTACTACCAGCTGTATGCTAGAGTTAGTGAAACTATAATACTGTTGTTAATAAAATTTTGATCATCGCATGCAGTTGCCTGGAAAGAAGAGCTTTGGCCCAGCTGGATGGACAGTTCAAGCTAAGATGGAATTGTACTTGTGGCTTGGTCTGAACAAACAAAGGAAGGACTTCTTGAGTGGCCTGCCCAGTGGCTTTGAGGAAAACAAAGCAGCTAAAGGCACAGGCCTGCAGTCGGTGCCTCCCATTAACCTCGTCTATAACAGTAAATATTTTCTTAAACCTGTGTCTTGAGAGACTTCATGAGCTTTCTTGCATAAAGCTAAATCAGATCAAAATGAATGTGCTGGCTAATTGGATGGATGGATGGATGGATGGAAGGAAGGAAGGAAGGAAGGAAGGAAGGAAGGAAGGAAGGAAGGAAGGAAGGAAGGGAGGAAGGAAGGGAGGAAGGGAGGAAGGAAGGGAGGAAGGGAGGAAGGGAGGAAGGGAGGGAGGAAGGGAGGAAGGGAGGGAGGAAGGGATGAAGGGAGGGAAGAAGGGAGGAAGGGAGGAAGGGAGGGAGGGAGGGAGGGAGGAAGGAAGGAAGACTTGCAATTTTGTTTAGTATACCCAATATTTCTTTTCTTTTATGTTATTGGTACTTGGCCCAAATAAACAAATATTTTCTTTTAATTTTATTACCTTAGCTTTTCATTTAATAACATTATAAGAGGACTATTTTTGATACTAAATTAGTCTGTGCTGTAATCATAAGTGGATGTGTAATTTTTTTCTTGTCACTAGAACAGATTGTTGGCTGACACTGTGCAGGGTTTTCCTGATTTATTTTTTTTCTCTAGAACTTAAATTATTCCTGTCACAGCACTAAGAATTATATTATACAACTTTATTAGTTATATAAAGGATTTTGGATTTAGTATGCTATAGAGTTACTTTGAGGCATTGGTGGCTCAGTGGTAGGTTGCTCGCCTATCATGCAGAAGGCCCGGGTTCAATTCCCAGCCAATGCCTCAACCCCAGCCACTGGATGCAGTGCCGGTCCCAAGCCTGGAAAAATGAGAGGGTTGCGGCAGGAAGGGCATCCGGTGTAAAACCTGTGCCAAGTTGTTGTGCGGACCAGGTGGTCTGCTGTGGCGACCCTGAACAGGGTGCAGCCGAAAGCAACTTCATACTATAGAGTTACTTTACACAGCAGCAATTAGTATGAGCTTTTATTGGTTTTAAAGCCTCCATGTCCCCCTTTAGGTATGCAAGTGTTCCAGCTAAGGGCTCACATGTATCAGGCTCGTAGCCTGTTTGCTGCTGATGATAGTGGCCTGTCTGATCCTTTCGCCAGGGTCTTCTTTTCCACATACAGCCAAGTCACAGAGGTGTGTTTCTCTGTAATAATTACCTATGGATTTATGGATTTGTTTTTATGTTAATGAGATCTGCTCTATACTATGCTGTACACGTTTGTATTTTCTACACACACATGTATGTTTGACTGTGTCTGTTTGGTTGTTTCAGGTGCTCAGTGAGACTCTTTGTCCAACATGGGACCAGTTGCTGGTGTTTGATAATGTTGAGCTTTATGGTGAAGCCAGTGAACTCCGTGATGACCCTCCAATCATTGTCATAGAGATTTTTGACCAGGATACTGTGGTAAGGTTTTGATTTTATGTATGTGTGTAATTATTAGTGTTAAACTGAGCTCTGATGCAGGATACTTTTGTATTTTTGTGACTGTAATGTACGGGTAATGAATCCCCATTTCACAGAGATAAGAGTTTATTGAAATTTTTTCCCATTTAAATTTTTTCCATTGTCATGGGTCAGTGTTTTTTCCTGTTTAACTCCGGCCCTGCCTTGTTGTTGAATGATGGTGTTGATGTAAAAGCTTGAAGTAGTGTAGATATTATGTAGAGAAACCTTGGTTTATGCCCATGGTTCTTAGCCACATCTTTAGTTTTTCTCTTAAACTTTCGGCGATTATTATAAACTTCTATTAAACCAAAATGTTTAAAGACAACTTGAATATAACTTTATTAAAGCTAGGTGTTGTACATCTCTATAACACAGCTTAGGTTTTGTGAGTGTAGAAAAAAACAAAAACAGAAAAAACAGCAACAGAAAAGCTTAAATAGCTCCAAATCGTATAACTGATCATATGTTTCTGCTTAATGTCTTTAATTTTATAATTGTTGGAATTATCTTCATAAAATACTGGAATCTGTACTGGGATCATGCGAGTCTGTAGAATTCATCTGGCTGTAAAAGGTTAGAGAATGCCTGGTATCTAATCATCACTAGGCATTTGATATGTAAGCTGAGTTGTGGCTAGACCCAAAGAAAAGACAGTTTTGTCTTGAACAGTATATAACATAATTCCCCTGGCACTACTGAAATTGCCTTCAGATGGCTTATTTTGCCTCACTACCTTGCAATTCCTTTCTCTTTGTGGTAAGGTATGTTCATTTTTGTTTTATTTGTAGTTTAAGTTTTAGTCTAAATTATTCTAACTGCACTTATGGTGTTGGTGCTATAATGAGTGTGGGAGTTAAGAGCAATGAAAAGAGAAGCAAAGCCTTTTGAGTACTTATTTGCTTTTGTCTCATGCTTGAAAGTACTTCTTGATAACACAACACAAATTCGTAATTTTAATTAAAATTTCATTGCAGTTAATAAAGTGTATATATTTATGCAAGTATATACAGCATATTTCTAGTTCATATCCAATCATATCTGGGGGTATGTTCCAACAGTGACCTCCAGTGCCTATGAATGGATTATCATATGTGTGTATTATGTGCAGGGAAAAGCAGAGTTCATTGGGCGAACTTTTGCCAAGCCCTTAACTAAGATGGTTGATGAGCATTACGGCCCCCCACGCTTCCCACCCCAGTTAGAGTACTACCAGATCTTCAGAGGAAACTCCACTGCAGGAGAGCTGCTGGCTGCCTTTGAGCTTCTACAGGTACAGACATGCAAATAGTGACTACTCCTATGTAAGTTTAATGGTCAAGAATAAAATGTCTTACAGTTCCAAAAAATATTTAGAATAGTGGTATTTCTTATACACATTTAAATATGTACCTAATACTAAGATATTCGGTACATAATACTACTATTGTACCGAATATCTGTGGAATTTATATTACAGTTTTTGTCTGAAAAATTTGAGAACTATTTTAAAGCTTGCAGACCCTGACATTCTGGGTGCTTCTCTCAGAAAAACTGTCCATGTTTCTTTAAACCACCTCCTTGCAGCTTGTTCTCTGTTTTTCTGTAATTGACTCAACTCCACTCCACCGATTCGATCTCGCTTCTGGCTGTTGCACTGGATGGTGAAAGACATAATTGCTGTATTTCGAGGAGAATTTAGTTTGAGTTACTGAATGCTTTCACTTACACAGATTGGGCCAGCAGGAGTAAAAGATCTCCCTCCTCTTGATGGGCCAAATGATGAAGACCACGGCCCTATACTACCGGTGCCTCTGGGAATACGGCCTGTCCTTAGCAAATACCGCATAGAGGTGAAAATCTCAATAAACAAATTTACACTCTGCCCATAAACAGACCTCTTGTGTAGAGTTAGTATGTTTTAATGACTGTGTCAGACTGAGCCTCTCCATCACATAGATTCTGTTCTGGGGCCTGAGGGACATAAAGAGGATTAACCTAACGCATGTGGACAAACCTCGTGTGGACATTGAGTGTGCTGGAAAAGGTGTCCAATCAGCCCTGATTCAAAACTACAAGAAAAATCCAAACTTCAGCACTCTGGTGAAATGGTTTGAAGTGGTGAGTTCACTCTGATGTAAATAGCCCACATCCAAACTTGCTTGGAGCATGTATTGTAAAAGGCTGCAGCAACAGTTTGAATTATAGATATCACTGGTGTAATTGAAAAAAACAATAATGCCCCCAACCCCCTGCCCTCCAAACATGCAGAACACTGTACTGGTGCATTACCCACTCCATTACATTAAACCTGCACAAAACAACAACAACAACAAAGGCCCATTACTGTTTCAAACATTGTTATTAAAGCATTCTTAATGTACATTTTCAATGGCGGTTCAAATATTAATTTACAAAAGAGCACTCATTTAAAGCATATGATGCTTGACAGAAATTAAGAAGAAATGGAAAAAAAGTTGCATGAGATAGTCCTATAAAAACACACCAGCTAAAGAAAAAACATTTTAAATATTATTAAAAACAAACAGTAAAGAAAAATAGGATCACCTAAGCCACTGCTTAGTGAAGCTTTACTTAATATATTTGCTAGCTGCTCATCATTTTGCAGGATTTTACGTCTTTATTGGCTCATATTCGTCTCTTTTAAACACATCTTTGGTTTCACTCTTTCTTTTTTGGAGTTGGAGTGGGATATTTGCATTTTGTTAGCTGTAATATCAGTGGGAAAAAATGGCACACTAAATTTATTCAAACACCCCAGGAATATTTTTTATAACATTAAAGGCTACCTTTTAGAACCTGTAAAATACATTAATCTATCATTTGGGATGCTTGTTACTTTCACATGGTTCTTGGGTTACTAATGGTATCACCAAATATTATATTGCAGGACCTACCAGAGAATGAGTTACTCCATCCTCCTCTGAATATTCGAGTGGTGGATTGCAGAGCTTTTGGACGTTACACATTAGTGGGCTCACATGCTGTTTCCAGCCTTCGCAAGTTCATCTACACACCACCAGATAAGAAGGCCAACAACTGGGCCAATACAGGTGACTAAAAACATTTGGCAAAGTTTTTTATCTTTAGAAAACTTGCTTTTCAGAATTTTTACACAAAACTACACAAAACTAGGGAAAATGGGAAAAAAGGAAAATGCTGTGAACTGTGGCTTTCCAGCTAACACAAGGTTTCAGCAATGTATTTTGTAAAACTTGCACTGTACTTATAGTTTATTTACCCAAATGTTCCTTTTTAAACAAAAACTACCATTTTGGGAACATTACTCTCGAAGTTTCTACAACTAAATGGTGCAGGCATATTGTGGGACCAAACATCTTGAAAACTTAACAGTTGGAGAACTAAGTTCCTTGTAACTGTTGAGAAAACATGCTAAGCTAAAATTGTTAGCTGGATTGTATTCTTTTACACAGTGCATGCAAGTTTGAACAGTTTCTTTTTCCTTTTCCAAGCTAATTCCCTTTCTTCACTTTTTTCTCAAACTTGTCCTCTTTCTGAACTGCAATGGTGGCACTGTCCTGTTCTTTCTACTGGTATTTGGCTTTTAACTGTTCATGTACACATGACGCTGCCCACTACAGCAAGACTAGCCAATGGCCTCATAGCTTTTACCAATGGGACATCCCGTTCCCACCTCTGCACCCGCCCTTTCTCTCACTCCTCAGGTGACATCCTGATCAACATGAACCCTGAGGCCAGTGTTAAGAAGATGGACACTGTGGTCAAACTGGATCCTGTGAGTCTTTCCATGACGGCTTTTAAAATCTACATAAAGTAACTATAAAGTAACATGACACAGTGTTTTGTGTGTACTGCATGAGTATTTTCGCATGTCCAGACTAGTACGAGATACATTATTTGTAATTCTGTGTGTTGGTATTATTGTTATGCTGGGGTGTAATTGTGTGTCTTGTTCAGAAGTTGTCATTTGATGTTTGTTTCATGTGGCCCTCTATCTGTAGACCTCTGATGCTGTTGTTAAAATTGATTCGGTAAGTCACAGCATGTGTTTGGTTTTAAACGCTTTTGTCTGTAATGGGTAACAGCTTGTCATCTTTTCTTCCACATAAAGTAAAGCATATAATCAATAGTAATTTATAGTCGGTAAAAAAAAAACCAGTAGGTTTTAAGTGTTTTAAGGCTAGCAGCAAAGTCGTTATTCATTCTAATAGAACGAGGAAGAAAAGGAGAAAGAAAAGAAGAAGAAGAAAAAAAAGAAGGGAGAGGAGATAGAGGAAGAGGAACAAGACGAGAGCATATTGGACTGGTGGTCAAAGTACTTTGCCTCAATTGAGACAATGATGGAGGTGAGATACTCTGTCTTTCTTTTTTTATTGGGGTTCTTTCACCTCAGGCTAAAAAAAAAAGTGCTTTTTTTTAATGAAATCTTGTTTTTTTTTTAATGTAGAAACTGCGTGCTCAAGAAGCAGCCTTAGCCGAGGCAGAAGAGCGAGAGGACATGGAGATTGCTGCAGAAGTGGCTGGTAAACAAAATAAAACATACCCAAGTTAGCATGGTCATGGCACTGTAAACTGTACCAAAGTACACCAAGGCAGTGTTTATGGCATAATGCTCTACACCATTGCTTTACCGATCCCATGTATCTTGTTTGTTGCCATCACATTATTATAGTATGCCATTGTATTCACATACTTATTTCTTGCCATGAAAGTTAACACCAGGCAAACTTCAGTTTAATACGTCTGTAAACAAACACTTAGATTTGATTATATTCTGACAAGATGCATATTAATGACTTTGTAAATATGTTTTGTATATATCAATTTTATATATTTGAACTCTCATGGCTAGGAAAGATGTAAGATTAAGCATCTCCCATGCTGTCCATCCCCTTCCACTCCCATCTTCTCCTCTCATTCCTCAAACCTAACCTCAGAAATCAGAGCTGATCAATCTCATGTGAAAGGCACCAAGACTAAAGAGAAAAACAAAGCCAAGAAGGACAAGAAGAAGAATCAGAGCAATAGTGAAGGAATGGAGAAACAAGCTGCCAAACCCAAAGTGGATGAGCTTATGGTCAGTGTCAGTGTCTCACTGACAACAGTTATTGAAATTTCTTATGTAAAGTTTTTTTGAAGTATCTAAGTATTTTTAAGTTCTACTTAAATAAACTGTTTAAAATACATCTCATTTCCAAAAAAATCTTATTCTTATATGTTCATATTTAGGTGTACAATAAAGAGCTGGAGTCTGAGTATGATGAATTTGAGGACTGGCTTCACAGCTTCAACCTGTACAAAGGAAAGGCTGGAGATGATGATGACAATGCTGCTATGGATGACGACCGCATCATGGGTCGATTCAAAGTATAATCAATTGTTTCAAGCCAAGCAAGCCAGATATTCTGAATCGTAGAAAATGCACCGTTTGTTGTGTGTTGTTAACCTCATTCCTTTTCTCTGACCCTTGACCCAGGGCTCACTGTGTGTGTACAAGCTGCCCCTTTCAGAAGAAATCACCAAAGAGCCTGGATTTGATCCCAATATGGGAATGTTTCAGAATATACCACATAATGATCCCCTTAATGTCCTAGTGAGGATTTACATTGTTAGGGTAAGTGACTTCTTAAGATCCTAATTTAATGAGCATTTAACCATCATTCAACTAACCCATTTCCATTTTTACTGAGCTGTGAAAACCTTGCTTTCTAGGCAACAAACCTTCATCCTACTGATCTAAATGGTAAAGCTGATCCCTACATTGTTATCAAGCTGGGGAAAACAGAGATCAAGGACAAGGAGAATTACATCTCAAAGCAACTCAACCCTGTTTTTGGGAAGTGAGTATGAAAGGTTGAACCTTTGAAATGGTTTAAATAACCAAATAGCAGTTGTAGATGTATCATAAAATTCATAATTAGAATATTAAATTTGTAGTGAGAGAGAACCCTGAAAATTTCCAGGCAAAACCAAACAAAATTTCTTTATTAAAGAAAATAATGTATTCTTTTAAGGTCCTTTGACATTGAGGCCGCATTTCCCATGGAGTCGATGCTGACAGTGTCGATATTTGACTGGGATTTAGTTGGCACTGATGACCTGATTGGAGAGACCAAGATTGATTTGGAGAACCGTTTATACAGTAAACACAGAGCCACCTGTGGCATCGCATCCACCTACTCTTGGTAAGCATCAGTTTTGCCTTAACATCGATGCATTTCCTATTTCATGAGCTCTCAGCAAACATTTCAGGTGATTTGTTTTATGCACATAGTCATGGATACAATGTGTGGCGAGATCCTCATAAACCCTCTCAGATACTCACTAAGTTGTGCAAGGATGGCAAGTTGGATGCGCCACATTATGGCCCAGGTGGAAGAGTCAAGGTTGCAAACCGTATCTTTTTGGGGCCAACAGAAATCGAAGATGAAAATGGTGAGTCATTAAAGGGAATTTTACAGGAAATGGAATTTGGAATTTGTTTTAAATGTCTAATATCTGTGAAGGGTTGGATTTATTAAGGACAGTGATATTTCAGATATGTAGAAATATATCAACATCAATATCGATATATTTTCATGTGTCTGTAGGTTTAAAGAAGCAAACAGATGAACATTTGGCACTTATTGCACTAAAGCACTGGGAGGAAATGCCTCAAGTAGGCTGCAAACTCATCCCAGAGCACGTAGAGACCAGGGCTCTTCTCCACCCGGAGAAAGCAGGCATAGAGCAGGTACAGTAACATCACTCTATTTATTTTACACAGGGGTCCTGGTTGCAAGTGATATTTTAACATTTCTTGTTTTAGTACCAAAGGCTAAATCAGCATATTACATTTCATTAGACGTGCATTATATTTGATTAGACGTGCATTACATACATCCACTTGGTGGTTAGCACGTTTGCCTCACACCTCCAGGGTTGGGGGGCTCCCATCTCCGCCATGTGTGTGTGCAGTTTGCATGTTCTCCCCGTGCCTGGGGGTTTCCTCCCCCGGTCAAAGACATGCATTGTAGGTTGATTGGCATCTCTAAATTGTCCATAGTGTGTGATTGCGTGAGTGAATGAGAGTGTGTGTGTGTGTGTGTGTGCCCTGCTATGGGTTGGCACTCCATCCAGGGTGTATCCTGCCTTGATGCCTAATGATGCCTGAGATCATCAGGCTCCCCGTGACCCGAGAATAGATCGGTTAGGCGGTAGACATTGAATGAATTAAATTAATTCAAGACTTAACATTTAAATTGTGTATAAATCAAGTAAAGTAAATTCAAAATTAGTTTCTCTGTAACTGTTTATAAATGTGTCTCAAAGACAAGTAACACATCCTATTATCTGTTGGATTTTATAAACCTTTCAGGGACGAATCGAGATGTGGGTCGACATGTTCCCAATGGATGGACCTGCACCAGGACCAGCCTTAGACATCTCACCACGAAAACCAAAGAAGTGTGTTCTTTTTGGAGTTGACTTCTTTACTCAGTGCTATTTACATATATATGCATATACACTTTATTTTTCATTTGGTGATATTGATGTTCTTAGTTTTTTTATGACTCTGTATGACAACCTAATATAAAAACTCCACGGTTTCACAGAATCAAAAACCTTTTAAAAACACACAAACCAGGGGTGAAAATCAATGGAAAAACAAATTACCATTTCTTTGTTTGAAAAAGTTTATTTGTAAATCCTTATTATGTAACACAAAAGCAAATGATACAAAAAAAACCCTGAAAATTCTCTATATAATCTATTACATTGCTAATGTTTATCACAGAAAGTGAGAAAGTGAGTGACTTCCAGGATCGGCAACATGCTAAGTAAAAAAAAAAATAAATGAATACAATAAAATAAAATAAAATTAGTCTGGCAGTATATAGGACTGCTTATCCAAAATAGATGTTTAATGTAGTTTTTATGCCAATTTCTTCCAACAAGCAATTGATATCCATCATGTAAGATACAAACATGCTGCAAACAAACTATAAGTTGTAGTTGAGTATCATTGTAACATGTTTACAACAGTAGAAGGTTACACATGCCAAAGGTTTCAGAAAATAGCAGAATAACATAGGTGGGTGTAGTAGGTTTGTGGGTCTAGAAGGAGGGTGTTAAGAAACCTACAGAAACTTGATCATGGGGAAAATGCATACACAGTAAAAGATGGAAATGTATTTTTAAATACAGTGAGGTAACCATCTAATCATAAACCATAACTAACCGTGAAACTGTGACATTGCACCAGCTGTAAACTCAATTATTCTTCAGAAATGATTTCTCTTCTCTGCCATAGCACTTTGCATATTGCTCTTTCTTTGTTGCAGATTTAATTTCAGTGTGTCTTCCAAGATGACTCCAAATGTATTCGCAGAAAACTTGGCTCTTTCTTTTCCTTCTTGTCCTCTACTTGCTTTCCTCTCTGATGCTTTCTAAGCCATTATGGTGTTTGAAACTTTTATAATATATTTAGATGACCACATGTCTTCCCCTTCTTCCCCCTCCCTTTAACACTTTACCAGATATGAGCTCAGGGTAATAATATGGAATACTGACGAGGTAATTCTGGAAGACGATGATTACTTCACAGGGGAAAAATCCAGTGACATTTTTGTTAGGAGGTAGGTATGGGTTGGCGTGTGAAACGTGTGGTTAATCTTTTCTTTTCTGTCTGTATGTTTGTTTTTTCTTGCTCTCCCATCCCTTGCGTTATTGCTGTGCTGTCTAGCTTTGAGCTTCACGTTATTATTTGGAACACTGATGACGTAGTTCTACAAGACGATGCTTTCATGACAGGAGAGAAGATGTCTGACATCTATGTCAGGGGGTAAAGACGATCCCAATGCATGGCTTGACTGCTCATTTATAGGCAACATGTTAGTAAAAAACACACAAGCTAACCAAAGCTTGAGTTTAGCTTTTCATTTCACCTCAGCTTTACAGGACCATAGCATTTAAACAATAGTGAAATACCGCTATGTGTTTTATGATGAAGAATATTAAATATTACAAGCCAAAAATCTGACAATATAATAGTTAATTACATGTTTATTTTAATCTATAAATATTCAATTAAATGTTAAGGTCCTGGTCTGTCAAAACAGCAGGGCCCCAAGATACCTCAGGGTTCACACATCTCCTTTTCACAGTGCATGAAAGCACCAAATATGGTTGTTGTGCATGAAAAGAAATGTATAGTTTGCATTTATGTCTGCAAAGCCCATACGCATTATATATGTGATGGTCTGGGAAAATCTGTCAGATTTTACTGTAATTGGATTCTGGCAAATGGCAAATTTAGTTTTTAACCTTTTAATCTTACCTAGGCTTCTTGCTGCACAAAAGCCAGTTTAACAAATGCAGTGGTTAAAAGTATTAGTCTGGCTAAAGGTGTCTAAAACCTTGCTGTCTAAGTATGATTTCCTCACACAGTGAATGCTTGGAATAACCAGATTTTAAGTTATTAAATATACTTGTGTTTGAGACACATGTAAAAGGGAAACATTTGTGTTTGAGTGTGAGGGTTTTCTCAGGCCTCCATACATATAATATGCTTTCTCCCTATCCTAAAAACTATTACATAAACACTAGACTAAATATTAGTTCAATTTTGAATCTCCTGAATTTGACACATGACTGCTTGCATAACAGTGCATTAGTCTACTGTTAGTTACACTGTATATTAGTTCTTGCTATGCAACTTTTCATATCCATGGTGTGCTGCTGTACTGTGTATCGTGTTGATCTGTCAACAAAGGTGTCAATGCTGCTGACTCACCCGTCTATACCAGGTTCATGGATGACATTTTCTTAGGAAAGAGGGTCACTGACCAGTATGACATGAAGAAACTGTAATGAAGAAAGGCTAAGGAGATGTGCTATTTTAATCTTGAAAAGCATAATGTGACACCTATGGTGAATCAGAAGAGTACTTTGCCATACACACTTAACTGTGCATAAAGAATAATAGTGATTAAAGACAGTGAGTTATGTTGCAAAACATGATAATCTGCAAAATGATATAAACACAAAATAAAACAATACACCAATAAGGCATAACATTATGACCACCTGCCTAATAATAAGATAAGATAAGATAAGATAAGATAAGATAAGATAAGGTAAGATAAGATAAGATAAGATAAGATAAGGTAAGGTAAGATAAGATAAGATAAGATAAGATAAGGTAAGATAAGATAAGGTAAACCTTTATTTGTCCCACAGTGGGGAAATTTCCAAATTGTGTTGTGTTCCCCCTTTTGCTGCCAAATCAGCCCTGACCCGTCATGCACTGTGTATTCTGACACCTTTCTATCAGAACCAGCATTAACTTCTTCAGCAGTATGAGCAACAGTAGTTCATCTGTTGGATCGGATCACACGGGCCAGTCTTCGCTCCCCACATGCGTCAATGAGCCTTGGCCGCCCATGACCCTGTCACCGGTTCACCAATGTTCCTTCCTTGGACCACTTTTGATAGATCCTGACCACTGCAGACCGGGAACACCCCACAAGAGCTGCAGTTTTGGAGATGCTCTGATCCAGTGGTCTAGCCATCACAATTTGGCCCTTGTCAAACTCACTCAAATCCTTACACTTGCCCATTTTTCTGCTTCTAACACATCAACTTTGAGGACAAAATATATATATCCCACCCACTAACAGGCGCCATGATGAGGAGATAATCAGTGTTATTCATTCATTCATTGTCTACCGCTTATCCGATCTACTCTCGGGTCATGGGGAGCTTGTGCCTCAGGCATCATTGGGCATCAAGGCAGGATACACCCTGGACGGAGTGCCAACCTATTGCAGGGCACACACACACACACTCTCATTCACTCACACACTACGGACAATTTATAGATGCCAATCAATCTACAATGCATGTATTTGGACCGGGAAAGGAAACCGGAGTACCCGGAGGAAACCCCCGAGGCACGGTGAGAACATGCAAACACACATGGCGGAGGTGGGAATCGAACCCCCAACCCTGGAAGTGTGCGGCAAACATGCTAACCACTAAGCCACCGTGCCCCCTCGCCCCCGCCCAGTGTTATTCACCGGCTCATAATGTTATGCTTGATCGGTGTATATGTTCTGTTCAAAATCAAATTTATTTCTTCCAGGAGGTAAACTGTTTAAATGCCTGCGCAGTTTGTTTCACTAAGAACCTTTCCTAAGTGCTCTAAGTTTGCTTTATATGTGTATCATTGGAAATATCTTGAATAAAAATGTCTAATTATTAAAATTGGGCTTTTGGCACCAGTTGGCTGAAAGGCCAAACAGAAGACAAGCAGGACACAGACGTGCACTACCACTCTCTGACTGGAGAAGGAAACTTTAACTGGCGCTTCGTGTATCCATTTGACTATCTTGAGGCTGAGGAGAAAATTGTGGTCTCCAAGAAAGAGTCCTTGTTCTCCTGGGATGAGACAGAGTACAAGATTCCTGCGCGTCTCACCCTGCAAGTGTGGGACGCTGACCACTTCTCTGCAGATGACTTCTTGGGTATGAAAAATGAGTGTTCAAGTAAAAACACATTTTTTAGGCTGTGTAGTATGAAGCATCTGTTGTTGATCTCCTCATTAGGCTTAGATGCTACCTGCAGTGTAATATGTCTTTCAGGTGCAATTGAGCTAGATTTGAACCGGTTTCCTAGAGGAGCCAAATCATCAAAGCTGTGCTCCCTTGACATGATTATTAATGAGCAGGATCTGCCGACCATCTCAATCTTCAAACAGAAAAGGGTGAAGGGCTGGTGGCCTTTTATGGCACAAAATGAGAACGATGAACCTGAGCTGACGGTGAGACATGAGTGTCACATCATGTATGCTTTTACAAATATAATACTAGAATAAGAAAATCTCTAATAGTGCTTATTATAACCTCAAGCTATTCGAATGAGCTATAGCCATCATTAATAATTCTCCTCATAGGGTAAAGTGGAAGCAGAGCTCCATCTACTGACAGCAGAGGAGGCAGAAAAAAATCCTGTTGGCCTTGGAAGGAATGAGCCAGAACCACTGGAAAAACCAAAGTAAGATGTTACACACAGAGGGAGACGAACACACACACACACACACACACACACACACACACACACACGCACACACGCACACTTCTGACAAATCTCAGAATCTGACACTGGTATAATTTGTTTTTATCCATATCTGCATCATTTAAGGGACAAAAAAACTCCTGACTTTATCATATAAAATTAGCACTAGTGTTTTTGTGTCATTCACTGGTAATATATCAGACTGCCAAGCCATTTATACATGCAAAAAAGGTACCTTCTTCGAAATTGAAAACAGACACCCTTCTCTGTATCCTGTTAACATTTCTTCTTTCTATCATTTCCACTGTCCATCATCATTCCATTCTTTCCTTTACCCTTACCTATTCATCACCTTCATTTTTTAAAAACCCATTCTGGAAATAGTCGCCCGGACACCAGTCTAGTGTGGTTTTTGAACCCCTTGAAGTCCATACGATACTTCATATGGCACCACTACCGCTGGCTGATCCTGAAGACACTGGCACTATTGCTGCTCCTCCTGCTCCTCGGTCTCTTTCTCTACTCCATCCCTGGATACGTGGTCAAGAAGCTGTTGGGGGCGTGATGGGAGAAGGGAAAATTGCTGGTAGCCCTCTTACATTCCCCCTTTCTACTGTCTCTTTCTTTTCTCAAACTTGAAAATAATATTGCACACCCTTAACCAACATGTTCTGTTCATTACTTGTTAAATGTCTCATTGACCCAACTCATCACTTGATGTGAATTGTAAAAGTACTTCCCAAAAATATCCTATCTTCATATCAGTTAAGAGAAATATAAGAAATATTGGAACAGACACAATACCTGTTTGGGTATCTTCCTGAGGGATATAGTGGGAACATTTTTAAGAGAAAAAAATAGAATCTGATTTTTATTTTATGTTTTTTTATATTCAAAGTTTTTAAATCTATTTATATATATTTTTTATTTTTATATTTTATTTATATATATTTTTAAAAGACTGGTCATCTTTATGTAACTATCTTTATACATCTTTATGTGTATGTTTAGGTTAATGTGATTTGTTACACTCAAGGCTGAACTGAACTAAAAAATATATTTTTAATGTAAATAGAAGTTGTAGCTTTTGCTATGCTTTTTGCTGGGGAGAAAAAAACTAATAATGACCTAAACAGAACATAAGGACTGTGTCAAATTTGGGATTGTTTTTTAATTTAAAGTGGTCAAGAAGACACAGTAGATGCTGTTTTGTATCTGTACAGTAGATCCAAGTTTCACATGGAACATTAAGACATCCTGTCTCATCCTGTCTGCATAGTATCTGCATGTCACTGTAACTGTAGATGTGCATTTTCATCCATATCCAGGATGTGATCCATGTTCTGGTGTTAAATACTGATTAAATGCATCTCACTAAAGATACCTCACTAGAAAACAAAAATCAATGAAAAATCTTCAATATCGAGTGTCAACTACTACTGACCACTAATACAGGCTTTATTTCTCTCCTCCATTTGCCTCCTGCTCACCTCCCCACTGTAACTTTGTTCTGAAACAGCCGGCCCGACACAACCTTCCTCTGGTTCATGAGTCCGCTGAAGGCTGTGCGCTACATGGTGTGCAACCGCTACAAATGGCTAATCATCAAAATTATCCTAGCCATACTGCTGGTGATCATGGTGGCCCTCTTCATCTACAGTATGCCTGGCTACTTGGTCAAGAAGATGCTGGGTGCATGAGGAAGTCAGAGAGAAACAGAGTGTTTAATTCCAACTCTCCTTCTCATAGTCTGCAGCGTTTCATTCATCCACAGTGATGCTGCTTTATGCCTTTCTTAAACAACTCTCCTTCCAGATGATTTATTAACTCACATTGATGCACACTAAGCATTTCTTATTCAACCCTTAAGAAATGTTTTATTGATTTCCACCATTGTTATGTTTATCTTCCTGCCAATCAACTGAATTTTTTTCCTGATTTGTGCTATTTATTTCAGCAAGAAATTAAGGTATACATTCACTGGCCACTTTATTAGGACTACACCTATTTGTACCTCATGCATTTCAGTCACCCAACCATTTGGCAGCAGTGCAGTGCTTAAAGTGACAAAATCTGGACAGCTGAAGTTAGTAAACCTGTGCTCACAATTTATTCCTATTCTGATGTTTGATGTGGCCATTAACTGATGTTCTTTACTTTTATCTGCATAATTTTATGCATTACACTCCTGCCACATGATTGGCTGATTAGATAATTTCATGAATGTACAGGTGTTCCTAATAAAGTGGATGGTAAATGTATGTCTATAAGTACTTTAAGGATATAGAATGCCTTGCTTGAGTTTGTGTAAAATTGTTCTAAAATGTCAAAACTTGCAGCTGATGTCACACTTATTAGCATGCGACAAATGCTTAGGGATACTTAGTGGGGAAAAACAAAAGATAAATAAGACATGCTAAAACAGAATTTCAAGATCTTGCTATATGTGAAGAATTGCTTCTTTTTTAGCACAGATCTTTGGAACAACTGTGTTATCATCCCTCCTACTGTCCAGCTGTTGATTACATTGTGTGCAGTGAACGTTGCTTTTGTATTTGCTTGCTCTTTTACTGTTTCTTGTGATTGTGTGTACTGATCAACAAATTTGATAACTGACTTGACTGCACTGAATCTAACTTATTTATATTATGGAGGGTTCTTGTTTAACAGTGTGAAACGGTGAATTATTGATTCATTTATTTTTTGTCTGTATGAAGATTGAATAAAATGAACTTATTGAAATACAGACTTCAGTTTTTTACTGTTTCTATTTATATTGTGTGTGTGTGTGTGTGTGTGTGTGTGTGTGTGTGTGTGTGTGTGTGCGTGTGTGTGTGTGTGTGTGTGTGTGTGTGTGTGTGTGTGTAAAATTGTAATCTTTTGTCCTCTTTTGTACTGCAGCCTTCCCACTCCTAGCTTCTCATGGTTGTCTCCTGGTTGTGTATTTATAAACATGTAATGCAATATTTTATAGCTTCCTATTTCCACCTGCCTAAAGGACCTTTTGGATTCACAACCTGATTTGCTACCTACTGCAAGCAAAGGACACAGTGGACACTTGGTGAAACTGAAAAAGAGAGAGAACGAATGCCTTATTTCCTCAGAGAGGTTGAACAGAAAGCATGAAGAAAGAACAGAAAAAAAAAACTTAAGAGGGAATCTAGGTTGACCAAGTCATCCTGGTACAGAAGAAAGGCTTGCAAAAACACAAAGCTTCAAAATGACCAATAAAAGCCCAGTCTGACTGAGCATCAGGTGAACTGAAAGCTTTCTTTAAATAGAGCCAGGGTCAGGGGGGTAATTAGCCGGCAGACTGCTCAGGCCTCCCTCTGGTGGCCAAAGTAGAAATAGCAGGCAAGCTAGCTCCAGGCCTGCTCATTACACAGATGAGTGCAGGTTTGAAAAAATACGTGGAAATTAATTAACCTTAAATTAATCCAGAAGTTTTAAATTTCCACATTGTCTAGGTATTCTTGCCATAAAAAAAAGCAAACTACATTGAAAAGAGAATGTATTAGTCAAGTCAAGTTCGAAGCTTTTATTGTCATTTCAACCATTTATAGCTGACACAGTACATAGTGAAATGATTGGACATTGGTGGCTCAGTGGTAGATTATCATGTGGAATAACCTAACATGCGGAGGGCCTGGGTTCGATTCCCAGCCAATGCCCAAACCCCAGCCACTGGATGCAGTGCCGGTCCCAAGCCTGGAAAAATGGGAGGGTTGCGTCAGGAAGGGTGCAAAAACCTGTGCCAAGTTGGTTGTGCAGACCCCGAACAGGGAGCAGCCGAAAGCAACTTCTACAGTGTATATAGTGAAATGAGACAATGTTTCTCCAGGACCCTGGTGCTACATAGACAACTTAACAACATATAGCTATAGAACAAAAAGTTACATAAAGTGCAATGTGTGCAACCAGGTGCAAACAGTGCGAAACAGAAACTACAAACAACAAGATAAGACAGTATAGGACACATAGCGCAAACAAAAAAATGTGCAAACTAGTGGTATCTTATAATATAGAGTAAGTAAGTTGCTTTTAAGTTGCCTGTTCGGGTTCGCCACAGTGGACCACAACTTCGTCTGCACAACAACTTGGCAAATGTTTTACGCCGGATGCCCTTCCTGACACAACCCTCCCCTTTTTCCGGGCTTGGGACCGGCACTGCATCCAGTGGCTGGGTTTTGAGGCATTGGCTGGGAATCGAACCTGGGCCTTCCGCATGATAGGCAAAAAACCTACCACTGAGCCGCCAATGCCCCAGTTGTAGCTTATAATATATATGTTTGTAAAACTGTTACACAGTCTGGTGAGGCCCGAATACATCGGTACATCTTTCCAGAGCACCTTTCCAGTGTGTGAGGGGTGTGTGGGGTCATCCACAGCTGTTGGCTTTGCGGATGCAGTATTATACATTTATGAAATCCATTCTGAAATATACCATATTCTAAAGAAGCATATAATAAATTGATATATTGATAAACATGCATTGATTTAGGCTTTTTATATCGTCCTTATTTTCCTTCATTATACGTGAAAACAGCATACTCATTCATGGCATTAATAAATAAACTTTAAATAACAGGACTTGAAAACATCTTCAAATCCTTCATCATTACATCTATAACTCCACCCACACTATAAATGCTATTTTTGCACACTTCAACTGTCACCAACTGCTGCTATATTTATATGTTTACAAACATATATGTTATAAGATACCACTGGTTTACAGTTCTTCTAGCTTGCACTTTTTTTTTTTTGCATATTTTTTTGTTTGCATATTTTTTCTGCACTATGTGTCCTGTTCTGTCTTGTGTTGTTTTTTTTTTTGTATTGTCTGTTTCTGCACTGTCTTCTGTCTTGCACTGTTTGCACCTGGTTGCACATGTTGCACTTCATGTAGCTAAGACAACTACTTTCTGTCCTTAGCTCCGTGTTGCCGTTTTTGTTCTGTAGCTATATGTTGTTGTTGTTGTTTTATGTAGCACCAGGGTCTTGGAGAAACGTTGTCTCATTTCACTATGTATTATGTCAGCTATATGTGGTTGAAATGACAATATAAGCTTCTTGACATGACTCTTGACTTGATCAGCATTTTTTAACATTATACAAACATAGTGGACCATGAACATTGTAGCAGCATAACGAAGGGTTTAGAAAATAAACATAAACATTGATCTAACAGAGTAGATTGATGAACACAGCATACTAAGTAAAAATCAAACTCCAGTTAATCATTTTAACTATAGTTGTAGGGTGTTTCATACACCATGCATACATTCATTAGATCACTTTTGTGCTCTTCAATTATTCTGTTTTAAGACTGTCCTAATTAACCTGTCCCAAATAATATGTTTGGTTATTCTGCAAATGTTGAAAAGGATTCAATCATAAACTAAACTTAATGTAAACTAACATTATTGAACATTTATCACAGTACATCTCTCTCTCTCTCTCTCTCTCTCTCTCTCTCTCGACTCTTTCTCTGTCTGCCTGTCTGTTCTCTCTCTCTCTCTCTCTCTCTCTCTCTCTCTCTCTCTCTCTCTCTCTCTCTCTCTCTCTTTCTCTCGGGGTCAACTTCCTGTTTGATGTTGACCACACCCCCTTGTATGATGCCATATGAATACTTGAACTCTCTCCCTCTCCATCCGTCTTCCTGTCTGTCTGCTCTCTCTCTCTCTCTCTCTCTCTCTCTCTCTCTCTCTGGGTCAACTTCCTGTTTGATGTTGACCACAGCCCCTTGTATGATGCCACATGAATACATGAACTCTCTCTCTTTATCTCTCTCTCCATCCGTCTGCCTGTCTGTCTGTTCTCTCTCTCTCTCTCTCTCTCTCTCTCTCTCGGGGTCAACTTCCTGTTTGATGTTGACCACAGCCCCTTGTATGATGCCACATGAATACATGAACTCTCTCTCTTTATCTCTCTCTCCATCCGTCTGCCTGTCTGTCTGTTCTCTCTCTCTCTCTCTCTCTCTCTCTCTCTCTCTCTCTCTCTCTCTCTCAGGGTCAACTTCCTGTTTGATGTTGACCACAGCCCCTTGTATGATGCCACATGAATACATGAACTCTCTCTCTTTATCTCTCTCTCCATCCGTCTGCCTGTCTGTCTGTTCTCTCTTTCTCTCTCTCCCTCTCTCTCTCTCTCTCTCGGTCAACTTCCTGTTTGATGTTGACCACAGCCCCTTGTATGATGCCACATGAATACATGAACTCTCTCTCTTTATCTGTCTCTCCATCAGTCTGTCTGCCTGTCTGTCTGTTCTATCTCTCTCTCTCTCTCTCTCTCTCTCTCTCTCTCGGGGTCAACTTCCTGTTTGATGTTGACCACACCTCCTTGTATGATGCCATATGAATACTTGAACTCTCTCCCTCTCCATCCATCTTCCTGTCTGTCTGTTCTCTCTCTCTCTCTCTCAGGGTCAACTTCCTGTTTGATGTTGACCACACCCCCTTGTATGATGCCACATGAATACATGAACTCTTTCTCTCTTTATCTGTCTCTCCATCAGTCTGTCTGCCTGTCTGTCTGTTCTCTCTCTGTCTCTCTCTCTCTCTCTTGGAGTCAACTTCCTGTTTGATGTTGACCACACCTCCTTGTATGATGCCACATGAATTCATGTTGTTTTTATCAAGCAGTTTTACTGAAAGTCTTAACAGCACAGGTTTTGACTTCCGGTCAGAAAATAAATGCGAAGTTAAACTGTCCCAATTTACCTGCTGTTCTTACATGAATTACTCCTGTTTAACTGAATATAGTTGCTCCAGTTCAATACTAACGTGTAATACAAACAGTATTATCTCCTGTAGGAAATATTTCTGGTACTGTATACCAAGCCCTTAAATGTAAATATAGATTAAACATCTAAGATAACACATTAACACAGGAACATGTGTCGATTATTTCTTTATTTCTTCTGTAATAGTGACTTTAACTTCTGCATGTTTGTTTGTTTCATAACGTGTATTTTTCCCCCAAAAGCACTCTGTAAACAACACGTCTCCTGTACTACTGTCAAGTATGAGATGTGTCTTAAATGCGTGATGTGAATCATTATTGCTAATTACACTGCACAACAATATTTTTGCTTCTTGAACACTGTTGGGTGTTCCTTATAGATTTTTGGCTGCTGATCACGAAAATCACATCCAAATTTGCCCATCACATACTGTTTCATTAAAATCAGCCTGGGCATGTATAGACATGAAATCAGGCCAGGTTGGAAGCTGTTCTGTGGAAGTTTGCCGCCTGGAGCCAGATTCACACTGTCTCAACAGGCTATAAAAGTGGCTTGCATACACAGATGCTGCTCATTGGATTAATATAAACCTTATAGTGTGTACATATTTTTTCAGAATATAGCATTGCCTCAGTAGCACTTTAACAAGTAAGTTAGATGTTATACGGGTTTATGTCGGTCGATATGTCCCGTCAATGTTGTAACAGCCACGATACATTCTGCTATATCTGTGGCGAGTATACGCTTATTCATCAGAGACACTCAATGACTGCTCTTGTGAAGAAAGCATATCATTTGTACTTAGGCTGTAAAATTGGTGATCAAGAGAAGGAATGGGCTCCTCACATTTGTTGTGCGACATGTGCTGTCTGACAGTCAGAGAGCTTGGCTCAAAGGCAGTCGAAAGACAATGCCGTTTGCTGTCCCGATGATATGGCGAGAACAGAAAGACCATGTGACCACTGTTACTTCTGTTTGACTAATATGTCTGGTTTCTCTGCCAAAAACAAGAAGTCAATTGAATACCCTAATCTGCCTTCAGGAATGAGACCCGTGCCACATGACGACAGTCTTCCAATTCCGAAACCACCAGAGGAATGGACCTTAGACGATCCAGATGAAGGAACTCGCAGTGACATTGATCCGGTTTTTGACCCGTGCTCCTCAGGCGATCCACATCTCATAACATAGTCAGAATTAAACGATCTGGTCAGAGATTTGCATCCTTCAAAAACAAAAGCCGAATTGCTGGGTTCGAGACTGTAGGAATGGTGTTTGCTGTCATCAGGTATGAAAATATCTGTTTTTCGAAGCTGCCAAGATGATATAACCAAATTCTTTGCTCAAGTTGACAGTCTCTGTTTCTGTCTTGACATCGAAGTATTGTTCTCTGCTTTGGGTCGTGACCATGACCCACAAGAGTGGTGTCTCTTTATTGACTCGTCAATGTTAAGCCTCAAAGCTGTTCTGTTACACAATGGCAACGTTCACCCTTCAATACCTGTTGGCTATGCAGCACACATGAAAGAAACCTACAAGAACATGGAAATGTTGATGAAGCACATCCAGCACAGCAAGTACAGCTGAAATATCTGTGGAGATCTGAAAGTCGTTGCTCTGTTACTGGGACTGCAGCTCAGCTATACAAAGTACTGTTTCATCTGTGAATGGGACAGTCGTGCCAAAGAGTCACGTTATTGTAGACAGAGCTGGACACTCTGTAAAAAGTTAGTTCCAGGACAGAAATATGTGGCGCATGAACCGCTTGTGGACCGGCAAAGATTTTTTCTGCCTCCTTTTCACATAAAATTGGGACTTATGAAGAATTTCGTGAAAGCAATGAAATTCGTCATAAGTTGCCATTGCATAGCAAAAGGGCGAACAATTATTTGAGTTTGTCCCCTCTGATTCGCCGTATCGCTCCGCCTTTCAAAACTACACGGCGGGTGATGATTGGATGTGATTGGTTCTGGGTTTGGGAGAGCCAATCAGCGTGGGCCACGGTAAGCTAGTGCCTGTGCTTTATGTTCAGGCTGCAGGTTTAGTGGTGCGGCGTTTCTACTGGTTTACTGAACTGGTTTAATGTGTCAGTGCTGCGGCCTGGGACTAACCATGCGAGCTTTCTTAGGTAAGGACTGTCTAATGGCTAATTTGGGGTTCTTTCAGCTAACGTAATAAGTCCTTAAATGCAAAATATGACCGATCTCGTTGATGTATCACAAGATATCTGTGAATGTAAATAATGATTCTGATCTCCATTTAATGGAGATTTCTCAGCTCAGTATCCAGTGAGCTGATGTGAAGCTATGCATTGCATAAAGTATTCATGTTGCTGTAAAAATGGTAGAAATGTTAGTCTTCAGTGATGGAGCATTTGTCCATAGCCATTTTGAGTCAAAGGTTTTGTATGTGTATATTTCATATTAGTAATGAAAGCAGAATTGGGTAAAATCCTGATGTGAATAAATGTCCTTGTTTTTCATTTAATTATTTAATTTCATTTAGATTTGGTGCAACACAGCTACAGTTCTCCTAAACTTGATCTGGTTTTGAGTTATGATAATCAGAATGATCATTCACATAAAATTCATGTGTAAATGCACCTAATTAACATTCACTAAAGACAGATTTGAATCTGATCATTTAAACCATTTCAGAAGACCTGAGAGGTCTTTTTTTAGATGTCCAGATGTTGTGTTTAAAAAGTGTGGGCCCTTGAAGGAAACAATTGTGAAATTTCAATACTGGCACAATATTTTGCATGACCTTTTGCATGAAAAAAAAAAAAGTAAATAAAAATAAAGCAAGACCGGAAATTGGTTGAGCTAATTTGCATATTATACACAAGACAGTGTGAACTTGTGCTGTTAAAAGCTTTACAGTCCATCTGCAAGATGCATGAGATCAACACATCTACCTTGGGTCATATAAGTGGCTCTTGAACTGCATTAAAGTTTCTCTTTCTTGAGCTTGTATATACTTTAATTCATTCAGGGGATGGGCTGATCAGCACAAACATCGGTATCTTGTGAAACTAACTGGTTGCTTATGCTTTCAGGTGTGTTGGCGTTCTCTTTGACGGTCCTCTCTGTCCATGGATTCTACTCTGCCACTGATGATGTGATTGAGCTCAATCCTTCAAACTTCAACAGGGAGGTTCTGCAGAGTGACGGTGTGTGGCTGGTAGAGTTTTATGCCCCCTGGTGAGTTAACAAGGACAATGTTTAACCAGTTATGCAATCTCTACTTCTATGTGTCTTTATTATTTATGAGTTGGCTATAGATCACAGTGTTGAATTAATTTAAATGGTGCACCTAATAACCTTTTAAGAAGGATGTTTTGATTCTGATTTGTGCTGTATTAAGTCTGTTGATTTGTTGAAAAAGGTGTGGACACTGCCAGAGCCTGGTCCCAGAATGGAAGAAAGCAGCCACAGCTTTGAAGGTAACGTACATTTTCTGTGACTGCGTATTTTTTCCTTGCTTTTTTTTTTTTTTTTAATTTTATTTTAAATTATGGTGGATCAATAATTTTTCAACTCTATGCTGTAATCCAACAGGGCATTGTTAAAGTGGGTGCTGTTGATGCAGACCAACACAAGTCACTGGGAGGCCAATATGGAGTTCGTGGTTTCCCCACCATCAAGGTCTTTGGTGCTAACAAGCATAAGCCTGATGATTACCAAGGTACAGATACCATTTATTATTCTGGTTTTGTACGCTGTACACAATTTTATTATGATGTTTTATGTGTTATTTTCAGAACATGTTTCGATCAGTATTTTGAAATATTAATGTAAAGGAGACATTGTAAAACCTGTAACAGCAGTGCTTCCTTTTCCTTGCTCTCTTAGTAATATTTTCTGACATGTCTGGTACAAGATGTTGCTGGGAATGTCTGTAATTATTATGACCACACAGGATAAGCAATCTCTATATAAATTATGGAGATGGGAGTAGGGGTGTTGAGAATTATTTAAAAGGGCTTGGGGAAATTAGTCTATATTATTGTTCTGTTTTATGAAAAGGGTCAGAACTTGGTTTTATTTTGGTTTTAGCTGGAGTAATAATTCTTTTATCCTGCATTCTGATGTAAAACTTGTCCAGTCTGATTTCCAGAACAAACTATTATTGTCTTGTTTGTTGCTGCTTTGTTTTACTGTTTGTTATACAGTATTTTTTCTAATATTCTAATAAGGAAAATAAAATATTTTGAAAATAAAATATAAATAAAACCATAAAGAGATGATTAACATTTTATAATTACTTAAGAGCAAACTTTTATTTATTGTCCAGACCTTTCCATGTATGCACCAGGTATTAGAGGTGCTGTGTATTTGAACTCTGTCTGTGGTGTGTTCTGTATGTAGGTGGACGCAGCAGTCAGGCGATTGTTGAGGCCGCTCTGAATGCAGCTCGTTCTCTAGTGAAAGACAGACTGAGTGGAAAGTCTGGAGGTTCTGACTACAGCAGACAGGTACTGAAGTGCACAAATCCTTTTTTTTTTTTTTTTTTTTTTTTTTTTTTTTTTTTTTTTTTACACCTCTTCTTTGTCTTGTATCATTTTATTTATTTTTCTCTTTTGTCTGTCTGATGATTTTAGGGTTCTGGTGGCGGCGGCAGTGGCAATAAGAAAGATGTGGTAGAGCTGACTGATGATAACTTTGACCGCATGGTTTTGGACAGCGATGATGTGTGGATGGTGGAATTCTTTGCACCATGGTGTGGACACTGTAAAAAGTAAGCTTGTATAAATTTCCTAAATTATGCTCTGAAGGCCATGCGGACTGAAAAGCATGTACATAATGCATGTACACGAATTATACTGTTGCACAATAAAAATTCCATTGTATCTTTAGTTGTTTGTGGTTATTAATTAGTAATTTGCTTATTTCAGTCTTGAGCCTGAATGGACAGCTGCAGCTACTCAGGTCAAAGAGCAGACCAATGGTAGAGTGAAGCTGGGTGCTGTAGACGCTACTGTTCATCAGGGTCTGGCAAGCCGCTATGGAGTGAGTCTGATACTTCAATCTTGTATCAATCACCTTCATATCTGAATAGATATTGGTTTAAAGGAATTTAGAATGTTGTTTTGCCTTGGTTACTGATTTACTGATTTTCTTAATTTATCATTTGTAGATCAGAGGATTCCCTACCATTAAGATCTTTAAAAAAGGAGAGGAGCCAGAGGACTACCAGGGCGGACGCACACGCTCAGACATCATTGCCCGTGCCTTGGACCTTTTCTCAGACAATGCCCCTCTTCCAGAACTACTAGAGGTCTGTTAGTTCATTTTATTTTTCCAGTTTCCTGAAGCTAAGCTAGCTGCTCATTTAGCACTGCTTTCTTGAACTGTGCTTTTGTTTATATTTTCAGACTAAATTGTGTTTGTTTCATGTAACTGCGCTTTGTCCTTTTTAGATTCTGAATGAAGACATTTTGAAGAAGACTTGTGAGGATCATCAGCTTTGTCTTATTGCTGTTTTGCCTCATATTTTGGATACAGGTATGAGTACTGAATGAGAACATCAGCACTTATATTCACCTGCTGTTTAACCAAAGACGAAGTATATTAGCTGTGTGCGTGTGTGTATGTAATATATACATACACACACTGCCCGTCCAAAAAAAAGTCACACACACTAATATTTAATTGGACCACCTTTTAGGTTTGATTACAGCACGCATTCGCCTTAGGCATAAGCTTCTGCAATGTCACAACATTTATTCCGGTCCAGAGTTGCATAAATTTTTCACCAAGTTCTTGTATTGATTATGGGAGAGTCAGACCGCTATGCAAAGTCTTCTATAGCACATCCCAAAGATTCTCAATGGGGTTAAGGTCTGGACTCTGTGGTGGCCAATCCATGTGTGAAAATGATGTCTCATGCTACCTGAACCACTCTTTCACAATTTGAACCCGATGAATCCTGGGATTGTCATCTTGGAATATGCCCGTGCCATCAGGGAAGAAAAATCCATTGATGGAATAGCCTGGCCATTCAGTATATTCAGGTAGTCAGCTGACCTCATTCTTTGGGCACATAAAGTTGCTGAACCTAGACCTGACCAATTGCAGCAACCCCAAATCATAGTCACTAGGCATCATGGGTGCATCACTTCATCCGCCTCTCTTCTTACCCTGATGCGCCCATCACTCTTTAACTGGGTAAATCTGGACTCATCAGACCACACGACCTTCTTCCACTGCTCCAGCGTCCGATCTTTATGCTCCCTAGCAAATTGAAGCCTTTTTTCCGATTAGCCTCACTGATAAGTGGTTTTCTTAAGGCTACACAGCTGTTTAGTCCCAATTCCTTGAGTTCCCTTTGCATTGTGCATGTGGAAATGCTCTTACTTTCACTATTAAACGTAGCCGTGAGTTCTACTCTTGTTTTTTTACGATGTGATTTCACCAAATGTTTAAGTGATCGCCGATCACGATCATTCAATATTTTTTGATGGAGAGACATGATAGATTAAGAAATGAGAAGCTACTCCTTGCATCAGTTAGGGTTAAATAACTTGTTGCCAGCTGAAACATAATCATCCATGCAGTAATTATCCAATGGGGGGCTCTTACCTACTTGCTTACTTAAATCCAGGTGGTGACTTTTTTGGACGGGCAGTGTGTGTGTGTGTGTGTGTGTGTAATGTTATATTTATTTATATATATATATATATATATATATAATATATATATATATATATATATATATATATATATATATATATATATAATATATACACACACACACACACACACACACACACACAGTCAAGCCCAAAATTATTCATACCCCTGGTAAATTCTGACTTCAACTTACTTTTATTCAACCAGCAAGTTGTTTTTTTTGACCGGAAATGACACAGGCTTCTCCCAAAAGATAATAAGACGATGTCCAAGAGGGATCATTGTGGAAAAAAATATTTCTCAGCTTTTATTTACATTTGAACAAAAAGTGGCATGTCCAAAATTTTTCATACCCTTTGCAAACTGTCATAGTCTATGGGAAAATCCAAAGTTCTATACCATTCCAAATAGTCCAAGCTGTTCTAAAGCATCCTAATTACACTGATTCATTGGGAACAACTGTTTTAATCAAATCAACAGGTGAAAAACAGAAGCTCTCTGCTGTTGGTTTGTGGACAGTCATGGCTAAGACAAAGGAGCTCACTGAGGACCTGCGGCTGCGCATTGTGGCTGCTCACAAGTCAGGAAAGGGCTATAAGACCATATCTAAATGTTTTGAAGTTCCAGTGGCTACAGTGCAAAGTATTATTAAAAAATACAAGACATTCTGCACTGTGAAAAATCTCAGAGGACGTGGTCGGAAGCCAAAAGTGACACCTGTGCTGGCCAGGAGGATAGTGAGAGAGGTAAAAAGGAATCCAAGGATCACCACCAAGGCCATCCTGATGAATCTGGGCTCTGCTGGTGGCAACATCTCAAGGCAGACAGTCCAACGGACACTTCACACCACTGGGTTCCACGGACGCAGACCAAGGAGGACACCACTTCTCCAGATAAGGCACACAAAAGCCCGCTTGGCCTTTGCAAATGCTCATCTGGACAAAGAAGAAGACTTCTGGTCTTCTGTTTTATGGTCAGATGAAACAAAAATTGAATTGTTTGGCCACAATGATGTAGCCTTCATTTGGTGTAAAAAAGGAGAAACCTTCAACCCTAAGAACACCATCCCCACTGTCAAACATGGTGGTGGGAACCTAATGTTTTGGGGGTGTTTTTCAGCCGGTGGACCAGGGAACCTAATCACAGTAAACGGCACCATGAAAAAGGAGCAATACATCAAAATTCTCAACAACATCAGGCAGTCTGCAGAGAAACTTGGCCTTGGGCACCAGTGGATGACCCAAAATACACAGCAAAAGTGGTGAAGAAACGGATAGCGGACAAAAACATTAACGTTTTGCAGTGGCCCAGCCAGAGTCCTGACTTACATCCAATTGAGAATCTGTGGAGGGAGCTAAAGATCAGGGTGATGGCAAGGAGACCCTCCAACCTGAAAGAGTTGGAACTCATCGCTAAAGATGAATGGGCAAAAACACCAGTGGAGACATGCAAAAAGCTGGTCAGCAATTATAGGAAGTGTTTGATTGCTGTAATAGCCAATAAAGGCTTTTCTGTTGATTATTGAGAAGGGTATGAATAATTTTGGACATGCCACTTTTTGTTCAAATGTAAATAAAAGATGAGTAATAATTTTTTTCCACAATGATGCCTCTTGTACATCGTCTTATTATCTTCTGGGAGACGCCTGTGTCATTTCTAATCAAGAAAAAACTTGCTGGTTGAATAAAAGTAACTTTAAGTCAGAATTTGCCAGGGGTATGAAATAATTTCGGGCTTTAATAATTACAGTCTTTGTTGATTTTACTTGTTCCTGCTATGTATTTATTTCTAACTTAATCATTGTGGTGTTTAGGTGCAGCAGGCAGAAATGCTTATCTGGAAGTCATGATGAAGATGGCTGATAAATACAAGAAGAAGATGTGGGGGTCAGTGCTCACAGTCTGTTCTATATATATTGTGCTTACTGTCTATTTCCATACGTATCCTTTTAATTCAGCCAATTTTGGGAGATTTTCTTTCCACTGAGGGGCTAGATCAAAGTTTTAATGGCATATTTTTGTAAAACAGCTTTATAATAATATCTATTTGTTAAACACACTATAAAAATGTTAGTTTAACTAATACCTTTCTCCTCTTCTTCTATAGCTGGCTGTGGGCCGAATCTGGAGCTCAGATGGATCTTGAGGCTGCTTTGGGGATTGGTGGTTTTGGCTACCCAGCTCTGGCAGCTATTAATGCTCGCAAAATGAAGTTTGCTCTTCTTAAAGGCTCATTCAGTGAGACAGGAATCCATGAGTTCTTAAGGTAATGTTTTTTCCTTTCTGTTCTCACATCTAAACATGTATTTCACTGAGTTATTATTGCAGCACTTGTATATTTTCTGTTTTCTTCTTCACCGTAGGGATCTCTCTGTTGGGCGTGGCTCCACTGCCACAATAACAGGTGGGGCTTTACCCAAGATCCACAGTGTAGAAGCCTGGGATGGGAAGGATGGAGTTGTAAGTATTGTGTGTTTTTTTTTCTTTCTTTTTTTTTTTTCTTTTCTCCAAGTTACATTACTTTTTTTTTTTTTTTTTTAAGCAATGCTTTATCACTTTACAGTAAAAATGTAGATCAGTAGGCGGAAAGGCAATTTTCTTATATCTGAGGACTTATATCTGTATTTTCTATATCTATAACACTGAGGAATATTTCCAGAAGCACATTTGTATAAGCAAAGAGTAAATATTCATATTTTTTATCATAAAAATTATATCTGCAATATATTCTTATTGTTATCAAACCTAACAATATTGTTGTGTTATGGAGCTTTCTTGTCCTTGTCACATTTAAAACTTGTCCTTACAAGACATTCTCCTGTCTTTTCCATTCCCTCAGCTTCCTGTGGAGGATGACATTGACTTGAGTGATGTGGATCTGGATGACTTGGAGAAGGATGAATTATGAGTTCATAGGCTGTGCAAGGCTTATCCAGTTTGAGCCTGTCTGTGAGCTGCCTCTCCTCTCCCATGGATGAGGGGAAAACTGGGACATTAGTTACTGAACACTCTCGAAACAGACATGTCTCACTTTTAACTTCTCTCCAATTGTTTAAAATGCGGTGGGATCGGGATTTAAAATCGTGGTTGCTTTAGCTTTGCCTTACAGGCCTCCTATCTATTTGAGTGGCTGAGTATTTGGATGTGCCGATAACAATGTTGAACAAGATTCACTTCACTTTTCCCTGTCCAGTTGAACGCTCCCTACACATAACTTCAGAATAAGATTTGTTTACTCTGTTCCAGCAAATTCCTCCCCCGTTCTGTGGTTATCCAGTGACATCCATTCCTCAGTGAACAATGACTAAAAACAGGATAGTCTTTGTAATTAATGGAACAGGTAGCTGACACAGGACATTCACTGAGGAGAGGAAGCTATTCTAGGCTACCGGATGGAGTCATGAGTACTGTATATACTTTATCCTGATTTTAACCTGCTGTTTTCCCTGTTGAACATCCTATTCATTTTCCCCTTTAATGTGATATTCTTTTCTTTCTTTTTTTTTTTATGAGGAAGTGAGTCAGTACATCCGCTTTCCACTGTATTTGTGCTGGGCAGGGAGTAAAGTTGGAACTGTGTAGATTTTTCTTACACGAGTGTGTTTAATGTTTTTGTTATGAAAATAAAAAAAGGAACACCGATAAAATGACTGCATTTTATTATGGGTATAAATCCTACTAAATTTTCATTTATGTATCTCTAAGTTTATTTACTGTCTTAAATAAGGTTGGATGCATGACTTCTCGACACATAATTCATACAAATACAGCATTCAACTGGAAAGCAGCTCACATACATATCTAGAGTTGACTACACTGAGATAAAGCAATGCAGCTTTTTGTTCAAGTGCACAAGCCTTCTTTACTATGCAGACAACTATGTTAATGAACAAAAAAAACTGGTAACAATCAACGTAAATACTAGTTTTGGCAAATCGCTCTTGATGAAGCACAGCTTAGTGGCAGAACTCTAAACTATAAAACTGCGTAGGCTGGCAAATATTAACAGTCCGAAGACTAAAACTGAGGTGTTAAACAAATTCAATACAAGAATAAACACTGAAGGATTTACCATTTCTATAAATGCACATAATTACGTTTGCAGAACCAAATTAATTGCACACTTGCGATAGGATTTTTGGACTGAGCTTTAAACTTACTACTTCAACTAAGTGCTACTTATCTGTGTCTTGCATACTGCATTTAAATGAAGAAAAATGTGAGGCTTATTCTCACAGCAGTGGCATATCCAAATTAATTAATCTAAAGTCTGTTTGAACAGTATCAAATATAGAGGATGCTTTTACCACGAGACGAGGTCCCTATATGGTAATATATTAATTAACTGGTTGTCTTGACTGTTGGATATTCAGCACATTAAATAAAATAAGTTATTTTAAGAACTTATTTGACACCAACCAAATAAAATGATCCTCACTTACCCATAACTTTAACAAAAAGTATTAGGTTGGGCTAAATCTGTGAGTGAAAAAACTGAGCAGATTTTGTGACTAACATGTCACATATATGAAGCCGATTTGTTACTCAAATGCAGTCCGTGCCTTGGAGAGCAACTCGCTGATCCTCCTGTGTAAGTGTGAATATGTGAGATGCTTTTCTGTGGGTGTTGCTGCTTTCACAACTAGCGAAGAGTGCTCTGATCAGACTGTAGCAGTCGTACAATGGACGGATCACTCTTGGCACCTTTGATGAATTCCTCCAGGGAAAGCCTTCCTGCAATATTAATGAGGAAAAGGTCAGTAATACCATAACCTAGGCATGTTTCCATAATTATGTAGGCACTAAGGAAAAATCTTATGGAATGTTATTACACAATTCATACACAAAACATAAGTAGGGGCATTGGTGGCTCAGTGGTAGGTTTCTCGTCTATCATGCGGAAGGCCCGGGTTCAATTCCCAGCCAATGCCTCAGCCACTGGATGCAGTGCCGGTCCTAAGCCCGGAAAAATGGGAGGGTTGCGTCAAGAAGGGCATCCGGCATAAAACATTTGCCAAGTTGTTGTGCGGACCAGTTGGTCCGCTCTGGCGACCCCAAACAGGGAGCAGCCGAAAGCAACTTTATACACAAAACATAAGTAGACAACACCAAATTTAGGGAAACGTCAACAGAACTAATTCTTCATGGTGAACAGCCCTGCTTATATGGCTGATGCAACTCATTTGTGTTAAAAGATTACTTGTTGCTAAAGTGTAGCATATCTGGATTTTGTTTTATGCTGTGGTCTTATGCAGCTCTCAGGGCCCAAAATAGCTTTTGTTGAATTTGTATTCATTTTGCCAATAAAGCAATAGATTCAGTTACTGAAACTAGATCTGCAACTGAAAGATAGACCACATCACTTCAATAGTAGTATTTGTTCGTTCATTCATTCATTCATTCATCTCCAGTAAGCACTTTATTCTGATAATGGTGGTGGTGAGTCTGGAGCCTAACCCAGGAGCGATCAATGTGAATATAGGAAAATATTGCTGGCTGGGAGGGCACCAGTCTATCTACACTTTGAAATGTTAAAGTAGCCATTCCAGCTATGGGTTTGTGCCTGGAAGGTAGCAGGAAAGCACATAATTATGAAGAAACCCATATGCAAAACTCAACACAGTGTCCTGAGCGCAGAATCTAAACAGAGACCCTGGAGCTGTGAGGTGGCAGTGTTTTCTCACTGTGCCACCATGCTACCCCAGTAGTCTTCACTGGTCTTTTAATTATTTTTAAAGTATTTTTAATTTATTTTTGATCATGCTTGCACAGCCTGCTCAATTACTTCAGTATGATTAGACAAGCACACAGTCATTTATTTTCCAGCCGGAAGGCACTAAGCACTGGATTTACAGATGCCATAGAGGTTACATAATATTTCATGGCCTTATTTACTCCTCCCAATGAGAATACAGCCAGCTGTGCACTTGAGGGCTCCTGAAACTCCAAGCTGAATCCCAGATGTCAGTGGCACTGCTGGGATACTTAATGCTTGCTGAAGTGTAAATGTGAAAAACAAAATAAAAAAAAAAAAGCTTTTCAATAATCCACTTCTGCTACCCCTTAATTTTATTTCATCATGTCACTAACAGTACAAAAATAACCTAATGAAAAACTACAACTCAGTTTAGGAGTTTTTTTACCATCATTGTCTGTGTCCATTTGTCTAAAGATCTTGTCAGTGCGTTTCTCTGGGGTTGACTCATCCTCTGGCATCTTCATTACCGAGGACACCATTTTGTAGATTGCCTGTGTTTATGGAAAAAAAAAATCCAAACTGATTACGCAACAATTAATTCGCTCGCTCATTCTGTAAACACCACCCTCTGCTATTGTAATCACTTAGTTCCAAGAAATATACTTGTATTATGAACAATAATAATTGCCTTTTTTTTTGCCATAACCATATGGCCTGTGGAACAGCAGCTTGATGTGTTCTGTTTATTCAGGGGACTATATCGCTAAACATTCAACTGAACCAATACTGATATGGAACAAACCACTCTAGCAACAGGGGCCTACAGTAGAGTGCAAATACAGAACTGCAAATACAAAAAAAAAAACAAAATGCAAGAAAGACAGGCGGAGTTTCACTAAAGGTTTTCCAGAAAACATGGATCTTGTTCTTCACTAAATTTAACTGAATTTAATTTGGGTGATTTCTTTATGACATATAGACCTCTTTAGGTCGTGTGTAGGTCAAGTATCTCTTGGTAAAATCAATATACCACCACAGAAAAAAATTTTATAGTTAATCAAGCAGTGTCTTCACAGCTTGTGCTCTTCTCTCACCTGCACTATTTCCAGCATCTCGGCTCGGCTGATGTATCCGTTTCCGTCCAGATCGTACATGCTGAAGGCCCAGCGAAGCTTCTGCTCCAGACTTCCACGGGATGTTACACTCAGTGCAATGATGAACTCCCGGAAATCGATAGTCGCGTCACCGTTGGTGTCAAAGGTACGAAATACATGTTCTGCAAATTTTGAGGCATCCCCATATGGAAAGAAATTGGCATAGATTTTCTTAAACTCATCCACAGTTAAGTGGCCAGTAGGGCAATCTTTAAGGAAGCCACGGTACCACTCCTGCAACTCATGGTCTGTGAATTCTGTGTTTTCCCGCAGATCATTCAGTACCTCAGGACGCAGTTTGCTGTTCTGTTTACCCATGATGGTAATGCACTCCTACTCCTGGACCCCTCTGCTGGATGACTCTTGTGTCTGGGTGTTTAACACCCACCCTAAAAAGATAACAAGATGCATAAATATATTTAAACAATAAATAAATAAATAAAAAGGATTTTCAACATTCTCAGACATTTTCCTTTCTGGTATTTCCATCACACTTTTTTACCTCTTTAGTCAGATGAGGATTTAGCCAGATTGAGAAGGATATTACATCTAGTGAGATGAGAGAAAGGAGTCTAGTATCCATGGATACCATTTAATGGCCTATTAAGGTGAAAATGTATTGATTTCTCGAAGCTGGTGTGGTGGGGGTGGGAAGCTAATGGCCATCTGTGAGATGATTACGAAAGGTCATGACTGGCACTAGATAACCTAGGAAACTGCCAAGATGGTGTGAGCTACAAGGCAGATAATACAAAGGAGGTTACAGTCCTGTCTGTATGAATAAATGTTCATGGGGAGTACAGGGGAGTGTGTTACAGCATTATTACAATAATACATTCATAGCCAGAACTATTTTTGTGAATATGCGTGTGTGTGTGTGTGTCAAATGACACCGTCACAGTTTTACACGTTCTGCATTCTCCACATTCACCATCTCCATCCTAAATTCTACACATACTTTCAGATTCAGCTTTAACACATGATGAGCTGTTTTCTCCGAAGCAAAATTACCTTCTCTGCTTAATCTGATGCTTCTTTGATCTTTTATCAGCATCAGTAACAATGTGCTACATGCCACTTTAGAGGGCTGTTGACTGTTGAACAGGTGTGATCTGAAACCACCAGCTTTTTTATAGTCTAACATGCAGCTCTGAACCTCCGGCTGTGAACACAATCAGTATGATCTGCATCATTTTTTGCACGCTTTAATTTTTGTTCCCCAACAATAAAACCAAATGATCGGTTTCATTGAAAATGGGATGGAAATGCTCAGATAGCATACCTCTAAATTCAATGACTAAATTGAATGTAAGGCTATACAATTCAGCTATGCTTTCCACTTAAACCTATAATAGCTTAATGTTAAAGATACTGAAAAAGAAACGCCCGTGTGTCACCACTTGTTATTTTCCTCACATGCTCACAGTTTTGGAGCTAATACTTACTAATACTTACTTTTTTGCCTGTTTACTTTTGTTTTAAGGATAATTGCTTTTAAATCAATCTTGGGGCCACTAGCCACTACCACCAAGGCTCTTGCAGTCAGTAAACAGCAAGCGTGATATGATATTAACAGACCAGGCCGAGATTTCACTGGCAGGAAATAACCTCATGATTAAAACAGAAGATAAACTCGGAGCAACCAGCATGCTATATTTTTTATTTCATATTGTACTTTTATTACATTGTTAATTTTCTGGAACAGTTAAAATGACCCTATTTTTGCATTTCTTTATATATGGTGAACTTGCCTTTATATCTTATGCTTTAAGATGAGAGGTTTTGCACAAACTTTTTTCAGTGTCCACCTCTTCAGTAAGAAGTGGTTTCACTCAGTCTGCTCCTGCAATCTAAGTCACTGGTCACTGCTGCTTCTTGCAGACATAAGCATGGGCGTAGTTGAGTTTTACTCACTCCCACTTTCCTTCAAATACTTGCCAAGCCACAATAAACCCCAGAACTTTCCAGTCTGCAGAACGAAATGCAGTGGCATGGAAAAAAGATACACTGCATGCAAGAAGACATGGGGGTAGAACAAATACAGAGCTGAAATTCAGTGCAGAGTATTTTGTATGCAAAGACACCAAAACAAAGTCTTGGTCAAGAATCAATTTTCTGTGTAAAATGTAGAATTTGCTTAATTTGTGTATAATAATCACTATAAATATGTAATCACTACTGCAGAGAAAGACTACTTTTGGGATGAGTAAACCATTTTTGCTGTTCATAAACAATTGAAGCTACAAGATTTATCAAGCAGCAAATAACAAGGTGGAATTCAGACCAAACAGACCACCATGAAAGATTTGACTCTCTCACCATATCAGGATCTGTGTTTCTTTAATCAAGACTGTTTGTTCATGCATGCTTGAAAACTTTCTCAAATGACATATGATTTTGAACACATTAATGTGTACATTGTACATTGTATGGTGATGTTTATGTAAGATTGGTGCTCTCCAGGCTATGACTGCTTGTCGCTCTTTCAGCAGTACACATTACGCCACCTCATTCTCACCCATGCTGATCTGACTAAAACAGAATGTTCTTTTCTACTCAGCCTCAAGTTTGCACCATCACAACGACACGAAATTCCCAGCAGGACGTCTATGCAAAAATCAAGGCTAAGAAACAGACAAAGCTCCGCAATAACTTAGAAACCTAGTTCATATCTCATTCTATAATATGTATATTTCCACGCAGGACAACTTTAACATGTGCGGTTTGTTGACATCAGCTGTCTTGGCACAATTCTCCTGGTGGTCGTAGAGTAGTAGGGAGTCAACTCTGGTCCATCATGCATAAATAATCAAACCCATTAACCTCTTTGTGTTTGTGTAAGCCTCATTAAGTCCCTGTGCTTGAAAGTTGGCTAACCGAAATCTATCCTGACTGGTGATCAGCAGGACACAAATCTGATGGCTTTCTCCTGCTTCACTGGACCAGAAGCTGAGCCTAAACTAACACCTCATGTGCTAGATCATCAGATACGTCTGAGTAGGTTCTTTTTCCTCTCTCTAAACTTGTTTACTGAGCCCGTCATTGAAAAGTCAGTGCTTTCTTACTGATTGTTCCACTGAAACTGGTTGTGTGCCACCAGATCTGACGCAAAGAAAGCAGAAGATCATGCATGCATGATGTATTCTCTCTAGCTCCCAATGGGGATAAAAAAAACCTCCAGTTGTAGTATTTATAAATCCTGACCACAGAAATGAGCAATTACTCATAAAAATGACAAATAATTTCTCCAGTAACGTTTGAATTCTTTGTTATTCATGTTATTCATCCTCAACAGCACTTCTGTCACACAGACCTGAAAGTGGTCGTGACTCAGTGACATTTACAAGAGACGCATACAGTTTTTTTTTTTCCTTTCACACTTACTAAATCACTTAAAACTGCGCTCTTTTTCGTCATTACATTGTAACTTTATGTGACTTTGTACTGCATATATAATCTCCATACTGAATTTATGAGTACCGGATATTTAAAGGATAAAGGCGGCCACACCTGCCGTCACCCATCACTCCTGTAAACTGTTGATAGATGTGAATAAACACAAAAAGGGGCTTGGCCTCTTACTTTAAAACGTTATTTACAATCCGCAAGCAGTTTGTCTTTTGTGTGCATAACAGAAAGCATGTTTAATTAACAGGTGGTCGAATGCAAACGTGTAAAGACCCAGCTTATTTCCAGTATGAACCTGAACTTACCTTCAAGTAGCCTAAAGATTATTAAGAGGTCTCCGGTAGTGTTGGAGAAGAGTGTCCTTGGCAACGAAGAAAAATACTATATAAAGTCTGCTTATAGCTACACGACTTTTAAAGTATATTCCCAAACGTATCCATTGTCGCACAACATGCAAAATACATTATTTCATAGCACGTAAGTCATTTTGACCTTTTACCCTGAAAAAACAGGATACATCGTTCATTAGAATAACACTTGAAACCTCCTCCTCATCCTTTCTGCTACCGGGAGATCCGATACCCTGGACCTGCCTGCTCCGGACGAGACCAAAAATATTTGTGGGGGGCGCACTTAAAGACAGTTGATTATTTTTGCCGATTCTCCTTTCGTAAATTGCATTTTTCTTCAGTAAAATCCCTACAGTACTTGTTTCATCACAATACTAAACTAGTTTCCCAAAATTAAAGTCTCCAAAGCAAGTCATCCACAGCGTTTTTAAGATAACATCCCATTTTATGGTGTGGTTTAGTCCAAATACGCTCCGCGTCGGAAAAGGCAGCTGTGGCAACACACTATGGAAAGAACCTTTCTGACTCAACGATAGAAAAAAAAAGGTTTTTTCGAATTACTATATTGTCTTTAAACAAGTAAAATTAGATACACACAGTTTAGTAACGATTTTATAATGTATTGGATGTTGAACAAATAGCATATTTCTATAAACGAAAGAAATGAACTCAAAACATTGGTTTGAACAGTCAGAGAGAGTGAACAGTGAGAGAGAGAGAGAGAGAGAGAGAGAGAGAGAGAGAGACAGACAGACAGAGAGGGAGAGAGAGAGAGAGACAGAGACAGAGAGAAATTAACTCAAAAACCATGGTTTGAACAGTCATGACCTGTTTGGAGGGCTGCTTAGAGAGAGAGAGAGAGAGAGAGAGAGAGAGAGAGAGAGAGAGAGAGAGAGTTTAATGACCCAAGCACTAACACTGAAACTTTACAGCAATGGAAACTTTGACATAGTCTAATAACCCTAGAGACATATAGTCCATGACAGCCCATAGATGGCATTGTATACATTCTCTGAAATTCAGGACAGTGATATAGGACAGTATCAGCTACACTGCAAATTTGGTGGTCCTCTGGTTTGGGTCATGCCAAGTTCAACATATACCATGATAATTTATGCTTTAACTGCATTTTCTGCCATTTTGATTTTTTTTTAAGTGTTTGGTTTTTCCCCCCGCTTCTCCTACAAATTTTCTTCAGTTCTCATGACATTTGGATCACGGCAGTGAGACCAACGCAAACAAAACTTGTTTATATCCTTGGCAACAAGTACTGATAGTTGCAGTGGCTTCTTGTATTCCTCTGTTGCTAAAGGGTGAGGTCAGAAAGTGCACGGCCTCTTAATTGTTACTTGACGCTATATTTATTGTTTCTATGACTACTATTACTACTATTTTTAGTTTAAAAAAAAAGTAGCAGTAGTTTAGTAGTAGTAGTAATAGTAGGAGAGAGAGAAGGAAATATCCACACAATAACAGGTACGACATGTAAGTTTTTTTCCTGTTATATAAAC